>RHKH01000301.1:0-15358 GCA_009829795.1 Lasiodiplodia gonubiensis | reverse complement strand
CGGGCGCCGCGCTCGACGCCCACGAGAAGGCGTGGCGCGCCGCCACGGCCTCCCGCCCCGGCTGGGAGTCGGGCGCCCTGCCCGAGGCCGCGTGGAATGATGTTGTTGACGCCACGCTCGAGCTCGTCGCCGCCTACGAGAGCCTGGGCCCGCGCGAGCGCACCGAGGGCCTGGCCGCCGGCAGTGGGCAGGTTGTCATGAAGGACTGGAAGTTCAAGGCTCGCAGCGCCGTCAAGGGCGTGTGCAGCCGCGCCAAGGAGACGTGGGAGGGCAGCGAGGGGTGGGAGAGGTTGAGGGAGGCGTTGGAGGAGTTGAAGGGGGGTGCGTAGGGGGTGGATGCGGTGGTGGATGCGGTGGTGGTGGGATTCGGCTGGGGAGCTCGGGTTGTGGAGGGGTTTGAAAAGAATGGTAGCTGTTTGCGAGGAAGGGGGGCGTGGGTTTCCTTTTTTGCGTTCTGGTTTTCGGAGGTGGGGAAAGTATACATGTATGTACGGCCAGGGATAGATATTTATGTTAAAGCAATGTGCATCACGGCAGTTCTGGAAATCTCTGTGCTAGATTCATGCGTCTGCTTCTGGTAAAGCTCTTTGTGATGGGAGGGTACGTTGAGGCGCACGCTCGGCGCTCACATAATTCAGGAACAATGCTGAGCGAGACTGTTTGAGTGGAGAGATAGGGAAAGAGCAGCGAGATTTTACCTGCGGCTGGTAACTTACTGTTGTTCTCCTTGACCCATCGTCTTACTTTTACAGCTCCCCTACTCTGTCCGAGACGTTTTCCATGCATAGTCGCTACATGTATTCAATACATTTGCGGCTGGAAAGAGGAAACAGAGACATGGAGTATATCTTGCGAATGCTCTGCTGCAAAGCGAGATTGGTTACTCTCGATATCTCATACGGCTGGTTGAAAACAGTCTTCTTAGGCGAGCGAGCAACTGAAGCAGAATGGCGGCCGAGGATGTGGAGTTCCAAATTTTATATACAAAACAGAATACACATACATTTGGATTCAACTACTAGCGAAACGGGACGCGCCATATTTCTAGACCAAGTCGAGTCCTCTCACACACCATCGTCTATGGCCTCCCCATCAAACAGGCATGGTACGGAAATCAAATGTTGTGAGTCGTGCCATAGAAGGATTGGACATTGAAATTGGAAATGAGAAAGACTCGAATAGAGAAAACCTAGCCAAATGATTTGAAAGAATGTCCTACCAGCACACACGCACACGCACACACAAGGATGGGCTGGCAATCAAGCCGTGCAGGCACAGCGGAGCCGATACAAGGCACCAAGAGAACAGCGAGCAAGCAAAGGGAAAGCCTCGCATCGGATATCCCGAGCATATCGCACAATCATCTCTGCGCAGATCTCTGAACAGCAAACACATGTCAAGGTGGTCAAGGCCTTTACAAAAGAAAAGGGGGGAGGGGAAGACACAGTTTTTCAAGCTGCTAGCCACCCTCCGGGAGGCTCTCGTCGGGATGGGACTTGGGAAGACACGCATCCATCTGGGCGACGTCGGTCTTCTCGAGACTGCTGCTGCTTACGAATACAGAAAGCGGGGGGGGAGGCGAGAGCCCAGGCTGTGGAGGAATATGGCCAGATTCACGTCCCGCCCCCGTCCGTGCAGTGCTCACGAGACCTGTTCGTTTCGTATTGTTGCGGCCTTTTTTTGTTTTCGTGGCCGGGGGAAATGATTCGGGGTGGTGCGGGAGCGGCCGCATGAGGGTCGCTCCATGAAGTGTCTACAGGAAAATGTGTCATGGGGAGGGAGCAATCTACCAGCGTGTCGGTGTTGGGAGCGTGGGGGACGTACTGAGGCGGTGGTGGTGGGGAAGACAAAGCAATGTGCATGGGGTGTTCGCACCACCACCTTCTTCCACCTGCCAGCTGCTAGACGCAGCGGGAGTACCTACACGATAATCGATAAGAGGGAGGGGAGGGGAAAAGGCACGGCCGAATATGCGCGTGCGCGAGGAAAAGCCGAGTCGGCGCGCGCGAATCGTTCAGAACCCACGCATATCCGCGCGCTAACCGTTCTTGGCAAGTATGGTTGGATAGTGGAGAACTGGGCCGGCGGTGAGAAGCGAACCACCCGCACTCGTCGTCAAATTCTCCAACGCGGGGAAAAAGAGCAAAAGAAGCACCGGCACTTGGGAGCCCCGGTGCCGAACAGACGGGGAAAGACACCAAACCTGATGGCGCCGTGCTTGCCTGCCTCGTGTGGTTACTGAAGTACGTGCTCGAGACACCGAAACCTTTTCACTCACGAGATATCGGACGTTTCTTTGAGTCAGCGGCGTGTCACAAGGGACCAAGGAAGGAGGTGCAGGAGAAACAGGAGCAGAGGCAACGGGAAGTGTTACTCACAAGTCAGGAGAGACAGACACGTCAAAAGATGGAGACGGGCTCCGATACGGTCCGACTGTGAACATCCCTATCGATAATTATTCCTATTATTCTGTCATACCTGTGATGAAGTGTTCTCTATGCGAGTCCGTGTGTAAGTATGTGCGCGCACGCACACCTCCTATGCTTAAGCGCCGCGACCCGACGGCGAAGAAGAAAAAAGGTCCCAGGACCAATAACAGACTACACCAATACAGGACGCCAAGTCACCAACATCGGTTACTGTATAACGCCACCCTTATCCCTTTGCAGCAAAAGACCCTGATCACAAAATTTTTCTCTTCAAGACAAACTACTGCGCCATGTTCCGAAGATTCCGATATCGCCGTACTTACGGGCGCAACTCTTGTGTAAACTTCAAACAGAAACACCAAAGAACTCCTAACTTTTGTGCCAATTTGCTGCCGCTACTGCCTCTGCAGTGATAAACGTGAAGTGGTGCTTTGGCCCTTTCGCCTAAAAACAACCTATCTAACAACCAATCCAACTCTTGACAATTATTACATTACGGCAACCGAGTCGTAAGAAGGCGGCATCTCGCCGAAAATCTCGCAATAAGGGGGTATCGTAGGAGGGAAAGAAGTCGAAGAGGCCGGGATGGCGGGATCGAAGTACGACTCCCGTTGCTGTTGCTCCGGCGTCACGGCCGCCGACGCAGCGGGCGTGACGGGCACCGACGCCAGGCCGGCGGCGAAGTCGGGCGTGTAGTCCCAGTTGGAGACGGTGATGTCGTAGACGGCGCCGAACTTGCGCTGCGGGAACGGGTACATGTTGACGAGCTCGCCCGTGTCGGCGTTGTGCTTGAGCTCGGCCGTGATCAGTTCGAGCACCAGCACGTGCGAGACGGACAGCGCGACGCGGTCGTCGGCGGGAGGGGGAGGAGCGGCGTCGGCGTCGACGTTGCCATCACCGCCGCTCGACGCCGCCGCCGCCGAGGGGGACGACGACAGCGAATCGGGCTCGACGCCGCACGACGCCTTCGCCGACGCGGGCAGCGCCACGTTGAACGCCACCTCGACGTCGCCCGAGCCGGGCGCGGGAGTCGGCAGCTTGTCCAGATTGCCCGTCCATCCACCGGACGCCAGCTTGCGCACGTGCTGGTGGTGATGAGCATCCTTCTTCTTCTGCGCCGACGTCTCGCTGTTGGTCGCGCCCGTCTCGGTCTCGGTGAAGGTCGGCAGGCGGCCGGCCTCGGCCACGGGCATCAGCTGCGCGCGCTCCTCGATGCGCCAGTCGAGCCTGCGCACGGCCAGGCGCGTCGTCGTACGGCCGCGGCGCGAGATGCTGTTGCACAGCGTCAGCTTCGCCACGAAGTCGTCGCCGCCCGTGGGGCGCAGCACGCCCGGCAGCGCCAGCCGCGTGCTCATGGCGCTATCCGGGAAGCGGCGGCGCAGCGACACCTCGGCGGGCCCTTGCGGCAGCAGTAGCGCGCGGCGCAGCGTCACGGGCGTCTCCGTCTTGAAAAGCGGCTTGCCGGTGGTGCGGGACAGGGCTGTGGCCGTCAGCGTGTAGATGGTGCTGCCGACGGGGGTCGAGGTCGAGGCGGGCAGGTGGCCTGGGATGCGGACGTTGAAGGGGAGCAGGTTGCGGCGCTGCTTGGACGAGAAGGGAGACGAGGAGTCGGAGGTGTTGTCATTGTTGGTCGAGGGCGAGTAGGCGACGGTCCACTGCATTATCTCGTCGACGCAGGTCCGCTTGTCGCGCGTGGGGCTGCGGTTGCCGAAGGAGCGGCGACGCGAGGCCAGGAGAGCATCCTGCGGCTTGGTGGACTGCTTCTTGATCTTGGTGGTGCGCAGCAGGGCGAGCTGGATCGAAGTGATGTCTTGATGCTGCTGCGGCTTGGCGGCGACTTCGATGTGGCCGGCCAGGGGCACGCTGTCGGCCTGGCACGGGTCGCCGACGACGGTCAGAGGGGCCTTGGGGATGCGGAGATGCATTGCGTTCCTTGTGGCCTCGGGAGAGATGGTCTTGGGAAATCCTTTTAAATCAGATGCCACGATTTGGGCCGGTCTAGACTCGTCCCCGTTGGGGATGTGCACGGAGCTTCGGAGGAGCTTGAGCATTTGCCGGTAAAGGCGGGCTCGGAAGGGGTAGTGGTCGGCGTGATCGTAGCTGGGTAGGGCTGAGAGAGAGTTGAGTGAGATGTGGAGGTTATAGGCAGAATTTGAAGGGTTGGGTAGTAGTTGCGTGATGTATAACGAACTAGCCCAGGATCGGAAGCCAAGACGCATATAGCGGGTTCGGGTTAGGGCGCCTCTCGGGGAAGCAGGCAGACTCGCTTACTTGTAAGGGTCTTCGTCGGGCCTTTTCTGCACGTGGCGGCGACGAGAGCAGGACTTGGAGCACAGTTTTTCACTCCGGAGCCACGGGCGGAGGCAGAGGCTGTCGCGGGTTGCGGAGGGCCCTCTTTTTTGTCGACGCAATCCCGCGCGTGCGGGATGCTATGCGTAACAGAAACATCGAGAATAGCTCGCCAGGGACTCGATTACCCTTCTCGTCAACGGCCCAGGGCGCTCAAGCCACAGTACGTAATAAAACTTGACCGGTGCTCGCACCTCATGGCCAGCATCGATTGCCAATGATTCTAGAATCGCACCGTGCCGGCTCCCCTTTTTTGCTCCCATGCTTCTAGCGTGTGTGGTGGCGGCGCGAGAGGCTGAGTCGCACATCTTTCGGCGATCTGCAGCGTAGTCAGTCGGGAATCCGTGCACGCACTACCATGATTCCATCCTCTCCCCATACTCGCACTACTGGAACGGGAGCGCCCGAGCCCGCCGTCTGCTGGTTATGTAATGCGTGTTTCCATCGCTGATGGAGCCCGAACGCGTGTCCCGAGCCGAGCACCGATCCCGTATCGTCATCCTGACCGGGTGCCAGTCATGGCTCCACATCCCGTATTCACCGGCAACGGAGGAGAGCGAGTCGGCATGTGGATCTGGCGTTGGGCGGTTCCAAGATCTGAGTCGAGGTGATGATGAGGAATTCGTGACGTCGATCCTGTTCCAGGCGAATCACCTGCACGGACCCCGCGACCCAGCCAGTCAACTCTTGGCCCCGCGCTTCTTGGCAGGAATCATCTGAGAGTTTAAAGCAACATACAGCCAACTCCAAGAAATCCGCCATTTTCGCTTTGCCCGAGCACGCCCGCAAAGCCGCTCGTCGGATCAGTTGCGCTGTTTTGGCACACGCGTTTTCCACGCGCAATCCGTTTTTTAATCCGCGTTTCCCCCTTTTTGCGCGCTACACCCTGCAAGATCAGCACCGTCGCCCACCAATCGCTCGGCCAGAACGGCAGAACGGGTGCGGGCGGGTATCGGGATGATGCATGCGTCCTTTTGGATTCGCCAATGACGTGGCACGCGGGGTGGGACGCGTGTTTGCTGTCAGTAACGCCGTCATACATTTGACACCGCTCGCGGCTGCGAGGAGAAATGCAGGGCTCGAACGAATAGCGAGCCTCTAGCTGTCGATACCTCTGCACAAGTTCCACTGTATGTACTGGTACATTGGCGCCTTTGTGCTAAGTTCTGAAACATTAGCACTACACGCGTCTCGAAGACAGCATGCAACTCAATCGATCCTGAAGAGCAGTAATGATGCTGGAATGTGGTGTGCCAATGTCCTCCTTCTTGGCGTTGAAACTGCGTCTTCGATAGCTGGCCAAGTGCAGTCAATGACTATAGAGACACTTGGCTTACAAACACGCACTTCCCGATGCGCCAAGTCCACTACATGTGCTTGTAAGAAAAAGCCAGAAATACAGTGAAAGTGGGTATGAGTAGAAGAATCATCAGAAGAGCTGATAGCTCAAACAAGGAAAGTATGCTAAAGGATGGAAATCCTAAAAAAAAAAAGACGAACTTCCATGCCCTGAGTCCGCATGTGAAAATGGTAACACCATGAAGTCCGCACTCTGAGCATGACAAAGTGTCAGTCCCTCCGCCGAACCGATGAGGGAATGCTGAAAAGTAACAATCCATCTCTGTCTCGAGTAAACTCGACCTCGACAAGAGTGGTGACGCAACCCAGCCCCAGGCCTTCGCGAGGAATCATCTCGCGTCAATGATGGTGTGTCCGCAGCGAAGAAGCAATCCGGGCCAGAAAAGAACCGCAATCATCATCCCCTCTCACCAACGCTGCAGGCCACCACCACTGTGCACCTACAAACTCTTCCACTTCCTCGCCACCTGCTCGGGCGTCAACTCGACGCTCGCCACCATCTTAAACTTCCTCGCCACGTTGACCCACCGCTCGCGCTCGACCTCCTCGTAGCACCGCACCAACACCTCCTCCTGCACCCCCGACAACACCGGCATCGGCCTCTCCCTCTCCCCCTCCCCATCCCTGCGGGGGTGCCTGAAATTCAGAAAATCCCGATAGTCGAACGCGGCGTCGCCCTCGTCCTCGGCGATGCGCGGCGCCACGCGCGCGAACCGGCCGTACACGGCGGCGACGGTGAAGGTCGGGGCGCGGCCGGCGGCGACGCGCGCGCCGTTCATGCGCGCCGCGATCTCCTCCCAGTGCAGCCGCTCGCGCGTGCGCAGCCGCTTGATCTCGACGTTCTCGGCGTCCTTTTCCGGCGCGAGCTTGCGCACGTAGGGGTGCGCGTGCGGGTTGGACGCCATGGCCCGGAGGCGGGCGCGGTGGGTGGGGTTGTCGTCGGGGTTGTTGGTGGTGAAGGGGGCGTTGGGTGGTGGTAGTGGTGGCTGAGAGACGACGGGGGGCCGCTCGTGGCGCCGCGTCACCGTTGGGTCTGGATGATGATGGTGATGATTGTGGTGGTGGGAATTGATGTTGTGTCGATGGCGGGGCGATGGTGGGCCGGGGGTTACGAAGAGGCTGTTGCTGCTGTCATCGTCAGGGACGTTCGGCTGCGGACTCTGGAAATCGCTTGGCCAGAGGTCGACGGGAGATTGGATGCCCGAGTCGTCCTCAGTCTCGGGGATCTCGCTCCTCGATACCGCTGTGCTGCGAGAGAAGACGGGTAGCTGCGGCTGGTGGTGAACATCTGGAAGATGGAGACGGTGCTTTTCGTGCCGCTTCTTCCGTGAAGTCTGGGTGTTGGAGTATCGCGGCTTGACTCCTCTGTGCTTCGACCCGAGGCCACGGCTCTGATGGGAAGCGCGAGAGCGGGAGGACGAAGGTATCGAGTCTCCTAGCTCAGAAGAGCCGGCAAGATCGGCAAGGTTCAGCCCGGAAAGGTCAAGATGCCGCTCTGATTGCGGGGAGGAACTAAACCGGGGCCTCTTGTCAAGGTGAGTGTAGGGAGAGCCTTTCTGGACTGCGCCGTTGCCGTCCATTCTGGGCTGCTTCTGAAACTTCTCCCGAAGGACCTCCTGAATGGAGTCGACTGGATTCAGTGGTCCACTCTTTCCCTCGCGCTGGTTTTGTGGACTATGAAAATCGGTAATATGGCCGAAGAACGGACTCGGATTCTCGTTGGTGGAATCTTCGCTTCCGTGACGCATCATGGCGTCTTCGGGGCTGCAGAGAAGCGTTAGAAAGGCACTAATCTGTATGGAGACAGGAAGACGATAATGTTTGCTTACAATGTACTCGGCACCTGTACCGCCATTGATATGCTCTCTTGATGCTGGAATGCAGTGATGATTTCCCCCGAACACTGAAGTTGGTGACGGAGAGGTGGTTATGCGCAGGCCCGGTGGAACAAACCTCAAGCAGATTCGTTCGACCGTCCTCGAGCTTTGACGTTTCCGTGTATGCGGACGGTCAGCCAAAGAGGTGAACATGCAGTGGAAGTGTGGGATGGTCTGTCTCGCAGAATGGTGGTTGAAGATGCCCCAGTTGTGGTCGTCAATAACCTTGCCCGTCGTTGAAGAAGAATCATAGACGAGATGCTTTCGAAGATTCTATTATACCGCTTTGACCACGGTATGCAGTAGACCAGGCACCAGGCTGCAGATGCAAGCGCAGGTGCATTGTTACTCAACGTGTGACCGTGCACTCCATCATAAGGACGGGCTCAGCAATTCCGGTCTCCCAAATGACGACCCCGTGCAGCATTATGCGTGAATGCTGCAGAGAGGTTGACTTCGGCCAGATGGTCTTGTGCAGCTGCGTTCCGCGACACAATGTTAATTGGTCAGTGACTCCCACGGACCACGACCCAACAGCCTGAGCCGTATGTCTGCTGCGGCTTGGATTGGCCCGTGATTTCAAGCACTCCGAGACGTTCATTGGTCATGGGTTCATAGGGCTGCATTCACAGGACGCAAAGCCTTCAGGACGGATTAGTTACTATCTTCCAGAAGTGATAGACAGCATACCTCGCTTGGACTGGTTCAATGAGCAGCAGCCACAATCTGCACTCCTGCAACGAGCAAAGACGAGTTGGGTGCGTTGTAGAGGGGAAGACATGCGCGGACTCAGTCATATGACAAGAATGGGCAGAAGCCGCAGGACATCGCAGCTGATAGCTGTCGGCGGAGTACCACACGCAGCATGAGCTTAGTGTGGTGCATGCAGCAGGCAGCACAGCCATCGCGAAAGTATCAACGATAATATCCCCCCAGCCCTCCGCCCCCCGGGATAATGTAGGTACACGAGATGATGTGCGCAAGATATAAAGGCGTAGGCTTGGAGAGTAGGTATTCCGAAGGTGCGAGATTCGATCTGTTCAGCGAACGGAAGTGGTTAAGGATTAATGGGTTCGGAAGTTTCTAGATGAACACATGAACCTGTCAGTACTGCGTTGCTAATGTGGACGAGGTCTGTCTTACATGCTTCAGTTCAGAACTCGAGAAAAATTGTCCTTGTGTGCTCACACATCGTTCCGAATGTGCCGTTCGGCGAAGTACTCCTCCATGGACAGGGGCAATGGTACCATCCTTGGCAAACGTGGTGAACCTTGAGTCTGACTGTGTCCAACACTTCTGATGTGGCCGATGTAAATAAGGCAGATGCTTGTGCGGAGTAAGTAGTTTTTGCTAAAGTTTACTCCTGTCAGCACTACTCATGTTGGCCAGACAGGGGTTAGAGGGTGGAAAACGGAACGATCGGGGTGCATTGCAACAGCAAACAAGTCAAGCAAGAAGAGGCTGCGAAGCGACAGATGACTGTTTCGTGGAAAATGTAAGATACTAAGTACAAGATGCGCTCTTCAAACGCCGGCCCTGAGGCCCCAACGCCGATGCAAACAGTCGGTTCCGTATCCATGGTTGAAAAAAGACATTCAAAAACTCGCGTAACGGGCAAAACTCGCCGTTACGTGGCTCTTGAGACGAAGGAGATCGATCCGACATTAAAATTCGTTTCCAGCCCGTTTCATGCATGTGCCCAAAGAAGTCCCCTCAACAATTCGGTAAGGTGAAGACTCTCCCACAGAGCTAGCGAAGTGCCGCGTAGGTGGCAGCGGCAGTCATGTAGTTGGCCTTGCTCTCGCGCTCCCGCTGGGCTTTAGCAGCCTGTTCGTCGGTCATAGGAGGCTTGGCGGAAGAATCCCGATGGAAGACCTTCTTGAGGAGGCTGGTGGTTGATTTCGCAGTGGAGTTGCTTCTGATGGAGGCGGTATCCGAGGAGGAAGTGGAACCTCTTGGGCTGGACATGTTGGCTGGTTGAAGTAGGTTTCTGCTGAAAGGTTGAAGTCGACGATGGTGGTTGGTGGTGTCCAAGTTTATCTGGGTGAAGATTCGGGGACGTGGAGATCAAAGACGGGTTAAAGTCTAATGTGTTTGTGCTTTGGTGGACTGAGGGTAGAATCAGGCAGACAAGCCAAACTTATATATCAGGACAAACAGGCTGCAAACAGTCATACCTAAGGCAGAAAGCAATTTTTAGGCCATCGTCGTCAGCGTGCAGAGCATCACACACATGTCGGAATTAGCCAGGGATCGCACCGGTCATTGCAGCGGTGATGTGGACGGCTCGGTGTTCGAAAGCCGTGCACAAGGCGGAGTTAGACCCTCGGGCGGTTGGTCGCATGCTTTGGTGGCGCCAAACGCAGTCAAGCGCGCGGGATTGCGGAGTGAGAGCCTGGACGCCATGCCTCGCAAGTATGGCTAGAGTAAGTGAAGTTGGCGTAGAGCACGCGCCTACACGCGGGTTGAGTCATCGCGGCAGGACGTTGTGGCTTGCGGTATGCTGCAATGAGAGACGCGCCAGTTTAGGCGGCAGGAAATGCCAGCTGTGGTCACCGGCAAGTGTTGTGGTGAATTGACGCGCGCGGGGATGTGGGGAAGTCGTGGCCCTTCCTCTTCGGCTGTGCGTGGTGTGTGCCGGCAGCCACTTCTGGTGGGCTGACTCACCCGCAACCATGACGGTGTCCTGAAATGGAAAGGCGCTGTCAGCACTCTCCTTTGCGCCATTCTCCACATGCGATTTCGGCATCGCTAAAGTCGATGTTCTCGCGAATCTGCCAGATTTCGACTTGCAAAGTATCGTAAGCAAACGAGTGAAAACGAGGCTTGGCACGCCTTGTAGAAGACATGCCCGCCTTACCCAAGACAACACGCCATTTAAAAGCCCAAGACGCCTTTTCGACACGCCTTTCAGAGGAGAAGTTAGCCCTAACCAAAAGACAGTTTGTCATCCATGGTGGGCCGTCTGTACAATAGGTCGTGGGCGGTGTGAAGACTGTGGAGTCAGCGTCAAGCCACACACGCAAGGCTTTGATGTGAAACGCACAAGCCTCCGACCGCGGTCATCCTCCAGGTACGTGAAATTTGTAAGCATCTCAACATCTGCTGATTCTCGCGCTGCAGGCGGTTAGGCAAAAAATAGCTGCGCTGGCGTCGTTCCAACATTACTCCAACCGTGTTGGAAATTTCAAAGCGCGAATTCTTCGACATCCGAAACCTTGCTATTCTTCCAAAGCACTCTGGCACGAATGAGTCAAAAAAGACCTACTCATCGTTCAAGCGGGAACGGGAACACCGCCAGGCTCTTGTATCCGTTCTTCCCAACCGACCTGATCCCGAAGATCACATTGTCTTTGCTCAAATCCACCGTCGCCGTACGGACGTTTCCAACATCGAATGCGTGAGTCCACAGAGGAGCGGCCGTCGGCCTGTAGACCAGCTCATACCCCGCCAGCTCCTCGTCATCGACCTGCTCCCACGCGAACTGGCTCTCGTTTCCTAGCGTCGAAGTGTCGACCGTGACGTTCCGCGGCATGCCCGGAGCCTGCGATAGCGACCACAGCGCGGCGAGGTTGACCTTGCCTACGCGTGCCGCGAACGCGTAGTCGACAAACTCTGGGAGATCGCCGAACTGCGTGCCGTTCTCGACGCGGATGTCCTGGTGCTGGTGGTCGAAATTCTCGTTGGGCTCGGTGAAGCGCACAGCCGGATACCCTTGCTGCAGGAACGGTGTCTGATCTCCGCCTCGGAGGTAGCGGTCCAGACGGTACACCATGGCGACTTTCATCCCGGTGGCGTCGTTGGCAGAGACCTCGGACACGAAGCGGCCGAGCTGCCGGGCAGGAGAGTCGTTCTCCCCGCCGATGCTGAGGCGTGTGGAAGCCACGTCCTCGCTCTCAGACGGAGGCGGTCCCTGGGCGAACAAGCGGATGGTGAAGGGGTCTTTCTGGCCTTGGTCTCCGGTGGAACTGCCGACGATATCATTGTTCAGCATTCCCTCGACATTGACACTGGCATTTCTCAGAGACTGGGCGAGAAAGTTGGCGCCGTAAAGGCCTTGCTCTTCTCCAGCAACTGCGCTGAACAGTATTGTGGACCTTGGCTGACGTGTCGCTAGGACTCGAGCAAGTTCCATGACAACTGGCGCTCTCGTAAGCCTTGAACGCTAGTATATGGATCATGTTTCGCGACTCACCTGCTACGCCGGACGCATCGTCGTTTGCTCCCGGAGCATCCGATTCGTAGTTCAGAACGTCGGTCACTCTCGAGTCGTAGTGTCCAGAAATTACATAAACTCGAGAGGGGTCAGACGAGCCCTCGATCCGCGCAACGACATTACTGATCCTCACTGGAAAGGGGATGCGGTTCGCCACAGGTTGGATGTAACCGGGGACCTCGACCGTCATCCTTCCTTCAGACGTCGCAGCGTACTTCCGCATCTCCGAAGCGATCCAATCTCTGGCAGCACCGATGCCACGGACGGTCGAGTTTTGGGTTGACAGGGTATGTCGCGTGCCGAAGGAAACTAACTTTAGGATGGTGGCCTCAATGTTTGCGGGGTCGACTTCGTCCAGCATGGTCCGCAACTCGTCGTCCGGAGCCTGCGGGGCTGTCTCTGTGCCGAGTGCTGAGGCTGGCCAGGATGCCGCAGCGCAAGAAGCATAGTCTGAAACATTCGTGGCAGCGGATACTAATTGGTCCCGAGGAAGAGGCACATTCTGAGCGAAAGTCGAAGCAAGAAGTAAGAGCGTGGTGGCGGCGGTGAACATCATGGCGATTTGGCACCAAACATGAATGCACGGGAAGCGTTCTTATACCTTAGCTTACCGGTACGATATGTTCCGACAGCGGATAGGCTTTATCTTGACAGCTTCCGCAAGAAGTTGGGCACAAGAGTCTACCCCTCAAAATGTGTCAATGAATGAGCTCATGGCTTGGCACTCTTCTCAGGAACGGCATAGAGGCTCGAGCTTGTGGCCGGGGTTCGACGGTAAAACCCTAGAGATAGGGTTGTCGAACCGCCGGCCAAGCATCGAAATTCATTGCCTGATAAGGAAGGTCGGTATCGCGCAGTGGCGCAAAAGTATGACGGCATTGGGATTCCTCGGTCAGAGAATCAGGGTCCATCGCGGTGGTGTGCAAGAAAGATGGGGTATATAAAAAGATGGCTACCACGTAGCGTACATCGAAATAGATAAACCTCTCGACAAAGCGCAGTAGCACCGGTGGTGGCAGAATAGCTTGAGGCCAAGGGCGCGGCAGTAACCGTCGCGGCACAAGGTAGATAGCGGTCAGAACCAAGCTCGTCAAATTTTGACCAATCGAGTCAGGCGATATGATCGACTTAGAAGGACCAGTGGAGCTCAACCTGCGTTTTTCAGAGAATGACGGCGTGGGGTTCTTTGTAGATGGTGCGTGCAGAGTTAGCGCAGCGGGCTGGTAGACAGAGCGCCGATCGCCAAGGCGGTGTCAAGCGGCAGAACACACGTCGTGAATGCGCCTCAACTCCGCGCCTCTACCTACACGTAGCCAAAAGTTCCATCGGCCAGCCTTTGTATTCTTCTCACCAGAAGCTTTTCACGAACATCCTGGTGATTCCGCGCAAACATGGTTCGCTGCCCCGTCTCCACATTGGCATTCTGGCTTCTCACAACGCCCGCAGAACTCCCTCTTCAACTCCGCACTGCGGCAGTCCACCTCCATACGCAAGGATCTCGATGCCTTCGCCGAGAGCAATACCCTTTCGCCCGCCCTGCTAGGTGAGCTCACGACAGCCCGCGCTTCGTCTCCTCCAGGAGCTAATACTGCCGTACAGGGCAAATCAACGCCTCCCTTACTTCCTTCAACCGCACCATAGACGATTACAACCGCCTGGCCAAGCAGGAAATGGTCTCTGCGAAGCAAGAAAAGGCCTACGAACGCATCAAGAATTTCCGCACTGAATTGACCGATTACCGCGAACAATTCAACCGGCTAAAATCCGAAAATGACGAACGGGTGAGCTTCCCCCCAACCGTCCATCCCTCGAATGAAACGCATGACTAACCGCTCTATCCTCTCCCCCCAGCAACAAGTCCAAAGCCGCGCCGAGCTCCTCGGCCGCCGCCCGCACCACGCCGCGACCCCCGAAAACCCCTACGCCTCAGCCTCGACGTCCGCAAACTCTCCGTGGGCCCCGCGGCCCGGCAGTGGCCCCTCGGCCCTCGGCGCAGCCCCGTCGGACTACACGCGCGAGGCGCACGCGTTCCGCGAGCAGTCGTTCATGTCGCAGACGAACGCGCAGCTGGACGAGTTCCTGGAGCGCGGCCGCGCCGTGCTGGGCGACCTGGGCGACCAGCGCGAGATGCTCAAGGGCACCCAGCGCAAGCTGTACAGCGTCGCCAACACGCTCGGCATCAGCGGCGACACCATCCGCATGGTCGAGCGCCGCGCCAAGCAGGACAAGTGGATCTTCTGGGCCGGGGTTGTCGTCTTCTTCACGTTTTGCTGGCTGGTGCTGAAGTTTTTGAGATGAGCCCCCAGGTTTGTGTGTGCGCTGGGAGGAGAGAGGCGGTTCGGGTTTTTGGATGGGATGGGTGACGGGCGTGAGTCGACTCGCTTGTTCTTGAACACATGCGATTAGCGCGGCGTTTTCGGGGTCTGCTTCGGGTGGTGGGGGGAAACCCATTGACGGTTGTCTCTTCGGGGTGTCTTATATCCCTATGGCGTAAGGCGTTCAAGGGCAACGAGCTTAAGGTTTGGCTTTCTTGTGTGCTTTGAAGCTATCGGGATCTTTCGGGCTCCCTCTGTATCAACAGCTATTGCCTGGTCAAAACCAATCGAGCATGGACTTGGCTAAACGAGTGTAGGATCCTCAAGTGATTCCCTCTGTTTCATTCGTAATCTGTTTTCAGGGCATGCCTAATGGGATACAGCAAAGCTGATCAGTGATCTCACGCGGCCTAAGGAGAAACCAAAAGAGCTCAATCCTTCAGACAGACTTTCGGGGGAGAAATGCCGCGGATTTCTCTTTGGCATCCACAAAGAAAAATGTGTGCGAGAGCTCAGTAAGTATCATCCCACCACTCCGAAATCCATTCCGTCTCATGCTCCTCCGGCAATCGCTCATAGCAGCAGTCCGCCACGACATCCCGCTCATGCCGATCCGCCCGACCCTTCCACAACCTCCCCCGGTCCCGGCGCCCTAGCCTGTTGATCTGCTCAGCGAGCTCGTCCAGCTCGTCTTTCACGTCGTGCACGTCCATGCGCAGCTCCCGCTGGTCGTTCTTGATCGAATCCAGGGTGCCTCTCAGTCTTCTCCCTCCTCCTCCTCCTCCTCCTCCTCCTCCTCCTCCTCCTCCTCCT
>RHKH01000273.1:0-15288 GCA_009829795.1 Lasiodiplodia gonubiensis | reverse complement strand
TTGTTTGCTTTTTCGTTTTTTTTTTTTTTCTCGTCGTTTTGGTGTTGGTGCTGTTCGTGCTTTTTTGCTTGGTGTTTTCTGGCGTGGCCGTTCTGTGATTCTGAAGGGAGGTAATGGCGCCCTTGTCCAGAGATGTGATAATGTTCGGTCTGTCGGGAGCACTGGGCTAATTGACTGATCGAGTTTCGCGGATTGAAATTGCATTTGTTTCGCTGATTGAGATTGGTGTGTTCACGTTAATTGATATCTCGAAGCCAACAGTGATGTGCTCAGGTCGAAGACAAGCTTTTTGACGCTACAATTAGTCTAAAACAGACGATCAACGTCCTCGCGCCGAACCTGGTCGTGAATCATTACACAAGTGCCTGCATGGAAGAAAGAATGCCCGTTAGCTTGAGGTCGGGGTTGGGAGAGTGGCGTCGCGGCGGGCAGCCACGTTTTTTTGGTTCCAGAGTTTAACCGCGGACTTTGGAGCTCCACGATGCCCTCCAAAACCTCCGCCCGCCTACGACGACGACGGAGCGAGAGCTGATCTCGGCCCAATCAGCAAACACGCAATCTGCACAGGCGGCAACTCTTTCTCCTTTACTCTCAATTCTTTTGATCCTACCTCCAGAGCGCGCGCCCGCCTCGCCCGGCCCTACCGTACCCGCTCGCCGAAAACCACAGCCTTCGGCGGTGCTGCCTCCGAGTCCATCGCCCTCTCTCTCGACGCACGAGCGCACACGCGCGCACCCTGTCACCCTGTCACCCTAGCTTCGCCGACGACCAGGCACGGTACCGAACCAGACGACGCCCGCGCCACTCGTCTCAATCAACCACCGCGTACCGCTCCCACACACGCACGCCCACACCCACACCACCACAAGCCATGGCGTCAGACCGCACGTGGATCTCAGACGGGCTGATCAAGCTGACGGGCGCGACGGACGCCACGCTGGTCGACTTCGTCGCGGCGACGGCCGGCTCGGCGGCGGCGCGCGGGCCCAAGCACCTGCGCGACAAGCTGGCCGACCTGCTCGAGGACGCCGCGTCGCCCGCGGCGCTGCAGCAGTTCGCCGACGAGCTGTACGCGCGGACGACGACAAAGGGTGGTGGGAAGACTGGCGGTGGGAGCTCGGAAAAGAAGGACGGCGGCGCTTCCGCTGCGAAGTCGGCGAAGAAGAGGTACGCGTTGGTGGAGATGGAGGATGAGCTGGCCGATGCGCCGCCTGCGCCTGCGCCCGCGAGGGTGGAGAAGAAGGACAGGTCGGAGCGGAAGAAGGAGAGGAAGAGGGAGAGGAGTAGGGACCGTGGGGAGAAGAGGGAGAGGAGTAGAGACCGCGGTGAGAAGAGGGAGCGGAGTCGTGAACGCGGCGGCGGAAGGAGGGAGAAGAAGGTGCGAAGGAAGGACGATGGGGACTGGGAGGATAGGTGGGGCGACGAGGAGTATTATGAGGATGAAGAGCCGCTCGAGGAGTCAAGTCCAAAGCGTGTCAAATTACAAGATGGCAGCGTGTCGCCCGCGCGGCCAGCGGAGGAAGAAGAAGAAGAAGAAGAGATTGACGAGGCCGAGAGGGATAAGAGGGAGAGGGAGGCGTTCGAGAAGAGGCTGAGGGCAAAGGATGACAATGACACGAAGAAGGTCGTCGAGGACCGCACACAGGCCAAGGATGCCGCACGGAGGAGAGCTCTCGCGGACGACGAGCAGGCCAGGGAGGCGGCTCTGGGCGATCTGCGGTTGCGTTCGCGACAGGAATACCTCAAGAAGAGAGAGGCAGAGCAGCTCGCGTTGCTGAGGAAGCAAGTTGCGGAGGAAGAAGAGGAAGAGCGGAGAGCGGGTCCTGGCGAGCTGACCCAGGCTGAACTCGACGAGTTCGCGAGGAACAGGGAAACCTTACGCCTCGCTGAAGAGCGTCTCCGCGTGGACGAGCACACCGATGGCTACGCGCTTCCCGAAGATTACATCACAGAAAAGGGCAAAATTGACCGGAAAAAGAAGGAAGAAGCCCTCTACAAGCGCTACGTCGACCGCGATGAGTACGGACGAGAGAAGTACGTCACGGAGCAAGAAGAATGGGAGCGGGAACAGGCTGCAAAAGCCAAAGCCCAGATCCTACGTCCCGAGCGCGTCAACGAAGGCGATTACGAGTTCGTCTTCGACGATACGCAAAGGATCAACTTCGTCATGGACCAAGCGTTACCCGGACAGAAGATGAGCAAGGAGCAACAGCGGCTGGCGGCGCAAATCACCGCCGCCGAGGCAAAGGCGAACTCTATTCAGGAAACACGCAAAAGCCTGCCAATATACGCCTGGAAAGACCAGTTGATGGAAGCAATTGCCAACTATCAGTGTGTTGTGGTGGTTGCAGAGACGGGTTCCGGAAAGACAACGCAGATTCCGCAGTTCCTGGACGAAGCCGGATACACCTCGAAAGAAGAGAACGGAAAGCCCAAGAAGATGGTGGCGTGCACGCAACCGCGAAGAGTTGCCGCTATGTCCGTCGCTGCGCGTGTGGCCGAAGAGATGGGGGTGAAGCTAGGTAAAGAGGTGGGGTACTCGATCCGTTTCGAGGACAATACGGATCCGAAGAACACGATCGTCAAGTTCATGACGGACGGTATGCTTTTGCGGGAGTTTCTAACCGATCCTTCTCTCGAGAGCTACAGCGCCATCATCCTCGACGAGGCTCACGAACGGACTCTCGCCACGGACATCCTGTTTGGCTTACTCAAGGACATTGCCCGATTCAGACCGGAGCTGAAGCTCATCATTTCCTCGGCTACCGTCGATGCCCAAAAGTTCAGCGAGTACTTTGACGATGCTCCCATCTTCAACGTACCGGGTCGTCGATTCCCTGTCAGCATCTACTACACTCCGCAGCCCGAAGCGAACTACTTGGCTGCAGCCGTCACCACCGTTTTCCAGATTCACCTCAGTCAGCCGCGCGGCGACGTTCTCGTCTTTTTGACGGGTCAAGATGAAATTGAGACTATGGCGGAAGACCTGGCAGAGACGTCACGGAAGCTAGGTTCTGCAGCCCCGGAACTCATCATTTGCCCCATCTATGCAAACTTACCACAAGAAGAACAGGCCAAAATCTTCGAGCCCACGCCGCCGGGCAAGGTCAGGAAGGTGGTGCTCGCCACCAACATTGCCGAGACGTCCTTGACCATCGACGGCATTGTGTACGTCATCGACCCCGGATACGTCAAGGAGAATGTGTACAACCCCCGCACCGGCATGGAGTCCTTGGTCGTCACGCCGTGCAGCAGAGCTTCGGCCAACCAGAGGGCGGGTCGTGCCGGCAGAGTTGGAGCCGGATTTTGTTTCCGCCTATATACGAAGCATGCATATTGGCAAGAATTAGAGGCCAACACCACGCCTGAGATCCAGAGGACGAATCTCTCCAGCACGGTGCTGTTGTTGAAGAGTCTGGGCATCAATGATCTAGTCGGATTCGACTTCATGGATGCACCTCCCGCCGACACTCTGATCCGGTCTCTGGAGCTTCTATATGCTCTGGGCGCTCTGAACGACAAAGGCGAGCTCACGAAGAGGGGCAGACAGATGGCCGAGTTCCCCGTGGACCCAATGGTCTCGGCGGCGATCCTCAAGGCCGACCAGCTGCAGTGTGTGGAAGAAGTGCTGAGCATCGTGTCTATGCTCGGCGAGTCGGCGGCTCTTTTCTTCCGGCCCAAGCAGCAGAAGATCCACGCGGATTCTGCTCGTGCGCGCTTCACGATCAAGGAGGGCGGTGACCATCTCACACTGCTCAACATCTGGAACCAGTGGGTCGACTCGGACTTCAGCTACGTGTGGGCCAAGGAGAACTTCTTGCAGCAGAAGTCATTGTCTCGAGCGCGCGACGTGCGTGACCAGCTGTCGCGTCTCTGCGACCGGGTTGAAGTGACCATCACATCGTGCGGGGCCAACGATCTCCATCCGATCATGAAGTCGCTCGTGGCGGGCTTCTTCCCCAACGCGGCGCGCCTGCAACGCGGCGGCGACAGCTACCGCACTGTGAAGAACGGCATGACGACGTACATCCACCCGTCGTCGGTGCTCACCAAGACGGGCGACAGTCCGCACCGGTTCGTGATGTACTACGAGCTCGTGCTGACCAGCAAAGAGTACATGCGTAACGTGATGCCCGTGCCCACTCCATCGTGGCTCAACGAAGTGGCGCCGCACTACCACAAGATGAAGGAACTGGAAGGGCTGGGCGCGGAGAACAAGAAGATGCCAAAGGGGCAGAAACTCTAAGTGGAGTGTGCACGGTTGTTGAGGCTGTATATAGCTCGCCTGTACTTTAATGCACGTGTTTTGGTGGGTATTAACGGAAGTGGAAAGAGGGACGAAACAGGCGCGGACGAGATGGCGTCAGGATCACTTCAGGGCGCAGCGGCTAGGTAGGACAAAAACAATGTTACTCGTGATCCAAAAGAAGGGCGTGGATTGTCGAGGGAGCTAGGATCGCTATGACGTCTCGGGCGCTTGCAGGGTGTGCGACCAGGGTTTCCTGCCAATCGCGCTTGCCCAGCTCAAATAACTCAGAACTCACCTCCAGCGCCCCCGACCGCCCAGCGCCTACGGTTCCCTCCAACACCGGGTTTCAGTGAGTCGGTGCTACCATCCGACTGCCTCGCAATTTGCGCAGCCGCCCGCGAGCTCCACGGTCAGTTCTCGCTCCGCATGCTGCATGCACATCATCTGCCCTTGGCGCCTACCGGGTCCCCCTGCTGAACGTAGCCGCCGCCCCGACGCGCAGAAGCATTCAAAAGCTCGCCACGTTGGGCTCTCCCATTTGCGAACATGTAAGCTGGTCTTCCATTTTCCTCTCTCATACCGCACAAGCCCGGTCGCGCTTTTCCTAGGGTCTCTATACTTGCAGCTTTTCCTGCGTTTGTTCCGTTCCTGCATCCTTGTCTACGTCATCGTCGGCCGTTTTTTTCCTACCCGGAACCTATCAACGCTACCAAAAGTCTTGTGTTTATTGTTTTCCATAATGGCTATTTTTGCGTACCCGCCACCCCCTCCCCCGCCCTACACCAACGGCTCCTCCCCACCATCCACCATTCGCGCACCTTCGCGATCCCGGTCGCTAAACCCGCTGCCCGTCCGGCACAGGAACCGCTCCCTCTCCATCCGGTCGTCCAAGAACAAGGATGGCAGCGGAGATTCGTACGGCAACGGCGGCGGCGCTAAGGGGTCGGCGCCGCGGCACCGCTTCACTATGGCGTCGCTGCGGGGGATGCGGCAGCCGGAGCTGTCGAAGCGGCTGTACGGGCTGATCAAGTCGGAGAACCACGCCATCGGCGCGCACGAGTCGGCGGGCCGCGAGCGCGCGAGCATCGCGGCGCAGCTGAGCGAGTGGGGCGAGGCCACGGGCGACGACGCCGTGTCGGACGTGAGCGACAAGCTCGGCGTGCTGATGGCCGAGATGGCCGAGCAGGAGGACTTGTTCGCGCAGAATCTGGAGGATTACAGGGGCGTGTTGAAGCAGATTCGGAACACGGAGAGCTCGGTGCAGCCGAGTCGGGACCACAAGGCGAAGGTGCGTCCGTTTCATTCTGGTGGAGTGAGGTGGATTTTGGCTGACCGGAAAATCGACCACAGGTTGCGGATGAGATCGCGAAGCTCAAGTACAAGGAGCCGTCGAACACCAAGATTGTCCAATTGGAGCAGGAGCTCGTCCGCGCCGAAGCCCAGTCCCTCGTCGCCGAGGCTCAGCTCACCAACATTGTATGTTCCGCACACTTTTTCTTTTCTACATGAAAACGCTAACCTCTCCAGACCCGCCAAAAGTTCAAGGAAGCCTACGACCTCCACCTCGCCGCCGTCATCGAGCGCGCCGAAAAGCAGGCGATGCTGGCCAAGCACGCCCGCCGCGTGCTCAACTTGCTCGACGACAGCCCCATCGTGCCCGGCGAGGCGCACCCGACGTACGGCGGCGAGACCGCTGGCCGCGACATCCTAAACGACGCCGAGGACGAGCTGCGCGCGTGGCAGCCACGCTACGAGCCCATCGCCTCCAACGCTACCAGCCTGGGCGCCGGCGCCATGCCCACCAGCGTCGTCGGCGGCGGCATCGGCAGCACCGCGTCCGAGTACGCCCCTGGCGGCGAGGTCCAGCAGAGCCCTATCGAGGGCGACGTGCACCCCGCGTACAGGACCAGCAAGCCGCGGAGTGCGAGCGGCAGCTCGGCCGGTGGCGAGAGGCAGCGACAGCAGAACCCGCCGTATCCGGTGAGCGAGGTTGAGGAGGGTGCGATGTTTTAGGCTTATTTCTTCCAGTGGGGAGAATGCAGCTCGACGTGAGGACGTTTTTTTGAATGACTGGAAATTGCAGTGTACGACTTATTATTGGGTATGAAGAGGGGGACGAGAGGGACTGTTTTCGCGTTCGTTTGAATTTGTTCGGAGGCACTCTGCTTTTGATGTGCGGTCATGACTCCCCTTATCTTTCTGCTCGAAACGAGCGTTTGTCGTCGCTGAGGAACTGATGTCTTAATTATGCTGGATATGATACCTTTCTGCTTAGATGCGCATGATAATGAAGAAGTCCTAACCGTCCGCTTCTTAATATATTGTCATACGTTAAGTCCTATCTCTACCCCTGGTATCCAAGCTAAAAGATCAAGGGCGAGGTGAGACAGGATCGTGAAGGAGAATCGGGTTGACAATATTGTAAAAGACACTAATATATCATTATATAGATTGGTCCCACAATTTAGTGTAATAGAGGAGTAGGTAGGTTTAAATAGATATGCGTGCGACGCTCCACCTTCAGCCGTTAAGTCATAAAGAAATTCGGTCAAAACTCATAAAATCCTACCCAGCATTGACCTTTATTCCGCAGTCAGTAATCTTTGTTCTTCTGTACCATGTCCGCCGCCCGCTTCTGCTCGTCGTTCTGAAACACAATCTCCAAGTGATCGGATCCAACCGCTTGAATGTTCACCGGCTCTCGGAAGGTATTCAACATCTCAACCCCGGCGCTCGTGTTGCGGAGTTTGTCTGTTGGGGCTGAGAGGATTGCCAGAGCTGTCAGCTCGGCTACAGAGTCCCACGCGCTGGAGCTCAGAGGTTTGATGAACATGATTGTCGTGTAGATGGCCACGTAAAT
This sequence comes from Lasiodiplodia gonubiensis, assembly GCA_009829795.1. Lineage (NCBI taxonomy): Eukaryota > Fungi > Ascomycota > Dothideomycetes > Botryosphaeriales > Botryosphaeriaceae > Lasiodiplodia > Lasiodiplodia gonubiensis. The sequence continues at coordinate 8,179 of RHKH01000273.1, read as the reverse complement.
GCAGTATACGAACAAAATGACCAAAGAGATGATCACCGGAAAGTCATGAGGTGAGTAGGCCAGCCCTTCGTAGTATATGTGATAGTCCAGGCGAAGTTGATCTTTCATAGGTGTGCCACTCGTCTTGATTGCTTTTTCGACGCTCTCATCCGAGTCTAGATCATCCATGGAGGGCCAGCCGTCAGGCAATGTTCGAGACATGGCGTACGTCAAAATATTTGCGAGGAACGCAGTACTGCTCCCGTCGGAACTTTGGGCAAGGATTCTAGGCATGATCAAATCCAGAGCGGATTCCCCCCCAGGACTTTTCCATCCATCTATCAGTGAAGAAGCCCAGTGCTGAGATATTTTTACGACCCCTTTGGGAGCTTTTGTGATGTTGCTGGTAACAATCGTGCCAGCGGCGAAATCAGCATTAATTCCTGCCATGACTATACTTTCCGCCCAGCCCGCCGCAAAGGAACAAGCTTCAGCGTGAATAGTACCATCTAGGTCACTGTAGAGGGTTTCAGTCTGATTAATGTAGTCGACCATCAGTTTCCCTAACAATTGCGCTGGAGGGAGTACGATGGCTATCAGAGACACTTGCGGAGCACTGTCGGGTGCATCAAACCACGTGATTGTCCAGGAAGTGGAGTTCCGGTCATGTATCGGGAGCTTGAGGGCATTCAATGAAATGGTCGAATTCTTGGAGTCGAAGGCGTTCTGGAGCACGACTGAGGTGTCCGAGATGGGCCACTCCAACTCTTTGCAGACAGCTCCCACCAATGGCTGACTATTGATATACCTCACTTGGATGCTCCACATGCTGTTGAAAAGGATGAATCTGGAGTCCAGTTCTCTTGCGGTCGCGATTGAAAGCAGTAAAAGCGTGCTGATTGTTGGCGTGGTTGCAAATAGACCTGCCTCCGTACAGCAGAAAATGCTTGACTGAAGTCTGTCCGCCATTGCCGACCGAAGATCCCACGAATCTAGATTCTTCAGTTCCGTAGCGACCGAAATATCGTCTTGAAGCGGAATCCTGAATATGCCAGTGATAGAATCTTGTGACGCTTGTAAAATAGCAGGGAAAGCTTCCCATGAACACTTTGGCAGCGTGTCTCCGGTAACACATCGAGCTTGCGTCTCCGAAAGGTTACCAGGGAATGCTGTCTCATGGTCTGAGTTGGCCCATACCGGTGCTGTGGCGATTGGGAAGAATTGGCGTTTTGGTATCAAGCAGACTGCGATCGAGGGACCAACTGCAGCAGCGAGTAGCAAGTTGCAGATAACAAACCCCACGAAGACGAATTTCCTCTTTCCAGTGAAGTAGTTTGAAGATGCTGATCCAAGAAACTCCAATGACCAAAGGTAGTTGAGACTTGTGATTTGCAAGCCTGCAAAGAGCGTGCCAAGAGGAACTGGGCGGCGACCGAGGTACAGCCAACGGAGGTAGACCAAGGCCATGTTTGAAATCGAAGCTTGTGTGAGCAATTCCAATAATTTCGCCAAAAATTGCAAAGACGTAGTGGATACATCCTTGCCAACGTAGTATGTCTTGAGGTTGAGGACAATTAGAGTTGTGCATGCAGCAAATGGTACAAGATGCACGCTCAGTCCGACAAGTGTCCTTTTCAAATTATGATGTATGGCCACTTTCTTTCTTTCGCCGCCAGTTGTGGATAGGAATGGAATCAAGGCTGCAAGGAAAAGCAGCTTGAGGTTCCGTAGGAGCCTGAGGAACATTTCTTTGGACCGTTGGCGACTGGGTGAACGGGTACGAGAATCAGAAAGTCTATTCCATGATGCTTCAGCAATCAGTATCTCCAAGTATTGCTTTACGATTAGCCTTGCCTTTCGATTTTCTGTCTATGGTTCTCGTCCTCATATGAGAGGTTCTGGAGCTTAACACCAAGGGAAGAGGGCCAATCTGGAGCAGATAGGTTCGACGGTGCAATAGAAGCCATGACTTCCGTCTTCTATATGACGACTGTAGCGAAGTGGCCTGTGGGCTGGAAGTTGTACATCCAGCTTTTATGCGCAAGACTAGAAATGAAGACGATCATGGGGTCTTGATTTGGCTGCCTGGACAGTCTCAATGATACCTCGTAACCAGGTAGTACACAAACTTGATTGGTTCAAAATACTGCATCGTTCCGTACGTCTCTGTCCCATGACGCATTCTAGATCGGGTCCATCTTATAGCTTCTCACAGATTTGACATGGCGTCCCATGGCAGTGCTACCTCGATACATTCTCTCAACTGTGCTGCTATTTGCAAAAGCTGTCACGTGTGGCGTATAGGAAGTTGTGCAATACAACAGTTGAAATGCCATCAGAACTTGCGGACAGCCTCTGAGGATTCTGCGCCATTCTTATCGAATAGACCAGCCTCTATGGACGGCCGAGTGGCTAAGCACATGGGTTAGTGGTTGGTGAGGAGCCGCCAGATACTTAGCAGCCCAACTCAGTTTTGGAGCAAAGATCGTATTAAAAAGGCAACCAAGTAGTTGTAACGAACTGTATCTCCTCCCGTTTCCCATCAAGCACAAATTCACTTCTTGCCCTTCTCTTCTTGCCGGTACTTTTTGAACTTTGCGGTTTGGCGGGCCCACCATGTACCTTGTTCCGTTCGGTCGTCTCGCAGTGGCCGGCCAGATGATTCACTGACTACAGAAGATGGATGTGGCGTAGGCGCATCTCCAATGATATCGCCAGCTCTCTGCTTCCCCCATGAGGCCTCGCGAATATTTGTGCCTACCCAAGGATCGTCCGGACGCGGTGATGATGGCCCCTGAGTCATGAAGGGGGGAGGTGGAGGTGGGGACTTGGGTTCGGGTTCTTCCATCGGCCACATGTGCATTGTGATGGTCCAGTCTGGCTGAACCATCGTCTCCCATACTTGCGGCAATATTATCTCGCCATCAGGCCCGACGAGGTCGTAATGACCATCATGGACGTGCTGGCCAATGACGTCGACATGCAGAAAGGCTTGCTTGATGAGTTCTTCCATACCCTGATACCGGTCAGTACATTACGAGGCAATGATGAGGTCAGGAGATATATAATTACCTTCCACGTACAACAAATGTGCCAGGGAAATGAGAATTTGCGACCGACGGCGTCCTTGAATTTTATGGGCTTCTTCTTCTCGGTGGAATTAGCCTCGGCTTGGGTCCTTTGCTCTTCACGTTGCATCATGAGTAGTTCGTGGAGCTTTTCCAAGCTTATCTTCCTCCGGCTCGGGTCCAGCCGTTGCTGCTCTCGTTCATTTCTTTTCAAAGGGCTGGCTGGACGGTTTTCGGTATTGCCCTGAGGTTGAGCACGGAGCAGGTCTTCGAGCTTCCTGAGACGCTCGTGTATCGCATGATCTCCGCCATATTCCTTGTCGTCAGGATCGTCATCTCCAACGTCTTCTTCGTGTTGTTCTGGACTGGCTTGCGGAGAGAATCTCTTGTGACCCTTTCGCGATGGGACATCATCTGCACGCCTACCGGAAGAATTCCAGCTCCAGCTCGAGGGTTCTCGTGACTTCTGGACCATCACCATAGCCAACTGGTGAACCATTTGTTGAGCTTCGAGACTAGAATATGTCATATCTGTTTCGCCTTGGGAGGGCGCTCGCTTTTGTAATTCCAGAGTCAATGTGCTGTTGGAGTGGCGGAAGCTCGCCTCGCTTTGCTCAGTTCCCGTGTCTGATCCGTCTTCTGACTTGCTGTCTTCGTCTGTGCTATGTTCAGAAGCGGATGAATCCGGCTCTGAGTCTTGGTGAGATCCCAACATCAGGATTTGCTCTTGCCGCATGTACTCTGTGGTTGCATCATTCGAGGAGATCATGTGTCCTTCGACTTGCATTTTTAATGAATCCCTGCATTGCACTCATTAGCAGTGATTACGTTAACGTCCAAAGTTTCCTTACACAATATCGCTCGGAGCGTGCATTGTAACTGCTTCATTGAAGTCCATGGCGGAGACAAGGAGGTGGAGGCTCATCTTCAAAGACTCCATGGACTGTCGGAGAAAGCACACCTTGGGCCTCTGAAAGAGCCAAACGATGCGCACGCGGAACTTGGCCCACTTGGACGAGCTCATGAAGGGGTGCGCGAGATCCTGCACGCAGAGCTCGACCTCCAGGTCGGCGATGACGCCGTGGCAGCAGTTCAGCAGCACGACGACGGTTTGGTGGAGCTTCTCAGTGTCGGCTGAGGGCTTGTCGACGCATTTGCTGACGGCATTCAGTGCGTACGAGAAAGCCGACACCTCGGCCGCAACGAGGCTGGCTTCGTGCCTCGCGGTGCCGATGGCATCGGCGATCTTGTATAACGAATGGCACAGCTTCATGGCCGTGCCAGCCAGGGCGATGATGGTGCCCGCGACACCTATCTCGGCCATTTGTAGTGAGAAAGAGTTGGAATGATGGGGTTGTTTGCGCGAGGCTGAAGGGTTATATCTACCGAGGTCAAGGATCCGCAGCTGCTGCGCCTTGCCCCGGTCAGCGGCTTGCATACATGATCTGCTGCGCCTCGCACCTTGCATGACGCCCGCCGATGAACTGGGCCTTCCTTCTACTGTTATCAGGTGTAGATAACATCAATACCAAATCTTCTCTCAGGCCCCTCGCCGCGCCATCCCATGCTAAAGACGCTATCCTTGAAAACCTCTCTCTCCAATCTCTCCTTACTGGACCATTCCGCCCCCTGTGGCATCATCTTCAGAAGCTCCGAGCCGGCAAGCAGGCTCGCAACTGCAGCGATACTGCACGGATTCTTCGGTACGATTTCTCTCGTGTCGGCGAGGAGGAAGGCGGCGATCACGGACGCAGCGATCAAAGCCAAAAGCGCTTCCAAAACACGCGTCGACACTTCGTCCTGAACCAATCGATAGGTGACAAGAGCCGGAGGCTTGGTGGTATTTGATCTCACACGCTGCGTGTTGATGATCTGGGCCATGTACGTCCCATAGACGTTCTGAACGCCCTCCATCAGCCTCTCGACGCCCTTCTCGCCGCTCATTTCGGCCGCCGGAATGCCGTTCGGCCCGTACACAGCCGCGAGGAAGAAGTCGTCGAGGGATTCAGCCGCCGCGATGGCCTTCGCGCTGAAGGACTTCGGGGCCGCGAGCAAGATGTCATCACCCGCCGCGCCCCCTATGCTGTTGACCAGCGCGGCGTCTGAGTAAACCGCCGCCGAAGTCTCGTCGACCGCGACCACTCGACGCAGCCGCAGCATCTCCATCGCCACTTCGAGCTCGACCTCGGCCTCGACACGCTCGACGTACGGCTTGCACACCAGCGTCGTCGCCTCGGCCGTCACGTTGCCCACCACGCGCCCGAATGTCGCCACGGCGAGCGGGCAGTCGTCGTCGTCGTCGTCGGCCTCGGTGTTCAGCTCTGATGCCGTCGAGACCCATTGTCCGAACAGCATGTCCGGCGCGGTGAAGGGCAGCTCGGCTTCTCCGTGGCGACGGTCTGACTGGAAAGGGAAGTTCCCGGGCATCTGTTCGAGCGGGCCCCGGGTATAGGGCTCGCCGACCTTGGGCAGCTTGTCGAGGAAGTGCTGGAACGTGTCACTGCAGTCGACGACGTCGGTTTTGGTGGTGCAGTTGGCGACGGCGCGGACGGCGGGGACGCGGGCTTGCGTGATCAAGGTCGACGATGAGGAACTTCTGGCCATTCCGGGGGCGAGTTTGAATGCGGGGAGCACGAGGTCGGCGTGCGTCAACGGCGGGTAGCTGGCGTTGTAGCCGAAGATGAGGTTGGCGGTGCGTATACCTGCGTTCGTGTCTGAGAGCGTGGAGGGTCCGGGGGAGAGCTGGAGCAGAGCTGCGGACTGAGACGAAGGCACCAGTAGCCGGGAAAAGCACCCGCTGGCGAATATGGCGAGGAAGGGAGCGGCAAGTGTGGCCAACGAAACGGCCACGATGGCATATTGACGCTTCGTGCAGGCTGTGTAGAAGGCGTGGATGGCCACCTTTCCGAGATAGTTTTCAGTGATGCTGTGGGGCGCCGAGAGTGTCTTATGCCGGAGAACGCTGTATGGAGCGTTTGATTTGAGTTCGAAGTCAAGGATACCGGATAAGAGTGAAAGACCTGTCAACACCAAGGCCGGCAGGAGAGTCCAGAAGTAGTGGGATTTATCATCACTGTCGACATTGGCAATGCCGTTGTGCGTCTGTGAATACCGGTAGCTGTATTCAAGTGCTGCGAGAACTAGAAGTGGGGCAGCGATGAACATTATACGGCCTGAGGTAGAAAAAGAGAATGGTTCTCTCCACTCAGCTGATTCTTGAGATGAGGATGGTTCTCTCGCTTCCAAAGGATCATCTTGCTCGATATTGAACCTTTTGGTATCAGAAAAGCTGGTCCAGAAGTGTAGATCAGAAAGCTTTTCCCCAAGTCTTGCCACGCTCCATGTGCCGCTGCGGGAGAGGCTGTCCATGAACTCTGGGCTTCGGGCGAGGATTGCGGCCAAGCCACCAATGGTACTTGGATCATGTGAGGCTGACATTGGGGCCGCAAAGTATGCAACAAACAGTGCCAGTATGACGCAGAGTGTGAGACAAGCCTCTATGGCCCAGAAGGAAACGGCCGCAACCGTCAAACGAGTCTCCTGAGCTGTGGAGTCTTCCGTGGTAGTGATGAAAAGCCCCGTTGATAAGACTGTGGCGATTTTAGTGAGTATTCCTACAGCGACAGCGCTGGACACGACAAAATGCCGTCTCTTGAGTGATTCGTAGAGCGTCTTGAAGACCATTGGAGAGATGTAGTCAGCCAGGACCGAGTGGAATGGTGGGCATGGCTGTGTCGCCATCTGTGCCCAAGGAAACATCTGGTCATTGTATTAGCCTTATTCTCTTACATGTATGAATTCGACTAACCTGTTTTGAACGGTATTCGGCTTGCGACCAGGATATGGCGAATAGAGTGAATACTTGGCGCGTCAAACAAATACAACATTCGGGATCAGTGGAGGAATGAGCTTACCTGCTGTAGGAGCGTACGTCCAACTATACTTGAAGCGAGGCTCTACCACGCATATGCCACGATGCGCGGTAGAGTATGCAAATAGAACACCAAGTACAACCATAACAACGATGCAGCATAGCGCGAATGTCGAGAGCACAGAACGCCACAGAGTGAAGGGTGTCCACATCTGCATAGCTTCTTCCTTTGAAGTCACGCCATCCTTGATCTCCGAAGGTACTTCTGACGCACCAGGTACTTGAGCCTGAGCATCACCCATGGGACTATATCATGTTGAGTCACTAAACCTATTCATAGCCTGGGGATCATATCACATACAGTATGAAATCGAAGTCGAAATCCTCTCGGAAGCTCCACTGTACTGGACGATTATGGCCTGAGTGATTCGGCTTGACTGCAGAATCTACGGAAGTACGAGTGTACTCCGGTGGTCCATGTTTCTGAGGCTGTATATGACTGGCTGCAACGGCGTCGCGGATATCCATGGTTGAAGAATGAAGCCGACAAAGTGATGGGGCTGAACGAGGAAGAATTGAGAATCCCGTGTGAGAGTCGAGCAGCCTTTTTGACAGTCAAACTTAAAGCAAAACCACCACAGCGTTGAGCAACCGTGATTCAGCTGCCAAGAACACAGCCTGGGAGGTTTTTTTTATCCTGCAGCGTCACTTGTGTATCCTCGCCCCCACTTGGTATTCCAAGGCGACAACGTTACATTTGTGGCGATGTTTCCTGTGTTACGCACATTCGAATCATGGGGCTATCGTCGCCTGTGCACCAATCAAACACCTGGATACATACTTTGAACTTGATCTAAATATTTTAAAACTCTGAAGATGAATATTCCGTTCGTGTGAGGCTGTGAGCTGTGATGCACTAACCGTTATATTTCAACTCTACAGCACTCTGGTTGCACATGCCTATTTATACGTGCGACTGACTAACCATATTCGGGAAACCCGAGTATAATCAGATAGAAGAATCCAGGTGTTCCCACGTACAAAGGGGTAGTGCAGCCGAAGGCTAGCGTAAAGAACACTCACAAGGCCCTAGGTGTAACCATGTCTTAGCATTGTCTTGTCTTTTTTTTTTTTATAGAGAAACAATGTACGTAGGTAGTTGAGGCTATCATTCGAACGAGAATGTGGAGTTCAAAAGTAGCCGGCCGATATCTCTAGCCACCCATGACATGAGCGAAAAAAAAAAAAAAAAAAAAAAGAC
>RHKH01000255.1:0-26612 GCA_009829795.1 Lasiodiplodia gonubiensis | reverse complement strand
GGCAGGCTGGGGGCGCCGGGGTATAAGGCGTTGGTGGTGGACAACGAGACGGCGGTGGATGTGGCGACGGCGGAGATGGTGGTGGGGTACGGGAGGGTGGGATTGCCGGTTGTGGTGGTGGGGGGAAGGCCGGGGAGGACGTTTGGGTATGGGGGGGATGTGGAGGAGGCGGTGGGGCGGTTGGAGGAGGTGTGGGCGGAGTTGGAGGCGTTGGGGTCGACGAGGGTGGTCGGGAGCGAGGCTGATGTGCCGGCGGCGCTGGAGGCGCTGGGGGTGAGGCCGTCGGTGCGGTATCCGGAGGGGCCGGGGAATGGGAGTATTATCACGCACCGGAGGGTTGTTGATGCAGGCTATCTCTACTGGATCTACAACAATGCCGAGACGAAGCTGCGGACGACTGTTCGGTTGGAAGGCGAGGGATATCCGCTCAAGATTGATCTCTGGACTGGCCAAGTGAGCCCGATACCAGCGTTCAATTTCGACGATGGGTACACGGCTCTCAATGTCACCTTGGCGGACGGCGCGGCAGCTGCAATTTAGTAAGCACTCTGATTCTCCCCCGGCCGAAAGCAATTCGCTAACCATCATCTCGCAGCCTCGGCGCTACCAACCCCTTCAACGTCTCGGAGCTTGACACTCACCTTACCGACACAACTTGCGGAAGCTTCGTCAAGGACAACACCATCCACATCTACTCCAACACCAGCTGCACCGCCACTACGTCCTCCGGCCATGTGGTAAGCCTCTCTCCCAATTCCTCCACACCCGCACCCGTTGCACTCTCCAGCTGGACGCTGGTCGTCGAAGATTGGTCTCCCGCGCACCCCAACGCTACGGGCACCGCTGCTTCCGAAACCTCCAAAACCTTGCTTCCACCGGTGAACCTCACTACGCTTGCTCCGTGGCCTGAAATCCAGGGCTTGAGCAATGCCAGCGGGGTCGGCGTGTACACGACGCGTGTCCGTCTGGGAGGCAGCAACAGCACCGAAGCATCGCGTTTGCGGGTGTTGCTGGACATGGGCGACATTGAGGGCACGTGGGAGCTGCAGATCAACGGACGCACGGTTGAGGGGACGGATTTGTTCGGGAGCAGCCCGATCGATGTGACGGACTATGTGACATTTGCAGCCTACAATGGTGAGTGGACTCTGCATGCGTGTGAGAATCAAGGCTAATGCACAGCAGAAATCAAGATCACGGTGGCGACAACCCTGTGGAACAAATTGATTGCGGTGTGGCCCGACGTGTTTGGATCTGAAGACCCTCAGGACGTTGGGTTGCTTGGACCGGTCACAGTCGTCTTTGCAGACGAGATTGTTGTAGAACATCTGGGTTTGTAATGAGTTTTGATATTTATAACATGATGTATATTCTCCCAACCCGTTCGAACAAGCACTTGCTGCCGTCTTCTCGGCACTGTCGGCGGGAGCGTCGATGTGGTTTCCGCTTCCCACAGTTGGTGCACTGCTCAAAGAGTTCTATTAGCCAGAAGTGCTTTCGAGAAGGCATAACGACGATCTGCTCTGGGGAAAAAAGAAAAAGAGAATTGGGGCTGGAGAGGGGCAGACTTACCGGTACACGCTTGCCCTCCGTGAAGCCGACGTTCCACTCTGCTCTGAACGGGTTGGCATGGCGCAAATGAAGAGGTATCAGAGTGATACTTCCTCGCCTACTTGACTGTCAACGGCGCACACTCCGCTGTTCGAGGGGAACTGATTTATTTGTGGGTAGAGTCAGGTAGAATCAGGCTGAACAGAACCACGGCCGTTGAATGGTCGTGGCACCGATCAGAAGTCAGCTACGTGTAAGCCTCTACAGTTACTGGCGTACTGCTTTCGATAGGCTGCACGACGTCGCAGGGTTGTACCACGGCGATCTTCACCCAGGCAGCATGTTCGAAGCGGTAGGGTATTTACGGATACCCGCTCCATACGCCCAGGGAGGGGATAGCGTGGAGCCCGACAAGAGGACGGGCGAGACGTACACTCCGACTTGGGAGGAAAAGAGTCAGGCGAATCTCGCGCTAGGGCTCGACTGGGAGCTGAAGAAACGGCATCACAAGATCCTCTCGGAGGATGGCGGATGTTTTTACGTCCAATTCGCCAGCGCGTGGATGGACGAAGCTCAGGTGCATCGAGAACTTCTAGACGCCTGGCGTGTACGGGAGCTCTTCGGTAAGGGGTTTACCGGGAACCATCTGGAGTAGATCCACAGATCGTCCTGGGCGTCGTAGAGCTTTGGAACACGGCCTTGAAGCTGCTGTGAATCTCTTAGCAGCTCGTAAGCCATTACTTCGTTCTCAAAACCGTCGAAGCTAGTGAACTATTCTGATCAGCGACGATTAAGGCGGATGGCCTAAGATAGCGTACCTCCTTAAGTTCGAAGGAGTAGATGTTGCCGACGCTAAGTTTACTTACACGAGCGCTTTCGCCTTAGGCCAGCACACATGGGGCAGACTGAAGAGCTGACATCGTGAAGATAGCAGTGGGAGGCGAATGGGAGAATGAAGGTTCAGAGTGATGCATTGCAAGGCTCTGAGCACCTTCTCGATTGGCTCATTTTCAGGAACATTGTGAAAGGCCTGGACGATGCCTCGAGGTCGTTGCTGACATACTGCCATCAGTATACTCAGTAGTCGTAGCCGGAGTTACAATTACTCCCGTACTTGCAGCCGCCACGTCCGCATTCTTCTTCCCCCTTGATCTCGCAGCCTGGTTTCTCTTCTTCTTCGGCGGCTCATCACAACTCGGCGGATCAAGGTCCCAGTCATACTGCTCCCACCTCTTCCCTTGGTATAGCTTTGTCAAGAGAACGGCCATCAATCTTCTCGAAGGTACGTCCAGCGTATATACTCCCCAGAAGAAGAGGCTTGTGCTGTGGACGGTCGTTTCTATGCCGAGTTTGCCATATGCGGGTTGATATAGCAGCCAGTAGCAGCACCCCGTGATGTTTTCGTGGTTGTCATGGACCACGATATAGTCATGGCAGCAGTAGATGCACCCCGGGATGTCTTGGGTGCGATTGCCACTCTCCTGCGCCACTAAGCACGCCACTTTGAAGACGCAGGCACGGCAGAAATAGCCGTCTGCGTCCGCCGAGGCTGTCAGGTAGTCAGTCAGTCAGTCGCTGGTGGATGGATGGAGAGATGGGACGTACCGCACTCGAGGATGCGCACCGCTGTGAGCAAGCCAATCTTTGGCCAGAGTTCGCACCTCTACCGGGGCTGTACAGACCCCAGTTTGGGTTCCTTTCGACGCGGTGAACTCCATATATAGTTGAATAGCTCAGCAAGCTATTCAATTATATACGTACTTGGCTGTATGGCATGCCTTGTATCTGTCTATAGATAGACGAAGATACTCGGCCCGTCGCACATTCGTCCAGCAAATCGGGACCAACTTGACTGCTGTCCACCCACGCCTCGACGCGGAAGCGCCCACCGCCGCAGGCCTCGAACAGGAGTGGGGGAAAGGAGCTGCAACTGCTTGCCCCCCCATTCGACGCATAGGTCATCGATAACGAAGCCTTTAGGCTTCCAGGTCGGCTCTAATGGCGCGTCAGACTCCGCATCCGCCGCGGAAAAGGGAAGGAAGTGTGTACACGTACAAGGACGATGTGGTCGCCGTCCACCCCAAAATCTTGGCCGCTATCGGCCTCGGACAATATCTTGTGGGGGGCAAGCAGCTGCAACTGCTTGCTCTCCCTTTCGACGCGTAGGGGATCAGTGACGAAATTCTTGGGCTCCCATCTCGGTGGGAATGGCGCGTCAGACTTTGCGTGCTTCTGGATCCTAGTCGATATTGTACTGGGTTTCGTTTTTGGCCGTAGAAGGAGACGGTCGATGCGGTAGAGCGGGTGGGGTTGTGTTTGCTTGTACTTTAGCAGCCGACACCGCCGCAAGGCGCCTCGGTCTAATGGGCTTGTTTTAGTTAGCGCTGTGCACTCGTCGATCCGAAGGTTGGTCGCTACTTACTTCGAGGCGGTCGTGCGGAAATAAGAGCGTCGGCTGGGCTCTTGTTCGGCGGACAAGAGAGATGGCAGCGGTGATCCACACCGCTCATGAGCTCTTGTTCTGAACCACTCCAAGTTGGTCTTCTTCGGCTTTTCTTCTTCTTTTTCTTCGGCTTTTTTCTTCTTTTTTTTTGGGAGTTTTCTTTTGTTTGAACAAAGTGGATTGTATGATTGTGTACTGCTGGTTCTTCTGAAGGAGCAGCGAATCTATCTGATTATATACCCAGAATCCTGAACAGATGACGTGAAAATTGAAGGGGTGGATTGCGTTGTGAGTGTTTCACAATATGTTCGTGAACAGGGAAAATTTTCCGTGTTGAACAAAAGCAAACAAAGTCGGTAAACTCTTAGCGATAAGCACTACGATCATGAGGTCCAACTGTTTTCCAACTCACTTTTTGCCGCTGCTGTCCCGCCCCATCCGATAGACATATGCCACTGTACTTTTATGATTGAAAGCTAAGTATAATGATCGCAGAGATGTCCGTCATCAGTAGCATAATCCTCCTACCTACGTTATCAGGTTCATGGTGTATCAGACAGGACAGAGATTTCATCAGATCCTAGCATTCTTGATCAATCGCATGCATGAGATCGGAAGCATACCAAAAAGTCCCGTCTTGCATCGGACGGGCGGCGCGAAAATTATGACAAGGGTATGCATATATTGCTGCAGGGTGCGATAGGTCACCAGGATGCAGATTTTCCTTGAACAAACGACTTCGTACTACCAATCGTATACTACCAATCGTATGCAGAAATCATTTGTACAACCTGTGCAACCTATTGCTTCCACGCCTCAGCAACGTCCCGCACCGTGAGAGGTTTGATATCAGGGAAGATTGCGTTCAGGCTAGTCGACCCATCAAGATCCATGGCTCCCTCCATGCACTGGATTCCCATTTCTCCCAGTCTGCGTGTCATAATGGCCTGACCAGCCTCATCCAGGCCTTCCATCCCAGGCCCAATCGTGGCACCTTCCTCCCGCAGTTTCTGCACTGAATCGTAAACAGTGGTGAACTTCACTCCCATGACCTGCTCCGCCGTCTGCACTGCCTCGTTGAACGTCGTACGGTCCCCACGGATGGTGTATCTGCGCTCCCAACGCGGCAGCTCCAGGATCGCGGCGGTGAAGCGCCCCACATCCCGCGTATGAGTCACGACGAAAGGCGTCTCGCCGTCGCCGGGGATGGCGGCGAAGCGGTGGCCGAAATCCAGCCAGGCGGGCGCACAGGACCTGAGACGAGTCGGTATGGCAGGCGCCGCCCAGTAGTCCAGATAGAGGCCGCAGGAGACGAGCGAGAAGTCCAGGTTCGTCTTCTCCAGCGCGTCGATGGCATCGAGCTTGTAGTGCATGAAAGGAAGACCGGTCATGTTCTTGAGGCGCCTGCGGCGGGCTTAGCTGAACGGTAGTTATTGCTGGGATTGATTGACTTACTCGGCCGTGTACTGGATGCCGAACTCGCTGGGCAAGAAGCGCTTGGTGCACTTTGAGCGGTTGGCGGCTTCGATGAGGTTGAGCTGTGCCTGGCCGCAGGCGTCATCGCCGATGGAGAGGGCGGACATGACAACGTGAGCCTGCACTTCTTCCAGTCATGCTACCAGGCCGTCGATGTCAGTGTAATCGACCACGACGACATCGTGCTCGGCGTGCGGCTTGCGGCCAAGGATGATGCACTCGTATTTTCCGCGGGCTTTGATGCCGTCGACGATGGCAGGCCAATGCTGGTGTTTCCTCCAGCAACTGCGACTTTCATGATCTTGAACTCTGGTGGTTGAGTGGGGATGTAGTACAGAATGCTTGAATCCACCGTTCTGGAAGTCATTTTGGTTTAGTATTTGTCCTTTCTTGGACTGACCATCTTGGCCGCCGGTAGTTGTAGGCTCCGTTCCGAATGTTGCTTAAGGAAGTATCACGTTGGTTGGTAATTGTGGGCTCCACCACAAGTGTTGCTGAAGTCAACAGAATTCTCGCTGCTGCTCGTAAGTATTTCCTAATATAGCTAAAGTAACGATGCAAATGAGATGATCGCGGGTAGTGGTAACTCTTGAAGCCGAACTTTGGCCAGGATGTAGTATTCGTCCGTCCGATCTTGCCCGACGTCGCTTAATAAAATACCAGCGAACCTCGTACTTATGACTTTAATAAAGTATTAGCGTCTTCAGCATAATATCGGGTAGCCGCTAGATGCTCATATAACCTCGTCTCAAAAAGAGACATGGGTGCCAAATGACACGATCATCCGGATCTCTGCTGAACTTTATCCGCAATTCGACACCAAAGGCAACGCAAAGGTTTCGGCGTGTGTAAGCTTGTTGAAACCAGAATAGATCCGCTACAGGATAGAGGCGCGTGTCGAGGAGAATATGGAGAAATTGCCTCCCCATCATGGACAGCTACAAGCTCTTCGCAGAATTGGAACCAGTCATATCATGGGAGTTCCTAGTTGAGGAATACAGTCACCAAGTCATGACCAAACCACAAGACGATTTACCCGCAATTTTAGCCATGGCCCGCAAACTCTGGCCGTAGTATGCAAACGATTGCTACCTTGTGGGAATTTGGGATCACAACCTCGCAATCGAGCTGATGTGGGACCTGTAAAGCATTTGGAGTCACGCTCGGAACCGGGACAAGCTCGAAAATCCAGCTACAATGAGTTTGAAGCCTCCACCAACCTATCGAGCACCATAACTGAGTTTTAACCCTTACGACGCCTTGTGGCCTTCTCTACAATGCTTGACTATCATGTGGGATGGTGATGACAAGGTCCGGGTGTGGTACGGCAATTGAGGGGCTACCGATGCCTTTGGAAACTGGAGGTAGCTTCACGCTTCATGATTGTACAAAGCAAATTGAGTTGGATGGGTATTTTGCCGCGTGAGTTGAAGGCTTTTTCTACAGTGATGACTTCCAGTCAAACTTAAAGTTGGCATTCCCGACCCAAAGATTGATCCACGGTTTGCAATGTGAGCTGCACATGATTGTCGGACCAGAAAATATGTAACGCTGCATTGATTCCAGTGCTGGCTGATAATCTGAACATTCTGACGCATTCTTTTGTTTGTATTCCTGGGGAAGAATTCAGACGGGGGCTTGGCTATGATGTACCACGAGCAAGGGGCAATCGATTTGCAACAGGCGAGAGATATGGAAACAAGTTTGGCATGCGTTTGCAGGATGGAGGAAAACCTGAGCACGTGTCACCAACAAGTGGTATATAAAGGACGACAGATCCTGTTCCTGGCCCACCATCCTCCTCCAAGCACCTCGGATCCAGATCCACAAAAGAATCACCATCACTACTCCACTGACTACCGCCGAAATGTCCTCTAAGGGAAACAACAACTCCAACATGTCTAAGGGCAGCTCCACGCCCATGACACAATCCGACGCCAGTAGGATTCAATCGTCGCAGGTAGGACCACCGTGATATTCGAGACCAGTCCATTGCTAATATACGGAAAGGCCCGTGGTGGGGGCGACATGTCATCTGGCGGCTTCGCTGCTCGTGCCCAGGGCGCGGCAGCTCACAATGCGAACAGCGGCAACAACGCAGACTCGGGCAAAAAATAAGCCACATGATGCATGGTCAATGCTGCAAGATACAACCATGCATGCGATGGCCTGAGTGGTACGGTGTCGACTTTCCAAGCCGCACCTTGTTGGGAGGATGAGGGATAGTTAGCGAAGTTTCTTTACCGTCTTTACCGAAACTTCTGTTGGAGTGGCCAGATTTAGAACTCAAATTGAAGATGAGATAATACCACTCCCCACTGCCATCCTCACGTTTGAGTTCGTATACTTTACTGTCCGGATGTACTCCCAGTCCTATCGACATATCCGTTTGTAAATCTGTGATATTATGTTGCGCTATGTAGGAACGATATGGCATTTCTTGTAAGCCACAAGGACCTTGAAAACCATGAAGACCCTGTTCACCGGGATGGTCTTGCTCACTGGGAACACCCTGGTCACTCTGGACACCCTGATGGGCTCGTTCGCCGCGAATACCCTGCTCTCGGCGAAGCCCATGTCCGGCACGAAGCCCTCGCTCTCCACGAGCCCCTTGCTCTCCACAAGCCCCCTGTTTGGATGCGTGGAATGTTTTGTACCTTTGGTGGGGAGCAAATTTTGCAGAAGGGACTACTGGTGGGATCAGGAAAATTTGGAAGAGAGTGGAATGATATAGCATCTGCTGATCGGGGCTTCTCCTGAGTTTGTTTGAACAGTCATGCCTTACACTACCCTGTAGGGTGCCTAAAGCTTTTCAAGCAACTCTATCAATCGATTGAGATGCTATCGATCCGTTATATACATTTGCTCCTTTTATCGGATTCTCCTACAGCTTTATGCCTGACTGTATAACCATAGGGAAATTGTAATACAGTCAGACCTGTAGGGAGAGATCCTCCGTCCGCAAACGCCGGAACGTAGTAGAATATACCTCGCTTTGGAATTAGTGGACCCGACCCGCTTGGCGGCCGCCCTCAACTTTCTTCGTCAACGGTTCTCTGCAATAGCTTCGCAATGTCTTCTGGCGCAGTCCCCTGTATCTGTTTATCTGAAGTTAAGCACAGCTGAAGCGAGTTGCAAACATTGCCGAATATATCAAGACCGCTTAAGTCGGTGTCTTTCAGCTCGGGACGTGCGATGAAAAGGGATTGACCAAACCAAGTAGCAAGCTTTTCGGTTAATTCGAGCAGCCTGTTCGATCGGTAAGCTATATTTCCGAGTAATTAAAAATAGGTTGATACTGATAACTTACTCATTGGTGGATATAGGCTCCGATAATCTTCTACACTGCGTTGGAGGGTTGAAGTCCATTATATTTAATGCAGGTGGCGTCTTATCTTCATGCAGGATGGAACTTCCATCGGCTTGAATCAGAATTAGAAACAACCAGAGCGGATCACGACCGTGTAGCAGAAGCTTTAGCCTTTTTCCGTGTTGCAGATTCTTTCTAATCTGCTCTTGTGCAGCCTCAAGCGAGTCTCCAGCCTGACAGAGTCTGTCCACCAGCAATGCCCTGATCTGTTGCTCTGCGGTGAGGGAAGATCGACTCAAATTCTGTTTCGCAGGAGATTGCTTCCCGTTCCGGCCGCGCTCCCGGTCCCGTTTCCGTTTACGATTTGCTCGCCCAAGGTTCAGCTCTTTCTTCCACGAAGAAACAGCAGCCTCGTGGCACTCGTAATAGCAAAGAAGACAGAACAGCGACTTGAATATAAGAATAGGCTTTTCAACTGCTGTGAGTTTGCTGATCAAGCAATGAAGTTGCCATAGACTCTCGGCGTCGGAAGAAGTGGAAGTCGCCTTCCTGAGAAACGGATCCATGGGTTCTTGCTTCAAAAGCCGCTTGAGCATAATGAGCTTCCCTGGACTTGCAACCTCACAGAAGCATTGAAGGACTCTGGCCACGTCCTCAACATCATACTCAGGGGCATTTTGAAACGCCTGGAAAAGACCTTCCGCACTGAACCCTTTTGCTTCAGCACATGCCATGATAGATGCTCTCCACAGTTCAGGTTTAGACAGCCTAGGCCCTGACTTAAGCCGTGGTCTTCCATAGTTCGAAAGCCATTGAGGAGACCTCTTGGCTGCTGTTTCGGATCGGCTCGTGAGTGAATGGTCCATCGCCAGTCGCTTTGGGGGAATAATTGTTGGTGGAACGATTTGATCATACAACTTCTTGGTTGTATGAAGACATTTGTATCTGTCTATAAATAGGCGAAGATATTCGGATCGTTTCTGGTTGAGTTGTTGAGCCAGCTCGAAGGGGCCAGTGTCTGATTGGACGTGAAGTGCCTTTTCGGGGTGAAAAAATGCTTCGACACGGGAGATGACAGCGATAGCGCAGCTACCGGTATTGGGGATGATTCCAAAAGGATATAACTTATAAATGATTAGCTTTGCAAATGCCTTCATGGAATATTACTCACAGGCTCCAGGATAGGCTTGGACCACTTCAATGGAGTGCAGTGATCATCCCAGCTACTGCGATGATTGTTGACAAACATGCCAATGTTGTTGCCCAACGCCTCAGCCTGGCCCTCAAATCCTGTTTCGGCACCAAAAACGTGGATCTCGCTCGTCAATATACTGACAATGACGAGGACCCAATGACTCTTACGGTCCTTCTTAGTGCAGTTCAGACTGCCATTCGGGACATTGTAAGCTACGATAAGGTGTGTAGAGTCCTTTCGATGTTTCAATGATGTATTCTGCACAAGGCTGCCTTCCGGAAAGTTCTGAATTGCTTGTTCCGCTATCAGCGGTTCTGCTGTGTCCGGAACCAGCATCCGGACCGTCTCGGAAATGTTGATTACTTTCAGCACACGCCCAGGGAGAAAGCACTTCAGAGTACCTTCAGGAAGATTACAAGAAGCATTTGCTTTTTCGACAAGACGCAGCAGATGCGGGTTCACACCAGGCGGCATAGTCTGCTCTTGAGCAACTGAGACGGAACTCTCTGAAGTAGCCTCAGATTCGGAGCTTGAATCGATGTCTATGGTTGTACCGTAGCAAGCTCCAAGCGTGGCAGACTGCATCTTCGTCACCCCACCAAAATCATGGCAACTTCTAGCGTCATTCGCTCTTACAGGCATGACGGGGTTGCTCGCTCGTTGTCTAGCACAGCGGCTGCTTCCAGCTACGGCTTGTATTTCTGCTGGGGCGGAAGCAAAATCCTTAGTGGCCAAGAAAGATGAGTTCTCGATTTCTGGGGGCTGGATGGTATTAGGCTCCGGACCATTCGAGGTGTTTGTATGTAGAGATAGAGGCAGCTCGTTTTCTAACCCATATAGTGGATGGCTAATAAGTGATTCCTCGGTAGCACCGAAGGAATCATTTGCCAATGTAGCCACGACATTCGCAATCGGTTGGTGCGGGAAGAGACAAACGGCACTCTCCGACAAGGGTGATGGAAGTATCTGATCACATGAGCCGACGCTTTCCAAGCAAGTAATTGGCTGCAAAGCAGAGCAGTCGGCCTCCCGTAGATTCTGCCGGCTGGGAAGGAATTGATGGGTATCTGCGGTGCCGTGACATGTCGTAGCAGTTTGTCGGTGCATGACATCGTCATGAGACGAGGCATGCGAGTCGTCAATAAAAGGCGCGAAATCTCCAGAACCAACGGCTGCCATACTAGCCACGGGGCTATTGGTTGGCTGTGAGGCATGAACAGGGTGACCAAGAGCACCGTGGCGGAACGCGGATGTGTGCGACAGATCGTTCGTTGTCGTTGTCGTTGAAGAGGATCCACATTCCTGCCCCAGCCAGCCAAGCCTGTACGCGTTCTGCAAGGCGTCCAAGCGGGCGCTCAGCTGGTCAAGACGTCGTCGCAGGTTCCGCGCGGCCCGGCCCACGTCCACGTCGCCGCCACCGCCGCCTGTCGCCTCGACCCAGGCCTTGTTAGTAGTTAGCGCTGTACATTCATATAATGCGGGGGAGCGGCACTGCTCACATCGACGTTGGGTATAATCTCTTGGCCGATGCGGTCCTCCACTGCTGACAAGTACCGACAAAGAAGGGGCTCGTACGGAATCATGATAAGGGTTAGGCAGGCTCTCGTATAAAGAGCGAGAGACAGCGGTGGCGCCCCCCGTTTAAAGGCCCCTGCTCCGGGCCGAGTTCCTCCACATCTTTGTTTTTGCTCTTTTTATTGGTTTCCAATCTCGCTTTTGCCCCTGCTTCCCCTGCCCTGCCTTGGCGAGGCTTGACCAACGTGGCATCGACCACCCGGACGAGGAATGTATTGGCCAGGTGGTCGATTTGGTAGCACGTAGCACGAATCTTTGGAGGTTAATAACTTGTAGAAATAAAGCGCAGATGAAATCTCACTCAGCTGTGAAACTGACGTGCACAACGGAGGAGCAGGGAGATCAAACCCGGCTGAGACAAGCCTTGCGCTGGGCTGAGGCAAGCCTTGTTTCTGTGTGTTTCAACTCATTTTTATCCGTTTCTGTGTAACAATGATATTTTAGCTGCTGTATCACTGACGTGAACTTGGGCTGACAAGCGACTGGATACCTACAACACCAAAGTTTGCTTGCCCATGCCGACAGCACCATGATTATTTCCTCAGCGACGCCCATCTCGATCCAACCAATTATTTCATGGAGGATATCAATGCCATCAATGATCACTCTCTGTGAATCGTGTATGCTCGAATGCAACACGACTGCCCATATGCCATCAGACAGGCCTGGTGACTTGAACGATTGGACAGCGTGCGGCAACGACTTCTCAGCGGGTGACCAAAACTTAACAGGGGTACCCCTGAAACACAGCCGTGAATGGACAACATTTAGCTTTCCACCACACTTAGCTTTCCACCCAGATACAAAAGGCAACTTTATTTCTTACGGATCCCCGCAAACTTCTGAGCTTCAAGCCCTGAACCCCGCCTTTCACCACCACACACACGCGCCCATCCGCCTGCAGGCCATGACTACTTCCAAAGCATCCGAGTCCCAGCACAGCACCACCCGCACAATCCAGGTCATCAACTGCGGCCTGCCCCGGACCGGCACCACGTCCGTGGGCCAGGCGCTGTCCATCCTGCTCGACGGGCCCGTCGTCGACGGCGGCGTGCTCCAATGGATGGGCAGCGCCCACCAGCAGCGGCTGCTGCTCGACCTGATCCGGCCGTGCCCATTGCGCACGCTGGTCGACCGGACCTTCGCGAAGTACACGCTGGCGCGGCTGACCGAGGGATCCGTCGCGGCGACCGACGTGCCGTTCACCTACTTCGTCGAGGAGCTGCTGCAGCTGTACCCGGGCGCCACGGTTATCTGCACGACGCGCGAGCGCGAGTCGTGGTGGGGGAGCTACAAGAACCTCTGGTGGCGTATTGATGATTTAGCCGCCCTGGGCTGGGTGTCGCCGACGCTGGCGCGCTTCCTCGCGTTTTCGTACGGGTACCTCGACAGGCGCGTGCCGCAGGCGCTGGGGCTGCCGGGGGAGGAGGTGGCGGTGGCGGATGGCAACCGGGATGCGTTGTACGACGCGCACGAGAAGTATGTGCGTAGGGTGGTTCCGGAGGGCCAGCTCCACTTTGTTGATGTTAGGGATGGGTGGAAGCCGCTGTGCGAGATACTGGAGCTGCCTGTTCCTGACGTGGCGTTTCCGTACGAGAATACAAGGCGGGGGATGATTCCGTTTCAGAGCGTGGTGAAGCGTCGGTTCATCTTCCGCGGAGTGTTGCTCGTCTCGCTGGGACTGGGTGGCTGTGGAGGACTGGTGTATTTGTTGCGCCGGGCGCTGGGGGGCTTTGCTCGCAAAGCATGGTAGTTCAATGAACTATCGGGGGAACTGGCGTTTTCTGTCATGTAAGAAATAACTCTCTTTTTGACAATTAACAAGGACGGGGAACCTTGTATGCATAGTTTATACATACGTATATATATTGCGATATCAGATCAAGTATGGCGATCCGGACTCAAGCGGACATTGACAATAAAGCTATGCACAGGGGAGCTGAGGAGGCGCATGGTTTGGACGAGGCGGGGGATTGGGGATGTGTCTATTCCTTTATCGTACGGAAGTAATGAGAAGAAACAAAGAGCGTGCTACGCAGAGCGATCTTCGGGTTGAACCGACGTCTGGCGTCGGACGATCCGAACTCTCGGGAACAGATGGTGCTGCACCTCGGATAGACCGACCGACACCACTTGGTAGTCTATGAAACGGATTCTACTAACACAATCGATGGTTGCCCCAGGTCTAGCCATACCCATTCACGCGAACATGTTCTGAATCACACTCTCCATATCGAACTCATTCGCGAACTCCAGAATCTGCTGCGGCGAAAGCGCATGCATGCCGTCCGCTCCCAGCAGATCCCACGGAGACAACGTATCTTCCCCCGCACCGAGCAAGTCGTCATCCACATTCTCCAGACTGGCGGCAGCTGGCGACCTGTCGTCGACATCATCAGACCGAGACTGCACGCTCGCTTCCACGATCGGAGCGATGATTTTTTCCAGATGCTCGAACTCCAGCTTGCGGAGGCGCGCCGCGGGACTCCCCTTGGCAATCATCGAATCGAGCACCTCGTGCGCGTTGGCGGCCCAGGTTTGATCGGGCACCAGGCTCGGCGTCACGGCGCTGATGATGTGGAGCAGGAAGGCTGAGGAGAAGACGTCCTCGAGCTGGAACGGCAGGAAGCTGTCTGCATTTCGTGTCAGCGAAGTGAGAGCTCCGACGTGTCAGGAGTGCGCACCGAGGAGGTTGTGGTCGCCGAGCCCCCTGAGCGTTTTGATGACGCTGGTCGCGGAGTCTACGCTGGCTTGCAGCAGTGATCTGACTGTATTCCAGGAGCTGCCGGAGTGACGATGGGCGAGGCGGCTCTGGAGAATGCACATCACCAACGGTCGAGTTGTGAGCACGACGCACTACGCTATTAGCCTCAGAATTGATAGACTTCTTGGTAGCAAACTTACGTGGTGATACGACAGTACCAGACGCGAGGCAACCTTTGACGTGCGGCTCGCCGTACCTTGGAATCGGGCTCCTAGAAAGCTGTTCAACTCCAGGGAGATGTCCGCCAACTTGTGTAGCACGGACTGAATATTTCTGACAAGAGTGAGGGGGCCGCTTGAGCCATCGCCCACGCCGTACACGGCTGAGCCGAGAGGTGTCAGCATCAGCACCTCCTCAACAGTTGCGGAGCTACCTACTTGTCAGGATCATCGAGACCAGGCGAGAGAGGCTGATCTGAAGGTCCATTGCCTCGCTGTACAGAGTTGTGTCCATGTCCGACGGCATCTTGGTTGTGATGTCGGCATCCCTGATTGAGCCCATTGTCCCGACCTGAGCCGAGAATTCGAGATCCAAAACGTATACGGCCCAGAATATGCGGTTGCATCGTATTGAGCGATGCTGCCCGACAACGTCGGCTGGCTGGTGTCTGTGGAACCCTTCGAAAATGCACAGACGGAGAGCATGACCGATCTGAAAACGCATCCTGTCAGTGCACTCGGAGCCAAGAGGAAGCCTGGTTGATGCCTTACGTGTTGGAACGCGGTGATTCTCAAATCAACTGAATGCAGATACAACGCAGCCAGGCAAAGACTCTCAATCCCAGACAAGGGGTCTTTGTCCAGGAAATGTAGATCCGGTAGTAGTGGCATTGCTCGTGACGCGTATTGAGACCCGAAGACCGAAGTGGATGGAGTGCCCGCGTTTACAAACGCTTCACCAAAGGCAAGAACCAAGAGGTACTGCGCAAACCATTGTCGCGAGCGGGAGACCACGAGCCTTGGCTGCTGGTAGAACTCGTTCAAGCAGCGGAGGAAATAGCCTTCGTCGATTATCCCTGAGAAGTAGCCAAGGTAATATTTGAAGGAGTTGAAAAGGAATGTGGCGTATTCGTGAGATGGAAGATCATCAACACTTGGTTCCTCATTTAGCCCAAGACGTTGCCAGTCAAGCTTGAAAGCGACACCATCCAGGTTCCAAGGATCGGGCGTTTTATCAATGTCCGGGATGTGTCGATCAATCATGGAAAGGACGCGTCGACAAAAGGACCATGACGAGGAGGGACCCATGTACCCTGCCATGTTGCGTAAGTAGTCCTGGTCAAACTGCTCTGCAAAAGCCCTTACAATATCGCCCGTCTGGGTGCTGGACGAATGTTCTTTCGGCATCAGCATCTACCAGCGGATTACGGCTGAATAAAGCATCCGAGACTTCTTCATTTACAGGCTCGGGAACGCCATTCGCTGATCAAACAGTCAATCACAGGAAGCACGGCTACTTGTAATCAACATACGGATCGGCGATGCGTTACCGGCTTCGCTGCTGGCAGTTGCGGGGACTGCGCTCTCCTGGGCACGCACGGATGAACCGATGGCTGGTGTTGTATTCTCGGAGTCTCTTGTTAGCTCGCGAGGACGAGAGCTGCTACCCCTAGCCTCGCCTTCTATCTCTTTAGCCCTTTCTTCGAGCTCTCGTATGTAGCTGTTCAGCATTAGCAACATGTAGGAGATCGTCGTTGGGGCGCGGGTGCTTCCCTTTCCGAGACAGATACTCGGCCTTCAAGGTCGGTGGCAAACCGACATTCTCGCTTTGTGCGAGTGCATCGAGAACACGGAAACGTCCCCGAACATCGCACCTTCATGTTCCGACATCGCGTGCATCTGCAATTTGTCAGGACGAGTCGGAAGGTCCTGGGCGAGTCGTGCTTACGCCCTGAGACACCTGTCTTTCGGATCCTTCGGCATGGGCAATTAGTGAACCGCGAAAATGAGCGGCGTGGAAAAGTATTTCGTCGGATGGCGCCCGTCGGCACATCCGACTTTATATTCCTCTTGTAGAATTACCCCACATTTCCGCTTATCACTCGACTCAAGCTAGCTTCGATTACGTAAAGCATAGATGTGCATTGAAACTCCATATTGTGTACAGATGGTCTGTCATTCAGAATCAGTTTGGCCCCTAAATTACGCTAGTTGTCGGACTGAGCTTCTGCTGGGAAAAAGGATGTTTCTGTTTTTACAGCGACATGCTATGAATTTGCAATCTACGATCTCAAGATTCCCATAGAAAATTGTTTTCATTCCCAGGCAATATAAAGCTATACTACAGTGCAAGAGAACCTATAGTAAGGGAACCTTTGCCTATCGAAGCAAATCGGATCTCTGAATGTCAAAGACACCACCATCAACAGTAGCCGGGCCGGAGTACGGGAAGCTGGTCGGACCGCTGTACATGCTCCACCGAGCCACCCATTCATTACTCGCACGGTATATTTTAGGAATCTAAGCCGTGTCATCCAGCACCACCTTCGCCGCATAACCCGTGACCTCGACTTACGCGAAATTGAAGAACATCCCGCGGGTCGAGGGGCGATGCAACCCGACATGCTCGATGCGCACCAAGCACTGGCCGTCCGGCACCGTCGTCGGGATCGACACATTAAACACACCCTGATGGGTCCCATTGCTTGGATGTTTCAATGTTGACAATGAGGTGCGGTCAGGAATAGTGGGTTGTGGTCATGGTGGGAAGGGCGGCGACGGTAGTTATAAGCCTCTAAGATATGAATATGGCGATGGTGTTGGCGGATGTGATGTTGGTTGAGTGAAGCGAATGAATGAATGAATATTGCGGACTAGTGCTAACGAATACGGAACCCCGTCAAGCGTGTGCGAATGCGTAGAGCCTGCTGAATTGAACTGTGGCATGGCGACCTTGTGTGCTTTTGTATCTCTGGTCCAATTGTACATCCACCTTGTTGAACCGCTATGAAAGTAACTGCGTGTCTGACGTTTCAATCATATACATGCAGCCACATTGAAACCGAGCGTTGCTTGAATATCTTACAGCTATTGTCTTTTTCGCTAAATGTAGCGAGATCCAGAACTTGAAACGGGTTGTAGAGGACTTTGACCTGATACCGGGAAGTCGAAGTGAAGGGAAGCGCAAATGAGGCAACCACCCTCTTCGGCATTTGCCGGGTGCCTCCATTAGCTCGTGCATAAAAAGGTTCCTCGCAAAAGACCGACAATGTGGCGTCGTTGTGAACCTGTAACGTTGGCGTACTCGTATGTCGTACATCGTATACCGGTTTCCATTCTGGATAGAGTATAGCGTGACACAAAGCACGGTAAAACAAAAGTTAGAGAGCACGCTAATCCTGCCCCAGCAAAGCAAGTGGAGCTGCTGCTCACCGGCTTCAGATAGCCTAATCATCACTCCATCACCGACATAAGAGCCGCCGTCCCGTCCATCCCTGATGAAGTTCACGGGAGACCATTCACAGTTTGACTCTATCATCCAACCGTATGTAATATAGAGCTCAGTTGCAAGAAGGAAGAAATTCCCCGGACTCAGCCTCTTGTGGTATCAGCTTGGGCTGGCAGTCATACAAACGCTGCGTTTGGAACAATTACCTTGAAGCACTACCTGATATTTTCGAAGATATTCTTTCTCTTACTTGAATGGCCCTGGCTGGCCGCCTTCCGCATACAAAATTCGGGTGTACAGCAATTCTGCAGCATTCTGAAACCTTCGTTGCCTCGACCGATACTCTCGCATTTTCTGCGTGTTTTTTTCTCTCGCCCACTTGCCCGTCCGCATGTACTACCACCACGATCTCTCGGCGTAAAACATCTACAGCCACGGTGAATAGATGGACCCGACAAGCCAGCCACCATTCTTCTCAAGAAATGTACTTAATTACGCTGCGGCCGAAATAAAGAACAACGTTTCAAAATTATTCTAGGATCGTCATAAGATGTACGACGAGGGTGAGCTATTTGTTCGTCTAAGCATCGTCATTATTTCCTGCATGACAATCACGAGCCAGCACCAGCCAGTCATGAGAGAAGACTCCACCCCACTGATAACCACCGCCCCAATGAGAAGGCAGCGGACCAAGGGAGTGGTGCGCTAGCGAACTTGACTGGTAGTCGTGCACGATTCATGAAGCTCTAATATATTGATCCCTCGCCTAATGCATGGCGGATACGAGCAACCAATCATGTACGACCCAGTACGACTCGTATCAGGAAAAGGGCGGGACTGGCTTCGCATGTCCGCAACTATCAGAAGACCTCTCCCCAACATTTTCTGCGGCCAGATAGCGTGAAAATGTCAGCGCGTTTGGGGAAGGCGATTCCCATCAGAAGGCCACACAATAAGTCAAGAAGAGGCTGTTATGCGTGCAAGACACGTCATGTGAAGGTGTGTATAGCCCCCTTTCCCTATCGGGAATATCCCACTTTGTCGGTTTTGCCCGAGAAAGAAAAGAGAGGGAAATTTCCAAAGTTTTCACCAACCAGTGATTTCTGTCGATTTATCTCCATAAGACAATGGAGAGACAGTTGCATTCGTCACATGAAAGGCTCACAGGCTGGACTGCGAAGCTTTTGAGCCAAGTATGATTGCTGACAGCTTATCGATAGTGCGACGAAGGCAAGCCGGAGTGCGAAAATTGTCACCGAAGGGGAATGTCCTGTGACTACCCTCGACTGGATCAGAGCACGACTCCGGAAGAACAATCCGAGCAGATCTCTCCGGAAAGCAAGGACAATGACGCTGTCCAAGCATCAAAGGCTGCGCTATCGATACTCATTAGGTCGACTGCTCCTCCTGCCTATTTACTTCCCAAGCCACCCAACTGCTCAGTGGCGCAGGTGTTCAGCATTGAGGATATGGGCCTCCTGCACCATTACACGGCTTACACCAGCCTGACGTTTGCCGATCTTCCCGAAATCACCGAGATCTACAGAGTAACAGCACCGCAGCTGGCGTTTTCCGATCCAGAACTACTGTCCAGCCTGCTCGCCATTTCCGCCCTCCACCGCGCGTATATCGACCCATCCCCGGAGCGGCAGCAGGAGTGGTTCAGCCGAGCCACCAAGCATCAGCACCACAGTATCCGCGTGTTGCCGGATCGCATCACGAACATTACTCGACACAATTGCGTGGGACTCTTTATCTCCTCGTCTATCCTGTCGATTTACACTCTGGCCGAACAGTCATGGCTATGGCGATGCTCCCGGGACACGCCATCAATCGACGACGTTATCAGATGCCTGCGACTACTCCGTGGCATTCCATCAATCCTGCGGCACGAAAACCATGCGGTATTCGACTGGATCATGGAAAGCCCACTCAAATCCATCGGCGATGGCTTCTTGCGCAAACCAACGGGGCGCTTTACTCCAGAGCAAGAGGCTCATCTCGCGACTCTTCGTCGACTCCTCGTCGAGGATCGAGATGCTGGGGAGGAGGAGCGGGCTGTTTACCTGGAAGCATTGCAGCACCTCCGCGAGTACGCAGAACTCATCCTCGACCGCCGAGTGCGGTGGCAGATTGAGACTGTTGGGTTGACATTGTCGTGGCTTACCGACGTCTCGGAGCAGTATCTGGAATATCTTGGGGGGTCTCGCCGTGGTGCTATCCTGCTTCTCGCTCAATATGCTGCCTTGTTCACCAAGCTCGAACACTTTTGGTGGGCGGACGCTTGGGGTAAGACGGTTTTGGCGGTCTCGCTGGAGTTGCTGCCTGAAGTTTGGAAGTGCTTGATCCGCAGCTTTTGTTGCGATAACGGAGTAAATGGCTGCTCCACTTGAAGGTAGACTACAGTGCGGGTATTTAGATACCTTCGAGAGGCTCAGAGAACCTTGTGGTGCACGCGACAGGCGCAGGTGCAGGCGTCGTCGGCGGATCCGGTCGCGAATACGGTTTAGTGCGTGCGCATGGCCAAGGGTGTGGCGTGGGTGGTGCAGGCGAAGTGGGCGGTGCTGGCGGCGGCGCTGAGAAGAATAGTGGAGAAGAAGTGCGCAGGAGAGGAGGAGGAGCGGGAGGTTTGTGGAGGGGCGGTTGACGCGAAAGGGTGTCTGCCTGGATGCGCGGTGCTCGGGATCACTTTCAGTTGGCCGGTGTTGCTGTCAGAGGCATTTCTGGGTTTCCTTGCGAAGCATGGACCGGTTGCGTTGTTTATTCTTTTATATTATGCTGCTTTGATGGATCAGAGTGGAGACTTTTGATAGTTGAATGAGCAGCATCAATGGCCCAAGGAATGTATAGAGCTTTCTTGCCTTCGAGCTTCAGAAATCGAGTTCGTGGGTTAACGAAACAGACTTGAGTCAGTTGATTGGATCTTCTATGGCATCTATTGACACAGCAGGGCAGGACTTCAGGTCAAAGAAACAACAAATAAAACCACTCATAGTCCTTCCAGCTGAATTTACATGGGTATCTGTCAATTGGCAGATTCGAGGTTCTCCCGCAGCGGCCTCTTATAACGGCTCCGGAAGCCGGGCAATAGTCTCCCTGCTTTATCAACCACGAGCAGCCGATCGTTATCGCCAACAAACACTTCATCTGTTTCCTCGAGTGAGCGGCCACTGGTCTCTGGGTAGAAAAGAAATATAACGAGGGCGAACGCCATGTTCAGGACGAAGAAGATCATATAGGTCTTCCACCTGATGTTGGAAATGGCGACTGGAGTAATCTGGACGATCATGTAATTGAAAATCCAGTTGCTGGCCGTGGAGAGGGCGGCACAGTGTGAGCGATGCCGAAGAGGCATGATCTCGGGAGAATACAGCCATGGGATTGGGACCCATCCAAAGCCGAATGCAGCCTCGAAGACGCTTGACAGATAATCAGTCCCTGTCGGTTGCTACCAACGGCGATGTTTACTTACAAAAACCATGCCAGGGACGCCTTGGCTTTCACTGGTGTTATGTCTTTCTGAAGTACTCCAGCCTAAATCTTTGTCAGCATTTATAAACATCTTGTAGTTCGGGAATTTACCAGAAGGAAACAGATACTGCAGACAATAGATCCCAAAATTAGTGGTTTACGCCGAGACATTTGGTCAAGGCAGAAAACCGGAATGAGAGAGAAAGCCCAGTATGTAAGAGCGAGGCCAGCCGAGATGTACAGCGAAAGCTTCTGTTCATATCCGACATCTGTAGTCAGAATATGGGGGAAGTAATACACCTGGCCGAGTCTGTCAATGATCCAATGCGGGGGTAGAGTGCGAGCATTACTGACCAACACGTTGATTCCGGATAGCTGTTGCATGATCTGCAAGCCGCATGCAAGCAAGTACCTTCGCCCGATTTTCAAAGGTCCATCTGCGAACATTTCGCTAACTTTCCATGGCCCATCGGCCTCTTCCAAAGCCTTGTCACCTACTCGTTAGCTGAATCGTTACAACCCTTTCGGAAATGGCCTACCAATGCCTCGTCGATCCCTGCCTTGAGTTGCAGAGCTTCAGGATTGTCAAGAGCGCCGGTCTTACTCGCCAGTTGAGCAAGAATATCCAAAGCCTCATCGTGGCGACCATCTGCAAGAGCGCCGTTAGTTGAAGAGAAATGCTGAAGTGAACTTATGTATTTACGTTTGGTTAACCATCGAGGAGATTCAGGAAGGAAAATCACGAGAAGGATCTGTGAGACGATGAACACGCCCTGGAATGCAATTGGAACCCTCCATTCGGCCGAATTAGAGGCAGGGAGGTAGGACATTCCAATGTTGAAGAAATAGGCGATGACAATGCCGAACGCAATCAAGTTGCCCTCGACCGAGACCAAGCGACCCCGCGATTTTGCAGGGCTCAATTCGGACACCCATAGTGGCGTGACGGAGGTATTGAAACCGTTGCCCCATCCACTTTCACGTAGTGCTTAGCTTGTGATACTGTGTGTGGGGGCAGGTCCGATGCATACCATACGATGCGGCTAATGATCATCTGTGGCACACCGTGCGCTGCCGCTTGCAGAACGGCACCGATACCCATCAGCAGAGCTCCGATGTACAGGCACTTCTTGCGACCGAGAAATTCTCCAACCAGGAATACATTGAGGGCGCCACAGAAGCAGCCGATTTCGTAGATGGCGTTGATCGTGCCGAGCAAGCCTGAGGACGGATTGCCGAGTGTGTCGAGAAAATCTTCGGCCGTGTTCAAGCCCTGAAGAAGTGTGAGAATGTGGGTAAGCAGAAAAAAAATCCAATCATACACTAAGTACTCCCTGGTCGAAGCCAAAGAGCAGAAATCCAATGCCACCAGCCATGGCGATGACTCTCATCAAAGCCGAACCTTTCAATCCACCGCAGTAGCGGCGCGATAGATAGTCCGGATGGACGACTTCAATATGGCGCGTCTCCTGTGAACCATCACCTTTGCTGGAGGTCTCGTCTTTCTCCATGATGGGGACAGTGTCAAAGCAATGAGAAGAGGTGAGATGATGGGATAAACTCGAAAAATTTATCCTACAGAAAGTCAATTTATAGCATGCTTGTCTTCTGCTGTTCACTTCGACCATTCCTTGGAACCCCAGATACCCCAGATGAGTTTCCCCCACGACATTCGTGGGGTACCCCGCTTTCTCGTCTCGCCATCTCAATGGGGAAACAGCTCGCCTAGCGCCAGCTTGGCATAAGATCCACTCGGAGTTTTCTTACTTAAAACAAGAAAAGGCCCCCGAGAATCGTTCCGACTCCGAGCTCACTTAGTGTTTGACCTCCTCTCAATGCCTAAAGAATCAGGACGCAAGAGATCATGCAAGCCATGCAGGGAACGCCACCTCAAGTGCGATCAAGTCAGTCCTGCATGCTCCAACTGCCAGAAGAGCAGGCATTTGGTCGAGTGCGTCTATGAAACGAAAAGCTTCCGGTTCCGACGCTGCGTCATTTCTTCCTTCACGGAGAGCGGCAGCAATGGTGGTGACGACGCCAACGATCATCGCAGTGGCCGCGGTAATAGCACCCCCGATCAACACCATTCCCCATCTCTCTCCACACGAACAGTGGTTCAGCCGACTGGTCCTTCGCCCAACTCCGACGGGACTCTGAGCGAAAACCACTCGTTTCTCAGCCTGGCAGTCTCTCAGCACAGCCCGCCGCTGTTACCGCCAGCCCAGACAAGCAGTCTCCCGCACCACTCCCCAATTGAACCAGTCAACGAGCCTCCTGAACCAGCCCCCTTGGTCGCGAACCCGCAAACGCTCATCTCCCCATCACCAACCAGCCCCAGCCTGATTTCCGACGGCACCGAGGCCTCCATCTTCAGCTTCTACCTCGACACTGCAGGACCATGGGTAAGTGAGTCCAAGGCTCCACCACGTCAGCGGCAGCGTGACTAACGGCCGCGGCGGCAACGGCAGCTGGACATAGTCTCCCCGCACCGCTTCTTCGGCGTGCACGTTCCCAACCTGGCCGCGACGCAGCCGGTCCTCCTTTCCGCCTGCCTCGCCTACGCGTCGCACGTCCTACACATGCACGGCCGCATCCCGGCCGCGACGCGGGACGCCCTGCACGACCGCGCCCTGCGGCAGCTGATCCCTTTGGTCACGTCGTACCGGCACCGCGACGACGCCCCCGCCACCGCCTCCTCCTCCTCCTCCTCCTCCGAAACCCAGCTCGGCGCAGTCCACGCAACAACCGTCCTCCTGCGGATGACGGAGCAGTTCCTCGAGCCGGGCCAGGACCGCCAGCACCACCTGTACGGCAGCTCGACGCTGTTCGAGACAGTTGCATACCAGCCGGTCTGGTCGACGCTGTCCGCCGACGCCTCGCTGTCCAGCACGGCCTTCTGGGCCTACCTCCGCGGCAGCATCCGCGTGTCGTTCCTGCTCGAGCAGCCGTGCCCGTTCGCCTTGCAGCACCTGGCCGCGTCGTCGAGATCGGCCGCGAGGGACGCGGCGCTGTCGGATGCCGCGCGCGCGAATTTGATGACGTATCTCATGGCTGAGGTGTGTACTCTGTGCTGGGGTGGCGCGGAGGAGGCGGTGGTGGTCGAGGCGAAGCGGACGGACTTGGCGCAGGCGGTTGCGGAGTGGAAGCGGTGCCTGCCGTCGTCGTTTCGGCCGTGGTACACGCGGTACGGCGAGGGCGATGTTTTTCCTGACGTCCGCTTTTTGTCGTCTTGGCATAGTAAGTTGGGCGACTAAGGGGTTGTTGAGATGGTTCTCTGACGGGGAAAAGGTGTGGCGTGGCAGTTCTACTATGCCGCCGAGATCATGCTGGCCGTGTATTCGCCCGCGATACGGGGAGAACGGAATGCGTTCCGTCTGACGCGATTACTGGAAGTCGGTTCCCCTACGCCGCTGATGGACTTCCGCTCTGCTGACACCTAATTTGCAGGAAAGAATCGTCATGCCGACTCGATGGCTATGCGGGGTGACAATGTCTTGTGGTAACACCGGCGTGAAGATCAATGGTAGCCATCTGGTGGCTTGGAGCGCTCAGTTCGTGACGGAGCGAACGGAACAGAACAAGATCCTCGAAGCGCTTCTTTCTCTTTGGCATGACATCAAGTGGCCGAACTTGACCTGCTGCGATTGCCTGAGGGCTCTTTGGAATGGTTCTCGGGAGTCTTGGGTTCTACCGTCCGATTGAAGCTATCTATTTGTTACTGTACATTTATCGACAGCGTCCAGTAGATCGAGATGTATAGCTGCGTCGATAAATGTAAACAATTTTATCTTCATCTCTCACCTGGGCTGCCACGACATAGCGTTGTTGTATGACAGCGTTAGTTTCCCGAACCTAAGGCGTTGCGGTGTTCTTGGTCATCGGGACCGGGGCATGATGTCATCCCAAAAATGCTTAAGCGTTCGCCGAAAAATTACTCTTTTAGGAAGCCAAGATCCGAACTCCGGCACCGGTCTCCGTCGCATGGACGGAACCACTCCGCCATGCATACATTGCGAGTTTGTGGGGAAAGGACAATCACGTTCGACTGAGCGAAGCTCTTTGGATGATATCAATTTTACCTGTAGCGTCACAGGTATAAGTATCGCATTGAGCACTCAATTAGGCTGAAACGTTCAGCATTGGAGTTCTGTGAGTACTTCTCAGACTTTCTGTAACTACTATGCTTATCAATCTCTAATCATTGTTTCGATCAGCCTTAGCTATCATCCTAAAGACGATACTCCGGAGTGTACTCCTGCATCCTGACACCCAGCACTAACTCAGTTTCAGAGACTTGAGGACTATAGCGCAATGAGCTTGATAAGTCTAGTCAATGGCTTTGGCCTAGGTATATCCTCAGCGCAGCAGTGATACCATGAAAATGCACTGACTGAAACCCAGGCCAGCTCGCACTGCTTGCGGCAGCGGTAGCAGTGTTCACGCCGATTGTCATCTATTTCAGAGACGCCAAAAGCCTTCGACAATACCCCGCAGCCGGTCCCTTCGGCATCGCTGCCTTCACACCGCTTTGGCTGATGTATTACAACTGGTCCGGCACACGCTGGAAGGCCGTCGAACGGGCGCACCAGACACTCGGCACCGCCGTCAGAATCTCCCCCAACCACATCTCCTTCACCGACCCGAGCGCGTACAAGGACATATACGGGCACAAGTCCAACATCATCAAAG
Organism: Lasiodiplodia gonubiensis; assembly: GCA_009829795.1. Taxonomy (NCBI): domain Eukaryota; kingdom Fungi; phylum Ascomycota; class Dothideomycetes; order Botryosphaeriales; family Botryosphaeriaceae; genus Lasiodiplodia; species Lasiodiplodia gonubiensis. The sequence goes on along the minus strand of RHKH01000255.1, from coordinate 751 downwards.
ACGAGTTCTACAGCCACATGGCAGGGTCCACACCAAACATGGCCGACACGACGGATCGCGCGGACCATGCCCGGAAGAGGAAATACCTGGCCGCCATCTTCTCCGCCAAAAACGTGAGCACATTCGAGCCTCGCATCCAGCAGGTCACCCGCACGCTGGTCGACTGCATCGCCAAGAAGGCTCGAGGCGAAAAAGTCGCAGAATCCGACCGTTTCGAGCTGCGGGAGGACGGAAGCTTCAACGTTCGTCCCTGGCTGAACATGTTCACGTACGACGTCATCAGCTCGCTCCTGTGGTCCGACAGCTACGGCTTCCTCGAGAAAGGCGACGACGTGTGCATTGCGGAGTCGGCGACCGGAGAGAGGAAAGAGGTTCGCGCTATGGAAACGTTTCAGCGCGGTGTGTGGTTCACCGTCTTCTGCGCCCACCTCCCTCTCTGGGCTTACACGGCGCTGCGCCGTTTGACCTGCAAATACAAGGCGACCCAGGCCGCTGAGGACTTTGGCAACGTATGTCACATCGACCGCGCCGCACCCCCGGCCAGAGGCTGACTACCGCTGACGACAACGCAGATGGCGCGATACAAGACCAACCAGCGCCTCAAATCGACCCCCGCCGAGCCAGACTTCTTCTCCCACCTCCCCGCCGAGCCTGATCAGAAAGGCCGCCCGCCGATGCCCATGTGGGAAATCATCGCCGAATCCACCGTCATGCTGAACGCCGGTACGTCCCCCTCCCCCCTCCCCCTCCT
>RHKH01000071.1:130303-174143 GCA_009829795.1 Lasiodiplodia gonubiensis | reverse complement strand
TGGGGATGAGGCGGGGGGTGGGGGTGAGGGTGTAGGTGAGGTGGGCGGCGGAGAGGGGGGCTTGCCCGTTTTTGGCGGCTGGAGATGTGGAGGAAGCCATTGGGGGCGGCGGGAGGGGTGGTGCAAGTCACTGTGACCCGTTGGAGATGGTTGTGCCGGAATTGAAGTGTCAGGAGGATGTGCAAGTTAAATAGTTCCAGCGCTTGCCACAAGTGTAAAATTTCTTTCCTCTACGTTCAACTGAGAGCTTGCAAGTGAAGATCCGATCATTGCGCGGCGACGTGATGCTTTTCACCGAGAGCGCGTTTCGGCCAACTCTACCGCTCCAGGCCGAAGCTACGCGAACGCCGTCTTCAAGTGCGAAGGCCATCGGCAAAAAAATCATGAGATGGTCCACTGGTCAGAAGTAGAACCCGTTTCAACACTTCCCGGATTCGTGCCCATAGCAGGACCGTCTCTGTTACAATTCCTCCGCGGCACTCATGGCTACCCTTGATCATGCGTATCCTCGATCAAGCGGTGCACTGCAGCGTCCAGTGTCTAATATCCCTCCCTCTTTGTCAAAGGTAAGCTCGACCTCCCCATCTTGTAAGAAGCATACCACACGCTGACGCACCTTGACAGCGTCAAAAGCGCCAAATTGTGTTGACGGGCATCTGGATTGCATGGAACTGCAACCTCGGCTCATCGCTCCCATCTGGCGCTGTCGACGCCTTACAAAGGGACTTCTCGATCCACAGCGCCACATACCTTGTCTGTCTGAATTCGTTGTATATGCTTGGGTATGCCATCGGGCCGCCCATGTTCGGCCCCTTGAGCGAACATATCGGCCGCCGGCCGGTGCTCATCGCCACGTACATCAGCTATTTGATTTTCACAATGGCCTGCGCACTCAGCAACCGCTTCAGTCTGCTCTTGCTCTTTAGGTTTCTCGCCGGCCTTGCTGCTGCTGCCCCGAACGCCGTTGTCGGCGGTTTGTTCGCAGACATTCACGACAATCATGAAGAACGAGGCAAGGCCATGGCGGCTTTCCTTTCAGCCGCATCCATAGGCCCGCCGATTGGCCCCATAATTTCGGGACTCGTGGAGAAACATTCCTGGCGGTGGAGCTTCTGGATTGGTTTGGCCATTGCCGGCGCAGGGCTGCCGCTCGTTCTGCTTCTTCCCGAGACGTTTCCTCCAGTTCTGCAGAAACGGCTTCACGCATCCACCCTGACGCAGAATTCTCCGGCTACGGAGCCTCGTGGTAGAGATTATCTGTCATTGGCAGCAGAGTTGAAGGTCATCTTTGCAAGACCATTCAGCATGATGCTTCGGGAGCCCGTGGTTTTGTTCACCTCCCTTTATCTTGCCTTGGTTTACTCAATTCTTTACCTGTTTTTCCAGGCATATCCTATCATTTTTCATGGTGAGTAGTCTGTATCTGCTGTTGGCTCTGTATGATGCTCATCCGTACTCCTGAAGGCGTCTATGGCATGTCTCCAAGCACCAGTGGTCTCGCATTCCTCCCAGGTTGGCACAAAACCTCCCATCCACTGCTGAAACATTTCGAGTCTAATACGAGATCTGCTGCAAAGTCGTAGCAGGCTCCGCTGCCGCTCTTTGTATATTCTTCTGCTACGAAGCAAGGTACGCCAAGTTCAAAAGCACGGGAGCCCCGTGGGCATTCGACGACGAATACCGCCGCCTCCCACTCGCCTGCATAGGAGGACCTGGGTAAGTGGAGCCCCTCCTGCATCAACCTCTCAGCAACACTGACGTAAACAATATCAGCGTCGTCGTTGCCCTCTTTTGGTTAGGCTGGACATCCGTCCCGTCAATCCACCCAGCCGCGCCCATGATGTCGGGATTCTGCTTCGGCGCGGGCTATCTTCTCATTTTCATGGCCATGTTGAACTACCTCACCGACGCATACAAAACATTCTCGGCGTCGGCCAATGCCGCTGCAAGCACGACCAGATCTCTCGCGGCCGTCTGCCTTCCCTTCGCTGCAGCTCCCATGTATACGCGTCTAGGCGTGCAGTGGGCGTGTTCGCTTTTGGGCTTCGTTGCGCTCCTCATGACCAGCGTCCCGTTTGTGTTTATCGCGTATGGAAAGACGCTTCGAAGAAGAAGCCGTTTCTGCCAAAAGCTTTCCGCAGCCTCCTCCGACAGTGGGTCGTTGGAAATTTCGACGCAGCTATCCCCGAGGTAGCGGTGCAAAATTTACTTTGAAGTGCAGTCGGAGCTGGGAACGCGACAGTTCCAGCCATTCTAGAGAGGACAATGAGCTATTTTCCTTTTCTGACTTCCATTTCCCTCCAACGCCCTGCAATCGGTTTGGCCGTCACGAAGCTGCAGATCAAAGTCGAGCGCAAATCCGACCATACAGTCCAACCCCACCAACCCTGCCATCCGCATCTCAAGCATCCGCATCTCAAGTCTCACCGCTCAAGTCCGGCCAGTACAGCCCCTCATAATCCACAGCATCGTCCAAAAACTGCAAGTCCAGAAACGGCTCTTCCAACAACCTCTGCAACGCCGGCTCAGCCAACGTCATGCCCACCGCCGCCGTCCCAGCCGGCGACGTCGCCGTCGCCATCCCCATCACCATATTCCGGCCGCCGTGGCTGCCGCTCGACCCAGCCTGGGCTTCCTGCTGCATCCCCACGTCGGCCGACCCCGCCCCCGCAACCGTCGCCGCCGCCGCCCTCCTCACGTATGCCGCCAGCGCCGTTTTCATAGCATCAACATGATTGCTGTACTCCTGCGCCACGCAGCTGCCCGCCGCGCGCAGCTGGTCGAGCAGGCGGGCGGCTTCGTCGAAGGCGTCGCGGTCGCTGTTGCTGCTGCTGCTACTACTCCCGCTACTACCACCACTACTCCCGCTACTACCACCGCAACTACCATCCCTCATACTATCCAACGGCAGCAGACTCGCAACGGCGAGGATGGTCAGCGAGGCAAACAGGTACTGCGTGAAGTGGCAGTCGAAAGTCGCGAACGAGCCGTCGAGCCAAGCCTGCGTGAGCAGGTGGAACGAGTGGCGGGCGCAGCGGATGGATGCTTCGGAGAGGGTGATGGAGGCGCTGGGTGGGACGGATGCTGCACCGGGCGGTGTGGTGTGTGGGTGTGAGTTGGCGGCGATGTGCGAGCGCAGGGTGTGGAGGAGGACGGGGCGAGTGGCGAGGATGACGCACTGGGTGGGTTAGTTGGGGGGCGGACGGCGATGCGGGGAGATGGTGGGAGAGGGAAGGGGGTTGTGCGGACGGACCTGGTTGAATGCGAGGTGCAGCGAGACGGTCTTCAGGTCGTGCGTCTTCTCGGATGACTGCTGGTCGATCTGGAGCTGAGGCGGCAGCTCTTCGACCCAGGCTTGGAGGTCCTTCAGGGATTGGTGGACGCGGGTTGATAGGTTTTCGCCGTGGTTTTGTTTCCGCAGGCTGTAGAAGGAGCGGACGACCTTTGTGAGCAGGCTGGTCAGCTTGATGTTGGCGATATGATAGGCGGAGTCGGTGAAGTCGTTGGAAGCTGCATTGCCGGCGGATGGGTTGACGACTGGTGATTCTGAAGGCAGGTCTACTCCGATGTCATCGTCATGTATTGCCGGTGGATGGCCCAGCTTGGACGCCCACAGGCGGTCGAAGATGTAGGCGGTCCAAAATAACCGCTTTCGATGCTCTCGGATGCCAGGGTCAGGGAGTTGGGATTCTGGAACATTCAGGTGGAGACCCGCTACGATTGCGGAGCGCATGGCTGTTCCTGCCAAGATGTAGGCACTGTATCGCCGGTGCAGAGCCATGGAGTAAAAGGACTAAGCAAAAGCTATTAGTTTAAATAGACCTTGAGTCATGAGAGCCTCTTACGATTATGAGAAGGAGCTCGATAGAGTCGGTTCCCGGGAGTTCATCGAGAAGACCAAGTACTTTCAGCGCTTGTGAAAAGAAGGCGATGCCGGGAAAGCCCTGGGTTCCGACCGATCTCGTCGAGCACAGCTCACCGACCGCGAACAAGGCCCAGAACTTGCAGTGGAGTAGCGGGTTACCCCATGCTGGATCGTGAATACTCTGTTCCAGGTTCTCCATGACCGAACTCCGGCGAACAAGGCAATAGCAGCGACTGAGGTAATTCAGAGCAGCTCCGATCAAAAACCTCGCCCGCGAGGGGCTCGGCCACGCAACCTCGAACCCTGCGAGATTCATCAGCGGCTCGTCTGTAACGTAGTTGATGCGCAGCAGGTGCGTGGGCTCCGGAGCTTGAGGGTCAGAGATGGCTTGGCGGAAGCGGGTGGCAAATGCGGCGTCGGCTGCTTCCCCAATGAGGATCGGGGTGTGGAACACGTTGACACTGTCAAACCAAGGCTTGGCGTTGAGCGTTGGATTCAATTCAATCCCATCGTGATCGGTTGTGTCGTGAACGAGACTCGGAGCCGTTGCATGGCTTTGCGGGGCGTTTTGGCGCTTGAGCTGCTCAATCTCCTCGAGCAACCCGTCAATGAACCTACCCACCGTCAGCTTATACCACATGCACTAGACGCATTTCTCATTATGTGACCTCTGTGCAACCTTCACTTTTCTGTTCCGCTGAGGATATGAGCATTCGGGCTCTCTGTGAGCTTGCCGGCAGTTTTGGCAAGGCAGCCCTCCAGAGCACTTGACTTTTCGCGCATGGCAACGCTGGCAACTAGGTACGTGCTGTCAGTTTCAGAACATGCTAACGCTGATGGAGGAAAGTCTCACGCGATCGATTTGCTCCCTGGCCCGGTCCGGCGGGTCTGCCGCGACCCAGTCTGATCGGTGCTCGGAGCATCACCCTCGGTGCTTGCAGCCTCAGCTTCCGTGCTTGAAGCCTTGGGGGCTTTCGGCATCTTGTCACACAGTGTGGGTATGCCGTTGTTTCACTGACTGGTGGCGGGCAAAACAAGGGGAGATCCCGAGCTTGGGTGGCTTCGGCTTGTAGGTTTTGTTGGAGCGGCGACCGTGGACGGAATCGCCGTGCCGCTTTCCCTGATTTGGCAGTAGTTTCGGCGTAAATGCTCATGATCCCGAAGTCTTCCACGCATGGCTGCAGCATCTTGACAACAGTCTCTGTGGGACGTAGCAGTTTTAGATTTTCTCTGCCTACAGCCAAAACATATGATGGACCGGCTATGTGTAAATCCATCACCTCAAACATTCTCACTGCTGACTTTTACGGAGATTAGTGCACTGATTCCATATTGTGCCCTGAGTTTAGCCATAAGTTAGCGTAGGTACACTTCATTCGGCTTGATAGACTACCTCACCGATGACACAAGGCCCGCAAATGATCTCTGCACTTATACCCCGACTATACCTATGAAATGTCGGAAATCTTTACACACACTGTTTTTGGGGACGTTTCAGCGCTTACAAGCTATTTTTCACAATGCCTTGGAATGTGGCCTTCGAATCATAGAGGATGAAACCTGCTATTGGGAGATGCACCCTGGAGAATATTATCAAAACGCCTCGGTCCACTGTCATCTTTTCGAGTAGTAAAGCTGTGAAGGCCATGATTATTGAAGAGATACAAAACTGAAAATCCATCCACATGCCATACAGGGAAACTAGAAACTTGGATTCCTCATCCGTCAGAAATACCATTTTGAGACACGAAAACCACCAAGACAGCAGCATACGTTGCTCCAGCCGCAAACAACTCCGTCAAGTTATTCAACCGGGCCACCGTCAGCGCTGACACGAAGAGAGTTGCCGCTACGAAAATGACCACGAATTTGAGCACGGTCGAGCGGACAACATTGAGGATGATGGCTGGAACTAAGAGAATAAGAATCGTAAACGACGCCACCAAGACTCGGGCGACACCTCTGATAGCCGACTTGGGCAGACTGATCGGCGACGGAGGTTGTCCATCCAAGCCTTCGGGAGGGAAAATCTAGATTATTCAGGTCGTCAATCGCAGGATATGCTAGTCGTGTGGAAACTCACCTTTCTCCAGAATTCCACTACAGCACCCATGAGCCACCCAACCAGAGGGGCGAAAGCTGACACTTCACGATCTCCAATTGTGCCGATATGTGCTAGGTCATCGGCCTCTTTCTGTAGGTAATCGGTTTCGTCTCTGGCAATACAGCCTCGGTGTTCAAGCCAGTTTTTCAAAATGTTCTGGTGTAGTTGAGACGGCTCTGGGACGCTCATTGCCCACTGTGTACGTTGCAATAGTGCATCTTTCCTTCAATAAGCTTGTGATTACCACAAGTAATGGATCAGGTGGACATGCCGTATTCTTCAAGCGCCCTATCGAGCCTTTCGAGCACTACAGCCCTCTCCGGGTTCCCGTCAAGACCCAAGCACCCTAGAAAAAGCTCAACGTCCTCGTTCTCATCAATTTTTTGAAGCTCGTCCTCTAGTTGTTTGACTTTGTGTTGTTTGCAGAGCAAAAGTCGCATCCTTGAACTGCTAAATCTTCGAAAACACTGAAATCCTGCTTGGCTTGCGATTAAAGGAGCATACATCGGATACCCGGGGCGACGTGATTCTGTTCAAAAGTTCAGTCATCTGGACAACGCTGATTGGACGAGAGACCTCACTCCATGACTCTGTCGTCATTTCAGAAACTCTCCACCGTTGTTAAAGAACGAAAAAGAGAAAAGAAAGGTCGGCGCAAGAGTAAATTGTTTGTACCGCTTAGCGCCTGACTATTGAAGTATCAGACCCAAAATGGACTCTTATTTGTTGGAAGAGGATTCGATATGGGCTGAAGATACGGCTTTGGTTCAAGGTACATGTACGCTTGCATGAAAGTGCCAGAAGTAGTGGTGAGCTACGTTTGTAGCCCGAGCTGTCGAAGTAATGTTTTTTATCAAAGTAGGCGTGACGTCATAAGAAACCTCCAGAAAACAAGGTTACACCAAGTGCGGGGTCTCTTATCTGACACTTACTCTGTGATTTAAAAGACATTGTGCGCTCTGGCCTCCCATCACTCATAACTCCCTTCATTGGCGTTTTGACTCTATCCATTTGTTAAAACAAAGCAAAAGCATAATGTCGACCGTTCGTCCTCCGCCGTCCTCGATGCCCTGGCCCAGCCCTCCGCCTCGCCGGGAATTCAGTGTGGCTGACAAAATTTGGTGGGTGGAGAATCCAAGTAGCCCTGGAGAGCAAAAGGGTCCTTATCGAATCGCGGGCGTGAGTTTCGACGGAGACGGAAAGTCGCTTTACCTCCTTTGTGAAATTGCAGACCCGCGACAAATAGTGGGCAGGAAGGTTCCGGAGAATCAGCTCCAAAAGTACACGTAAGCGCTCCAGTGACTCTCGGTTCCCAACGACAAATGAAACGCGTTGCCTGACAGGACCGTATCAGGGGCTGAGCCAACTCTTTGAGGAGACTGTATCTGTGGCCCTCGCTACTATTTTGACCTCACAAGCTCAAGTTTTGATTTTTCGAAAGAAGACTAGCGATATTGAGAAAGCAATAGCAAATCTCTACTACTGCCGGGATAGCCCACGTTGCCTACGTGCTCTTCTTTATATGATGGGTGCCATAGTCATACGCAATTTCTGACGGTACGTACAGTCAGACTTGCGAAAGGAGCAAGATGATTGGCTACACGAAATGCCGGGATGACAGTCGTGACATGTGCTCTACGTAGTGAAAATGAAATGGCCCCCCCTGCCCGAAAATCGCAATCTTACGGATTTACATCGCACATCTACTGTAACTACTCAATTGGTTGAGGCTTGTCTGACCGTTGTAATGCTTCATCCCGTGCGGGCTTCCTCTCCGTGGGATTCTAAAGTCCTCGTTCCTTAGGGTTCATAACCATACTTTTTTATTAATACTTAGCTTATTGTAGACATTTACGAGGGGTATCTAGACAAGGTTTACAAAACAACGTCGTAGCTTACGTTTACACTTTCCATAACGACTCTTTAACATGTCAAATTTTAGAATCATGATATGAGGGTTCTATAAAAGCTATCCAGAAATATTTTAAAGATCAAGTCCCTGATCCCTACAGATATCCGAAATACCCTTATCATACACATCCTGGCTCGGCGCGTCGCAGACCTGCAAATTAAACACGCACGGCGTCCAAGCACTCAACGGCAAGGCATCTCCATCAAAAGGAAACGCCAGCTGCGTCTTATTATTCTGGTCGAAACAATGCGTCGGGATCTCGAGGAACTGCGACTGCACGAGGCCGTACTTGTTGACCATCAGGTCCGCCGCGTCCAGCTGCGGCTCGGCGTTGCCATCGCCATCGATCGCCAGCAGCATGTAGTACACGGCGCCGCCACCCCCCGCGTCGATCACGCAGTACTCGGTCCACCCGCCCAGGTACGGCGTGCGGCACTCGGCATCGCCGCTGTACGAGTCGCGGTAGATGAACACCTTCTTCGCCTGCAACGTCAGCCCGATCGCGAACGTCTCGACCACGTCCGCCACCTGCCCGTCCAGGTCCGCCTGCGTGAAGTTCTGGCTGACGCCGAGGAAGCCACCGCCGGCGACGACGGCGTCGATGCCGCTGGGCGTCGCGTTGACGGGCGCGTCGATGGTGGCCTGGATCGAGTCGGCGACGGCTTGCTGGTAGAGCTGGACGACTTCGGACAGCGAGGCGCCGACGTTGGACCACGCGAGGAAGCGGTCGGTCGGCTCGGGCGCGTGGAGTTGGCTGGCGAGGAAGGAGAGGCCGGTCGACGCGGCGCCGGCGGCCGTGGCGACCGGGCCGGTGAACGGCACGATGCTGAGGACGGTGCTGAACATGCGCACCATGTTTTGCAGCGGGGTGACGTTGTCGTCCGGGTCCGGGTAGAAGTCGGAGACGATGCTGGGGAGCTTCAGGCTGAGGATGGAAGACGCGAAGACGACGGCCGTGTTGAGCGAGTTCATGTAGCTGTTCCAGTTCTGGATGGCGACCATAAGGTACCTGCGCCGCTGTTGGTAAGGATGGGCTGGTGCTGGGTGGTGGAGGTGGAGACTTACCAAGCGGGAAGTGTGATTGGAAGGCAGGGTTGGCCGGCATTGCAAAAGTTGTCGAGACCACTGGCGCTTGTTAGCATAATGGATGTAGTGAAGGAGAGCGGCCGCACCAGAAGAAGTTGGGCGCTCCGAAAGAGCTGGCAAGCGCCTGAATGTTGTTTGAAGCTGCCGGGGTGACATTTGCGGCGGCCCAGTCGTTCATGAAAGTGTCGATGTCGAGACTATTCCAGGTGTCGGGCGACAAGGTCTCGGCTGTACATGCTGAATCATTTGAGGCTTGACGGAGCTCCAATGGAGCAGCCGCGGTATGGAGGGACCATGACAAGGCACTGGTCAGAAAAATTGTTGAGCCTCGCATATTATTGTAGGAGCAGGATTTCTGCAAAAAGAGCGACTAAGTGGGAAAAAGAGTGAATCGGAGGGACAGCATGTTGAGACTGCCTGGCTACCACCTCTTTTATTTTGACGATTGTACTTCTGTAGGGAAAGGGTGGTTGCCTGGTCTCGCAACTGTTTCGGCATGCATTCTACATAATTGGCTCGATGGTGCATAAACTCGTATTTTGATGAAAACGAGTCAGGTAAGGATTTTGCTGTCGAGGGAGGTGCGTCGATCGCGGTGCTGGACGGCAAGGGTATTGTAAGCAAGTAGTGACGCCACTGTTCTAGTTGATGCAGCTTGTTTCACCACTAGAGTTTTCGGAGAGCGGAACATTGGGTAGCCGATAAGGCGCCCTATTGTGTCGACCATCTCGGTTCCTGAGACCGGCACTCCAGACCTCCTTTCATCCTTTCGCCTATCCCACCTAAAAAGTCTGTTGGAAACATCAATTACTATAATCGGCTGGTGATATACAAGACGGGTGTCTATCTATGCTATAAATACTTTAAGTGCCTCGATATGATCGACGCGGACCGGGGGACGAGATATCCACGCGAGAAACCGCAGTGAAGCGTCGTAAATCGTGGATTTGGGAGGCTTAGTAGCCATGACCATTTTCCCCCTCGAGAAAGAATTTGCAAACAAAGCTGTTAATACGGAGGAGGGCCACTCGAGGTGGATTTTCCTTAATCCTAGACAATTACATGACATTCCTGTTGATTCGACTAATAGGAGCTCGAAAACTTGCTTAAAGCTCCCTTCAAACCAAATTATTAACTGCAATCTCTACCTGCGCTTATTCGGCTCTCCTTTAGTTTACTGAGGATAAATTCTGTTTAGGCACAGCAGTAATCCCATTCTTGCGTAAGCAGGTACGGTAAAGAAAGCCTAACTTTCGCGCTTTGCGCATCTTTTGTGTAGTAGTATTTGCCCTATCCTCAGACTTAGCGGTTGAGGCTTAGCCTTGTCGGCTGTTGCACAGAGCAAAAGTACGACGCCGCACTCTCAACACTGCTGGCATGTTGATTCATATTGCAACGTGGGCTTTTCCGTCACAGCTTGCTGCCTGGCGCTGAGAATCTATAGCGATGCGTTGCTGGTGGAAGTGTTGCAATAGTTGGCCGGGCAAGGGGACGGCTGGCAAAGGAGGCAGGAATTATGAGAGCAATACCGAAGGAGACTTGCATATATGAAAGAGAAGATAAGCCTTAATGAGTAAAATCCTCATTTGCTCTATTAACGAAGCTCTTTAAGCGTGTAGGCTACCGTTGCACCTCATCTTTCTTCTTACTCACAAGGCCTCGCACTACACCTCCACAGCCACTGAACAGTTTGAGACAATGACCAACAAAACCTGCTAGCATAAGAAGAGAATAAATTTAAGCAAAAACAGCAACGAATAGTGGTATAATGTGAAATACGAAGCTAGTCTCCCAATAGTAAAAAACCCCCGGCTAGGGTGCGCAGTATGCGGGAAGGAAATCGTCAAACTGGTGATCTTCATCATCGTTACCCCTTGCGACGCCAAACCGAGCATGCCACTTGGCACACCTTCATTCAAAAATGAGGTAGATAGCTCAGCTAGCTTGCCCCTCAATGTACAGCGTAGCAGTGTTTAATTCATTCTCGTTACACTGTTCAACGAATTAGAAACCTGATTAACGTGCTGGCACGAACACGTACCAAATAGATCCTGAAGCAATCTTAGAACGCGTGGGCACAATCCATGCCTTAGGCGGAGCTAATAGCGTGGGCCTTCGTACTGGCGCATGCGATGTCCATGACCTCCGCGGTGCTCATAACGCGGTTGGTGGGAGTGACGAGCGTGCCGGTGGTTGGAGCGAGAGGCCGACGACAACCCCCCGGGCCCACCCTGTCGCTTCTGACCAGCCATAACCATAGCAAACATCTTGGCGATATCGCGTATCACATCAGCCGGATTAAGAACATGCGCGGCGGCGACGGGGAAATGCTCGCGGCGTTCGGGGCGGCGCTTGGAGGGGTGGTAGATGCGGCTGCCAAAGCTGGCGAAGAAGAACAGCGAGAAGAAGACCATCTCGACGCAGACGAGGAAGGCGGGCAGCCCGTACTTGATGTCGCGCGGCGCGACGGTGCCATCGGCGCTGAGGCCGGACGGGATGCTGATGAAGTTGAAGACGAGGTTCTGGACGAAGATGATGAAGACGATGAGCTTGAAGGAGAGGAGCTTGAGGAGCGGCTTGTGGACCGTCATGTGCGACTTTTGCGTCTTGTAGAATTCTAGGATGGCGAGGAAGCAGACGACCAGGGAGATGTCTCCGATGACGACGATCTGGAGTAGGTTAGCGTCGATGATTGGTGGGGAGGGGGCAGATGGCGATTGCGCTTACCCAGATGTGCGCGAAGTGAACGCTGCGCGAGTTGGAACAGTATTTGCCCGTGGCGAGTGAGGCCTCGGTGGCGATGATGAGTATGGTTTTGACCACGGGGAACTGGAAGACAGCAATCCAGGCCTTTTGAAGGCCCTCTACGGCTCCGGAGTCCGGGTTTGCTGTCGTCGCCACGTTTCCATTGTGGTGAACCGTGGTCGGTTCCTGAGCGTAATGGGTGAAGAGGACGAACAAGCAGGCCAGAGCGTAGGCTTCGTAGAGGTCCGGGAGCGGGGTGATGTATTCATTTTCGTCGTAGAAGATGAGGGCAAGGAGAGAAAAGACAGCGAAAATAGCAGGGGTAATGACCAGGCGAACTATCTGGCGCTGCTCAGTTGGTTTTGTGTAGCGGGCGAGGTGTTTGAAGACGAGCGCGAGAGAGAAGAGTGCAGTAATAGCTGTGCAGGGAGCGGCGATGTAGATGAGGAGCTCGTGCAGGGTGATGCCAATCGACAAATTTCCCGCGGGGACGCGCGATATGGGTTTGGGGCACGACCTGTCGGTGAGAGAACCCATTTTTGCTTAGGGAGGCGTCCAGCGCGGTGGTTTAGGAAGATATTATCATGGAGACAAAGGGGCCAGCCGAGGTCGAACACGCAAGTGGCGGGTGGCTGAGCGGAAGGAACGACAGGCAGCAGCTGCGAGACGGTGGGATTGCCAGACGTGTTCACAGCTCGCACAGCATGCCGGATTTGGCACGGTGCCTCGGTTTCCTAATGCAGTTAGAACGTGCTGACGGCGCATGGTTGGCCCCCAGCCCTATAACGCACTCTGAAAATATGCACGCCATTGGTTGGCAGGAAGAGCGGGTCATTTTCCTCAGGCCACTTGGCTGCCTGGTGGCGCAGGGTCAGAAACCCCCCGATCGTCGTGAAACAAAGACGGTCAAGCCGCGTGCGGAGTGCACGCAAACATAGTCGACGTTGCATTAGACGCAACGCCCGGTCTTTGACGGGCCGCAACGGTCCCGCGCGCCGCATGCGAGTCATCGCAAGATCATGTGACAAAATCTCCTGCTCTACTGCATGGCTGTTCTTATTGCTCTTTGACTGCTCTATTCATTGAGTTTGTGTTTGTCCGGGTCGTGAAACCCTTCCCCATCCCTAATCTATATGCTCCCTTTCCGACCCGCAGCTCTACCTACTGCAACTCTTGACCCCGCCATCCCGCTGCAGTAGCCGTAGATTTAGCAATGAAGCGGCGATGGTGAGCACCGTGCAATTGCTCTCAAGAGTCCGTGACTTGGCCAGTTCCACCAGCAGCAGCCACAGATTCGGTGCCTATGCCATCACATCAGCAAATAGATTAGATGTACGTGCGGGGCCGGGCCGGGACGGCAACTTACGTGATCTTCCAGTATGCCCTGCAGCTCGTCCGGGGATTCAGGCGCTAGAGCAGCAAGGCCCGTTCCGCGATGCACATCACCGTGCAGCAGGTGGAGCGGACTGCCGATCAAACACTCCAGGCGGGCCATCTCGTCGGCATAGATGTGCTCGGCCGCCTTGACGATCTCGCAGCGGTAGGCGTGCGACTGCAGGCTCGTCCACCGCTGGGCGCTGGCCGTCAGGATGGCCAGCACCCCCGGCAGCTGCCGGCTGCGGCTGCACCGCTGCTCCATCTCGATGCGCGACCGCGCCTTGAACTGCGCCGTGTAGTAGGTCGTGACGACGTCGTCGAATGTCGCGAAGCCCATGCTCCGCGACAGCTCGACCAGTGCCTCCATGCGGTCGTCAACGCTCAGCGCCGGCTGCTGTACCGGGGGTGCCGGCGGCTCCGGCTGTAGTGAGTATGGTAGTGTGTAGCTGCTGCCGTCGTCGTACGGGCCTACGGCGCCGGGATGCTGCGGTTGCTGGTCGAGCTGCATGTATGATGATGTCTGCGGGAACCAGTCGGCGGGCACCCCGTACTGCACTGCCCCAGCGTTCGTCGTGCTGATCGGCCCGAACGGGTCGCTGGTGGGCGTCAACACTGCTGGTTGTTCTGGTTCACCGCGGGTTAGTGATATAAGAGTGTACGCGGCCTCACTCTCCGGCACGTACCTGGCGCCGCGTCAGCAATGCCCGTGGTGGCATCGACCCCATCCGCTGCTGTATGAGGTTGTGTTTCGTGCGGCATGCTGGGGAGCACGTAATTTCGTGGAGGGCTATCGTGCTGCATAAGACCACCGTTGTCCGGGAGGTCCCGGCTACCGTTCTTTGGCCGCTGTTTGTCTCGATTCCCTGGATGCGTGTTAGCCTGGCCGAAACAGTAGCCAGAGGATTGGACCTACGGTGCTTTCGTTGTGCGATGCGGTTCTGCCTCTGTCTTTTGGTTGACGCGTCTTCAAAACAGATGGTGAATGGCTGCATCTTGATTCAGGGTTATGCTGCCGAGGGTCCAAGCTGAACTTAAGAGGTGCCGGAGACGTATTGCTACTTATTAGGCCCCAAGGCCGTGGCTTGGCTGGATAGAGCATGTATACTTATGTAAACTGTTCAATACATGGCTTGATACTGCGGTCTTACGACTCATATGCCGTCTAACCGGATGAGGCAATTATGTCTCTGGCCGCCAGACAACCACAACTCGGAAAAGTTGAAATGTCTCCTCTAGATACGGCGATAGCTTGGTATCATCATTCCAGATTCAGGGGAGAATTTCTGGTCTAAGATGCCCTCAGTCGATTATTCTACTGCATTTCAATAATACCATGCGAGGTATTACTAACTGGGATGGCGTGACGGTGGCTTGCCAAGATTTCAAGACAGGACAAGACGAGACGCATGTTACCAAGATGTCTTGTCTAGCTTGTATTCTTGGCTCATCTTGTCTTGCCGATACTGGGTCCTGGCCGGAGCTGAGTATGGATACGAGTTGGATTGGCTGGAGGCAATTCATCGAGCAAATCACGCGCTAGCGCTGTTACTTTGGTGCAAGGGTTTCATTTCGCCTCCTAGGATACTAATAATGACTCCAACAATACTGCATCATGTTTTGGGCAAATGATCTCCAGGAGCAGGAATGATTTATTCGGCCCCACGCCAAGAAGGAAAAACGCTCGATAAGTGCATAGCCGATAAGACCAACCGATCCCTAGCGCATCAGAAAGAAGGAAGCAAATCCAACCAACAGGGCGGGCAGCGCAGCCAGCCGCAGCACGGAAAACGCCACCAACGCAGCCACCTTCAACGTCCTCAGCGCCATGCCGATGCGCAGGCGCGTCAGCGTGTGCTTGCCTTCGTTCAGGCGCGGGAATGGCTCGTCGGGCACGTCTTTGCCGAGAAAGCGGCAGAGCGGCTCCCACCCCTGCTGCACGCGGAATTCCAGAAGTCTGTCGGCCGGCACCAGGGCGCGCACGTGGGCGTTGTGGCGCTTGGCGCCGTCGCGCAGGGCTGCGCGATCCTGCCAGGGCCCACCGGTCCAGTCGACCAGAATCAGGCGCAGGACGTCGTAGAGGGCCCCCAGTCCGGTCTGCGTGGGGTGTGGGTCAGCTAATAATCCTTGCATTCCTTCCTGATTGATCACCCCTGGGGGCGGGCGGTACGTACCGGGTCCAGCCACCGCACGAATGGCCACGCGGTGACGCCCAAGATGTCATAGTAGGACGACTCCATGGACCGCAGCCACGGCTCGTCATCTCGGGTGGTCAGGACGACCTTGGCGTTGGGATACGCTGCGACGAGCTCATCGACGAAGTTGGCGCACGGGGCATCCGTCACAGCCTGCAGCAGCGCACGGTCAGTCTTCCTTCCGCTGCCTGGGCGCCAAGGGCTGGACCTACGTCGTACTCGTGCAGAAGCTTTTCAAGCTCGGCCAAGCCGAATGCCTCGCCGCGGCCGTAGAGCTTGGCTTCGAGCGCCTCGCGCCAGCAGAGCAGGTGCATTTTGCCCTTTTTCTGCATCGCCACCGTCTCGTTGAAATGGTAGCTGCGGTAGCCGAGCTTCTCCAGCGCGTGCACCATTGCTGCCCTGTTAGAGAGAGCCTGGTCTTAGGGGCGGTCCAACTCACAAGTGGTGCCGGTGCGCGAAAGCCCCAGGCAGAGGACCTGCACCGACTTCTCACGTGCGGGCGGCTGGTCGAGCCGGTCGATCTCGCGGCCCCCGCCGTTTTTTGGAGCCATCATCTCGTCCACCAGAATGCTCGCCGGCCCGGAGTCGTAGATAGCAAAGTCTGCCTGGGACGGTGCTGGCCAGTCGTCCTTGAGGGGAAACATGTCTGTTGCTGTTCAGACCATGGCTCATCATGAAGCTGCCATGTATTTAGATGCGCGATGCTCGCCGGGTGTCGACGGAGTGATCAACACCCAGCAGGAATGCCTGCTGCTGACCGTGCAGTCGGCCCTCGTGGCACAGCCTCAGCTGAAGCGTGGCTTTGTGATTCTTCGTCCGAATCGGGTAACCAGTGCGAGCTCCCTTTGTAGGACAGTTTAAGCCTCGGCATGACTTCATGAGCTCCTGTCCGCATCCGGTAACCAGTGCGAGATGTCTACTTCTAAAATACTACTTGCCGTAGGGAGCACTCCTTCGCTACCAACAGCCCACCATGACGCTCACCAACCGCGATGATATCGCCATCACCCAGCTCGTGTTCTACATCCCCGCCTGCTGCGCGGCGACTTTCCTGTGCTTCAGATTCGGCCTCAAGAAAGCCGCCAGTTGGTACTTCGTCGTCCTCTTCTCGCTGCTGCGGATAGTCGCCGCTATTTGCCAGCTCATCTACTCGCACAATCCATCCAAACGCGTCGCCACGGCTCTCGCCGTCTGCACCTCGGTTGGTCTATCACCACTCGTGCTCCTATGTCTCGGTCTACTTTCACGAGCGTAAGCCTCTTGGCCCCATACTTCTCTATTTCCTTTGTTGCTGACAACCAGCCGCCCCACAGCAACTCCTCCATGGCCTCGCCGCGCCTTCCCAGCGGCGTCTTCATCTCACTCGACCTCCTGTCGCTGGTCGGCCTCGTCGTCGGCACCGTCGGCGGCATCGAATCCAGCCGATCCGCCCACCGCATCACCACCGTGGACCCCAAGTCCAAAGCCGCCGTCGTCATCTTCCTCGCCGTCTTCGTTTTTGATCTGCTGATTCTGGCCTACCTGGCCCTGAATATAGCGCGGATCGAAGCCGGCGAGCGCCGCATCTTGCCCGGCGTCGCCGCCGCCTCCCCCTTCGTCTTCGTCCGTCTGCTCTACGCGCTGATCTACGATCTTCGTGGTGACCAGGACTTCAACGCCCTCACCGGTAGCATCGCGATCTACCTTTGCATGTCTGTCGTCATGGAGTTCGTTGCCGTCGTCATCTGTCTCGTCATGGGCTTTTCCCTCGACGTCAAACGCAAGCCTGCCGACGCTAAAAATACGTAGAACCAACCTCTTCAGCGCTGCCTCGTGTTTCTTTTTCTTGTTTCCTCCTTGAGTCTGATCGGACAATCAAGGCGGAAGAAGTGCTGTCTAGTATTGACAGACTGTCGGTCCATTTCTCCGATTGTCTGTTTGGGTTCTTTTTCTATTTCTACTGGTGTAGCGGCTCGCGGAAATTTTATATCTATGCACTGAAAAGTAAAGTCTTCATCTTTCTGTTTAGTCGTTGGAAAGTTCTCGTTCCATCATGGTGAAACAAAACAATATGTGCTGTTGATCGATTGGGACAGTTGAAATCCATCGAAGATCACGGAGGTGGTAATTGAGATTAAGCCTGGGATATGATTTTCTTGTGGCCATTGCAGTATATAAGCCGGTAAGTTAAACCATATCGGCATGCTGACTACGACCGAATAAGATGGTTGTCTTGGTTAAATGAGAGCCCGAAGGTTTATGTAGGATACCCCGAGTCACCATCCGCCCTCTTGTGGGAAAGAGGACGCAAGTTCGAGTACGGGTTGGGGCAGGCAAAAAAGACGGTTCCCAAAGAGTCTTTCTGTCCGATTCCATGGGAGTCTGGGGGTACCCGTGACCCATGGCGTCCAGTTTTGCCATTTTCATCGACGGTCTTTTTTTTTTCCCTTCTGCGCGCCAATAGCCTGGCCTGCTGTCTCGATGCTGTTCCTGTCGCCCTCGCGTTCAATTCACTATCACAAATTCACCTTTCGTTCACGGAAAAGTCTCTCAAATTGCTAGACGACGGATCTATCCAACTCCCATGGTGCTGTGACGAAGCTGGCAACTGTTAACAGCCGCACATTAAGCAGAAACCCTCACTCGGCGGCCACGTGGAACGAGAGCGGGACGCCATGTTTGGGGAACAGGGCGGTGCTCCACTTGGTCGAGATGGCCGGCTCGAAGGCGCCGCCGCGGACGTCGTCGAAGTGCTGCAGGATGCGCACGACGGCGTAGGCGACCTCGGTCAAGGCAAACTGCTCTGCAAAGATGTTAGTGAACGCTCGTACAGGCTAGGAGGAAGAGGAGGGGGAATTCTTACGTCCGATGCAGATGCGCGGCCCGCCGTTGAACGGCAGGTACTCCCATCCCACGCGGCGCCCGATCCAGCGATCCGGCTTCCACTCGAGGGCGTCGGCGCCCCAGATGTCCTCGCGGCGCTGCATGACGTAGGGGCTGTACTTGAGGACGGTGCCCTTCGCCACGGCGACGGGGGCGCTGCCGTCGGCGCCGCCGCCGCACGGCAGCACCGTGTCGCGCAGGGCCTCGCGCGCGTTGACGGGCACGGGCGGGTACAGGCGCAGCGTCTCCTTGAGCACGTTCTGCAGCGGCGCGCACTCCTTCAGCGAGGCGAAGGTGACGGGGCGGCGGGGGTGGCGCTCGGTGCCGAAGACGTCGCAGACGACGCGGCGAAGGTCGTTCCAGGAGTCGGGGTGCAGTGCCAGGCAGCGCAGCGCGAAGGCGAGCAGGCTGGCCGACGTGTCCTCGCCCGCGAACAGCAGCTGGATGCTGAGGTCGCGCATCAGCGCGCGGTCGTCGGTCGCCTCGGCCATGCCGTCGATGAAGCAGTACCGGCCTTCTCGTTTCTCGCGGGCCAGCGCCGCGTCGACGAGCCGCGTGCCGTTCTCCTTCCACGTCGCGCACGCCGCCACGAAGGCGCGCGGCCGGAAGAGCCAGTAGAACGGGCCGGCCTTGAGCCGCAGCTGCGCGCCGCTGTTGGCGTCGGCGAAGGCCTTCTCCAGCCGCGCCGCGTCGACGGCCGCCGCCGAACGCGGCGCCCCGGCCATGTGCGTCTGCGAGTGCAGGCTTTGGCCGTACAGGAAGTCGGTCGTGTTGTCGAGCGTGAAGCGGAGGATGAGCGGCATGAGGTCGCGGCCGCTCTGCGTCCAGCCGTCACCACCGCCACCCATGGCGGCGAAGAGGGCCTGGACGTGGCGCTCGACCGTGGCCACGTCGCTGACCTGCTGCTTGCTGAACTGCGGCCGCAGCACGCCGCGCGCGTGCTGCCACACGTCGCCGTCGCTGGTGAAGACGCCGCGGCCGAGCAGCGGGCCGACCGCCCGCGCGCGGCTCCGGCCCAGCCCCCAGTCGCGGAAGTGCGTGGCCAGCACCGCCTGGAGGATGCGCGGGTCGGCGGCCGAGAGGGACCGGTCGAGGACGCTGTCGCTGCCGAAGACCCAGGCGCCCGTCTCGCGGTACACCTGGAAGACGACGTCGTCCAGCATGCTCTCGCGGTGCTGGAACACGCGCAGCTTCTGGTCCAGCGCGAACGGCAGCCGGCTGCGCAGCTTGGGGAGCGGTTTGCAGCCGTGCGCCGCCGCCAGCTTGCGCAGCCGCCACTCGGCGGCGAGGCGGCGGCACACGAGCGCGAAGAGGAGGGATGCGCACACGAGGATGAGCGCGGTGGATGTCATGGTGATGGTATGGTTTCGGTAGAGCGGGAAGCTCTCATGGCGCTCATAAGGCCGTTGCCGCGCCGGCGCGGTCCGCGGTGGTGTCGTGATGGGAGTTGAGAGCGAGCTGCAAGGTCAGCATGGTTGTCCTATCGACCTGGGGCGATTCAAGCTTACCGTGCATCGTGGAGTGATCAGGATGAGGGTGCGGCCTGAGGCCTCCTCCAACACGGCTGAAGATAGAAACAACATGTGGCAGGCAATGGCCGACGTCATAACCCACCGAGACCTATTCTTTTTTTATTTTTTTACTCCTTGTTTTGAAGGAATCTGGAAAACCGCGGCAATGGACGTAGGCCACGACTTTTGCAAAGCAACGTGTAGGAATCGGCGCCGCCTCACGGATGATCCTGCACGTCAATAACCCACAAACACAGGTTGAAAAGAGACGTGTGGGATCATCTTGATTCATAGTACAAGCTCCTTTGTGATAATGAGTTTTTTATTTGTAGAACATTGGCTCCGCTTACGGGGCCACAGGTATGGCGAGAAGTAGCACTGCCATTGCCGCCTTTCTAAAGCAGATGCCTTCAGATAGGAAATATTTGCAATGCAGCTGGATGGAAGACGTTCGGATGAATGCCTGATGACGGGATAGATGGTGGAAGGTCGTCGTTAGTCTGGGCGTGTTGGGTTGTCGTTTTTTTTAGCGATGCCGTAGGCGCATTCAGCCTAGCGCCATGGCTTAGATCATGACTTAGCGTCGGGGCTAAGCGTCCTGGCGTCAGAGCTAAGCATCCCACGCGTCACCAACAACAACACGCGTTCTCTCAGTGGCCAAAACTCATTCATATCTTGCACCTGCTATGCTACTACCTGCGTCCCGTACCTCAGCGCCGCTGATCTACTATGAAACATCGACATCCACGATTAAGCCACGCTGTAGACAAGCTTCTGACCGCTGACCTCCCCGCGTCTGATGATCCCCACGCCCTCGAGCACCCCGGTGAAGCCATCGGGCGAAACCTTGGCCGGGTGGCCGCGGATTCTCTGCTCGTCGAGGGCCTTTTGCACCTCTTTGAAGAACGACGTCGCCCACTCTCTCAGCTCGGGTGAGCCGTCTCTGCCGTACGGCGCTGGCCACGAGCAGGCGTTGCCTGTCACCTGGGTCGCCAGGATCCAGTCCGGTGTGATGGCCTTGCGAGTTCGCTGCGTCTCGGGGAAGGGGTCCAACGCCGTATAGTAGCCGCCTGCACGCCCGATGGCGGCGTAGCAGAGCTTCATTGATGATTCCAACGTCACGCAGTCGACCGCATACTCCAGCGCGTCCTCGGTGAGCTTCCGGATGTCCTGGGCGCACGCCGGCGAGTTGTAATCGAACACGACGTCCGCCCCGTACGACTTGACCAGAGCGAAGTTTCGAGGCGAGCACGTCGCAACGACACGAAGGTTGCACCTGTTTTGCCGTTAGCAGGGGCGCCTCAAGGGACCGCTCGGCACCTACAGCTTCAGAAGCTGGATCATCATCGTCCCGGTTGACGTGCTCCCGCCGTTGACCAGTACCCAGAACGGCGTGCTAGCGGGCGTTGTCAGTGTGGAAGGGAGACGCAGCGAGGCGAACAAGGCCATGCCCGCCGACGCCAGCGCGGTTCCCAAGGGCGCTGCCGCTTCGAATGACATGCCCTCTGGGATCTTGAGCGCTAACTCGCCCGGCAGCGATGCGTACTCGGCAAACCCACCACCCAAGGGCCTGAATCGATTCATCCCATCGGCGCTGCCGCAGACACGGTCGCCCGGCTTCAGCCTTGCCCCAACGTCGCGCCCGACGGCGACGACGGTGCCAGCGCAGTCGAAGCCGAGAATCGCCCCTGGACAGGCAAAGGGGCCAATCATCTTCGTGTCGACGGGGTTCAGGGCCACGGCCGCCACTTTGATAATGACGGCGTCTGGCTCTAGCTGCATGACGGGCACATTGCTCGCCGCGACAAAATTGCCGCTGTCGTCCGCAATGATTGCCTTCTGGGTCGATGGAATTGTTTGCGACATCGTGTCTGCTCGCGTCGAGGTCTTGAGTAAAGAAAGAGAAAAGTCGTCGCCTTTCTCCTGTGTCTGTGATGTCGGTGCTTATAAAAACAAGATGAAGGACAAGTCCAGCTTCTGGTGCTGAGGAGTTTCCCTGCACCCAACACCATATGCCAATGTAAGAAAAGCACCGTGGCGTTCTGGGTCCAGCAAGAACCATCGTTCCCGCAAGGATTGGCTGAGCCTCACGGTGGGACCTGAATAAAATCTGCTGACAATGCATCGACCGGGGGCATGTGTGGCTGACCTTCCATGCGGAGGAATATGCACTGTCAGGTTCCATGTTTGGACAGGATCATGTGCCTTAGCGAAAGCCACGCAGCCCCCACATCTAGCAACAATGGATGGTTTCCTGAATGAGGAACTCGACTCTGAAACCTACACACACGGCTGAAGAGCCTCACCATTGGTAAGCATCTTGTCTACCTATTTTGGGAAACTTGGCTTGCTTTGGCCAAGCCTACGGGTGCTTAGCCGGCATCCTCCCCTTGCTCTTCCAATATCCACCCTTCTGGCCGGTGCCAAGCGAATGGTAGGGCATACACCACCAACCAGGCACGGTCTGCTGAGACCTTCGCCTTCTGGATTCCTTTCGAGGGCGCTCCGTTCCCAACTCGCTTCAGGAATGGATGAGAGCAACAACTGGGTTGAAGCTGACCAATTTGCCATCCAGCTGAACGGCATCCGGCTGTGATACACTGTTACACATAAATGCCAGCCAGAACCTCTCCCCGTACCACTTTCGCAGAGTAGCGGAGCACGTTTCCTCTTAACACCCTCCTCAACCCCATCTCCGTTGATCTTCTTGACATACCCGAGCTTTCACTCATCGTTTACCACCCCACATCAGCCCGCCATGCAGCACACCTCCGAGCCCATCGCTATTGTAGGAAGCGCATGTCGCTTCCCCGGCTCCTCGACCTCGCCGTCGAAGCTATGGGAACTCCTGAAGCAGCCACGAGACGTCCTGTCCAACATCGACAGGTTCAAGGCCAAGAGCTTCTACCACCCAAACGGGCACTACCATGGAGCGAGCAACGTGCGCCAGTCATACCTCCTGAATGACGACCCCTGTGCATTCGACGCACAATTCTTCAATATTCAAGCGGCCGAGGCAGAGTCCATCGACCCGCAACAGCGCCTGCTGCTCGAAAGCGTCTACGAGTCGCTCGAGAGCGCTGGCCTAAAGGTTGAAGACCTCCAGGGCTCACGCACCGCCGTCTACGTCGGCGTCATGTGTGACGACTATGCCGAGATCGTGTACCACGACGTCGAGTCGATTCCAAAGTACGCCGCTACTGGCTCGGCTAGGAGTATCATGAGCAACCGCATCTCGTACTTTTTCGACTGGCACGGACCCTCGATGACAATCGACACAGCATGCTCGTCCAGTCTGGTGGCAGTGCACCAAGCGGTGCAGACGCTCCGCAGCGGCGAGTCCCACGTCGCTGTAGCAGCCGGCGCCAACCTCATCTTCGGCCCAAGTAAGCCATCCGGTCCTCTTCCTCGTCCTCGCTAACAGGCGCTTGTAGAGATGTACATAGCCGAGAGCAACCTTAACATGCTGTCGCCGACTGGACGATCACGCATGTGGGATGCAGACGCAGACGGGTACGCACGCGGTGAAGGCATCGGAACAGTCGTGCTGAAGACGCTGAGCGCCGCGCTCGCGGACGGTGACGACATTGAATGCATTATCCGGGAGACGGGCGTTAACCAGGACGGACGCACGACAGGCATCACCATGCCTAGTGCAACCGCACAGGCAGATCTCATCGCGCAGACATATGCCCGGGCCGGCCTGGATCCCCGCAAAGAGACAGACAGATGCCAGTTCTTCGAGGCTCACGGTACCGGCACTAAGGCGGGCGACCCGCAGGAAGCCTCAGCTATCTGCGAAGCCTTCTTTGGCGGCGCCGAGAGCCCTGCTGGAGACGTGCCGTTATGGGTTGGCTCGATTAAGACCGTCATCGGCCACACCGAGGGCACAGCTGGTATCGCAGGCTTGCTGAAGGCGTCGTTGGCGGTGCGGAACAAAACGATCCCGCCCAACATGCACTTCAACCGCCTGAACCCAGATGTCGCTCCATACTACTCCAACCTGCGCATCCCGACGCGGCTGCAGCCTTGGCCGGAGCTACCGGCTGGCACGCCGCGTCGTGTCAGCGTCAACAGCTTTGGTAAGTCCAGTCCAGCCCCCTCTAATGTCGTCTTACTAATCCCGTGCAGGCTTCGGAGGCACCAACGCCCACGCCATTGTCGAGAGCTACGAGCTGCCGGCGGCCGCGGCGGCGTCCGTACTACCGCTCGCAGCGGCAGGGCCGTTTGTTTTCTCGGCTGCGTCGGTGCGCTCCCTCAAAGACGTGCTGGCCGCACATGCCGACTTCCTCCGCTCCGGTGCCGATGTCGACCTGCGCACCCTCGCCTGGGCGCTGCATCACCGGCGGTCCGCATTTCCGGTGCGGACGTCGGTGGCGGCGCAGTCAGTCGAGGAGCTGTGTGAGCGGCTGGACGCGCAGCGCGAGGAGGCCAGCTTCGTGCGGGCCGCTACCAAGTCGCGCCGCATCGTGGGCGTCTTCACCGGCCAGGGGGCCCAGTGGGCGTCCATGGGCCGCGGCCTAGTGCTGGCATCGGCGGCGGCGGCGCAGACGTTGGCCGCGCTGGAGGAGTCACTTACTGAGTTGCCCGAGGGCGAGCGGCCGACGTGGTCGCTCCGGGAGCAGCTCCTCGCGCCGCCCGAGACGTCGCGCGTGTCCGAAGCGGCATTGTCACAACCGCTGTGCACCGCCGTCCAGGTCCTGCTGGTCGACCTCCTACATGCATGCGGCATCGCCTTCGATGCCGTTGTCGGCCACTCGAGCGGCGAGATTGGCGCAGCCTACGCGGCAGGATTCGTCTCGGCCCGCGACGCCATCCGCATCGCCTACCTGCGCGGCCTGCACGCGACGGCTGCTCGCGGCGGCGCTATGCTCGCGGCAGGCACTTCCATGGACGACGCCAGCGAACTATGCGCCCTGCCGGCCTTCCGCGGACGACTCTGCGTGGCGGCCAGCAACTCGTCGGCCAGCGTCACACTCTCCGGCGACGCCGCCGCCATCGACCGCGCGCAGCTGGTCATGGAGGACGAGCAGAAGTTTGCGCGGAAGCTGGTCGTCGACACGGCTTACCATTCGCACCACATGCTGCCCTGCCTTCCCGGCTATATCGAGGCCATGCGCCGCGCCGGCATCGAGCTGCGCTCGCCACCGCCTAACGGCCCGCGGTGGTTCTCGAGCGTGCTGGATGGCCGCGAGATGCACGTAGCCGACGTTGATGCCGTCGGCTACTGGGCTGACAACATGGCCCAGCCTGTGCTGTTTTCTCAGGCCCTGGCCGCTGCCGCTGCCGCCACGGGCGCCCCAGCCGTGGCCATCGAGGTCGGTCCGCATCCAGCGCTGCGAGGGCCGGCTACCCTCACGTTGGAGGAGACGGTCAAAGGCGGCTGTCCATACACGGGAACTCTCAGGCGTGGAGGTAGCGATGTCCAGGCGCTGGCGGACTGCATGGGCTTTGTCTGGTCCCACCTGGGCCCGGCCGCCGTGGACCTGGAGCGCTTCGACGAGGCGTTCTCTGGCCCAGCCAGCCACGCGCTGCCCAAGAACCTGCCTCAATACCCCTGGGACCATGACCGAACCTTCTGGAGCGAGTCGCGCGAGTCCCGCATGCTGAGGCTGCGCGATGACCCCGTCCATGCGCTTCTCGGCACGCGCTGCCCTAGCACCGGCGAGGGGCAGCACCGCTGGCGCAACTACCTGCAGCCCACGGAGCTCCCGTGGATGCGCGGCCACCAAATCCAGGGCCAACTGCTGTTCCCAGCTGCAGGCTTCGCGTGCATGGCACTGGAGGCTTGCACGGCTCTCGCCGCTCCCGAGGAGACGCGCCTGATTGACATTACCGACTTCAGCATTCACCGCGCCCTCGGTTTCTCCAACGACAGCGCCGGCGTGGAGACGCTCTTCTGCCTCTCCAACGTCCGCCGCGAAGCGGGACACGTGCTCGCCGATTTCAGCTGCGATGCCTGCCTCGCCAGAGACTCAGGCTTTACCTCAGTGGCCAACGGCAAGCTGAGTATAACTCTCGGCAGCCCTGTGCCCGACTTCCTGCCGGCAAAGCCCGCACAGCTCCCGGAAATGGGCGCTGTCGACGTTGACGCCTTCTACTCCAGCCTTCATGACACGGGCTACAACTACTCGGGCATGTTCCAAACCATCACAACCCTGGAGCGGACACGAGATGCCGCTCGGGGCAGCATCTTCGTGCCCCGCGCCGACGATAGCGAGTCGGCGCTGCTGCTCCATCCCGCTCCATTGGACGTGGCCTTCCAAGCCATCTTCGCCGCGCTGGCTTTTCCCGGCGACGGCGATCTGTGGACACTGCGCATCCCCACCTTGATCGAGCGCATCCGGCTGAACCCGTCGGCCTGCATGGGCACCGGATGTCTCGAGATGCCGCTCACTTTCGAAGCCGAGATGGGAGCCTCGAGCGACCTCCGCGGGGACGTGGTCGTGCGGGATGCCAGCCGCCTGCACACCGTCATCCAGATCGAAAGCCTGCACGTGTCGCCCCTCGCCACGCCCACGGCCAAGGACGACCGCCAGCTGGTGGCAGAGACCGTCTGGGGTCCGCTCTCGCTGGATTTGGAAAGCATTTACCAGCCCTGGGTGCTCACCGACGACGAGAGTGCCGCATCAACCCTCTGCGAGCGCACCTGTCTCTTCTACCTGCGGAGGCTCCATGAGACGATACAGCCCGACGAGCGCGAGCGGTGCAACTGGCACCAGGCCCGGCTGCTGGAGTGGGCTGCCCACACCGTTGCCCGCACTGCGGCAGATCAGCACCCAACGTGCAAGAAGGAGTGGCTGGACGACTCTTACGAGTATATCCAGGCCGAAGTGCAAAAGTAGGTGCCCCCAATCCCCACCCGACATATCTGCGTGAGACTTACCTTCCAATGCAGGATGATGGACCAGTTCCAGGACTTCCAGATTGTGCTGCTCGTCGGAGAGACGCTAGTGCCGTTTGTGCGGGGCGAGACAACCGTCCTCGAGCAGTTCCGGTCGAACAATCTCCTGGACCACTTCTACAGGGATTCCATCGGCACGCCCGAGTACAACGCCTACCTCGGGCAAGTTGCCGAGCAGCTCGCGCACCGATACCCCAGCATGGACTTCCTTGAAATCGGTTAGTTACTGATTCCCGCTGAGATGGAGATTCGCTGTTGACCTTTGCAATGCAGGCGCCGGCACCGGAAGTGCGACAACCGCGATCCTGAAACGCATAGGCCACCGCTACAACTCATACACGTACACAGACATCTCGGCCGCCTTCTTCGAAGACGCCCAGCGGCTCTTCGCAGACGAGGGTGACCGATTCACTTACAAGACGCTCGACATTGAGCAAGACTGCACTGACCAGGGCTTCCCGGAGCATACATATGACGCAGTCGTGGCATCCAACGTCCTGCACGCCACGCGCTCGCTAGAGAACACGCTGCGCAACGCTCGCCGCCTGCTGAAGCCTGGCGGCCACCTGCTGATGCTCGAGATCACAAACAACCGGCCGCTGCGCATTGGCTTCATCTTCAGCGGTCTCCCCGGCTGGTGGGTGGCTGAGGACGACGCGCGCCGACTCACGCCACAGGTGTCGCGCCGGGAGTGGGACGCAGTGCTCCGCCGCACCGGCTTCGCGGGCGTGGACACAACGACGCCCAGCTCCAAGAACGACCTCGTCCCATTCTCCGTCATGGCTGCACAGGCCGTCGATGCGCACATCAGCCTCCTGAGGGAGCCGCTGGCCCACCCGGCCGGCGTCAAGCCTGTCATCGACAACCTCGTCATCGTGGGCGGTGCTACTTTCGCCACCTCGCGCCTGGTTCAAGCCATCGGCAACACCGTCGCGCCCTACTGCAGGAACATAGCCGCGTTCGACTGCCTCGAGGCCGTTGACAACATCCCGCCCAAGGCCACGGTGCTTAACGTAACAGAGCTAGAAACAGCCTTCTTCAACCCCTTCACGGTCCGGAAGCTGGAGTCGGCCAAGAACATTTTCGACTGCGCCCGGCTCGTGCTCTGGGTGACCCAAGGCAACCGAGCTGACGACCCGTACGCCAACATGATGTACGGTGTGGCGCGCTGCCTTGCGTCGGAGATGAAGCGGACGCTGCGCATGCAGATGCTCGATTTCGACGCCAGTGTCAAGCCCAACGCCGAGCTCATTGTCTCGTCGCTGCTGCGGCTTCAAATCGCCGATACGGCCGCTCAGAGGGCCGGCTCCACGCTGTGGTCAATCGAGCACGAGCTCTCTGTGACGAGCAGCGGCGCCATTGAGGTTCCCCGCTACCGGCCCAGCCAAGGGCCCAACGATCGCTACAACTCTACACGTCGCCCCATCTCAACCGAAGTATCCCTGGATGGCTCCGTCGTCGATGCCGTTTGCACCGACGATGACACCGTAGAACTTCGCGAGGGGCGCTTGCCAGGCGCCGACGAGGCCGGTGCCGAGTACGTTGACGTCCGAGTGCTGCGCTCGACCGCGTCCGCCTTGCAGATCGGAAGCATGGGATTCCTGTTCCTGATCGTAGGCGTCAACCGCGCCTCGGGCCAGACACTACTCGCGCTGTCCCCAAGCTGCTCGTCGGCCGTCCGCGTCCCCAAGGGCTGGACTGTGGAATGCGACGTGGCCGAGGACAGGGCCGGCCAGCTACTCGTTGCAGCCGCTTCTAGCATCTTGGCCACCGCTATCCTCGCCGGGCTGGAGCAGGGAGCCTCCCTTCTCGTCCACGACTCCACCCCGCTGCTCGCGTCGCTGCTTGAGGCGCAGGCAGCCGAAAAGAGGACCAAGCTCACGCTGACAATGTCCAGGGAAGATGGCGCTCGGTATGACCTCAAAGAGCTGGAGCCAACGCCCATCCACCCGTGGGCACCAGAGCGTGCCGCTCGACAGTGTGTCCCGCAGGACATTTCCCTCCTCGTCGACTTGGCCGCGAGCGAGGATCCGGTACGCCTCAGCAAGTTTGCGCCACAAGGGTGCAGGTTGATGGTCGCGTCGAGCTTACTAAGCCCGCACTCGAGCCCGCGTGCGGCGTGGCCCGCTGAAGAGCTGGCAGCCTGCCTCTCGCAGGCCCACGCCCAGACCCAGCCGGAGCTGCTGTCGCGCGACGACCGGTTCGCCGATGCTACAGAAGTGCCGATAGGCTCCCTCGCTGGCCGGCATACTACCATCAAGAACGCCACGCTCGAGGTCATCGATTGGACTGCCACCCCCTCGGTTGCCGTCAGCGTGCAGCCGGCGGTGTTGACAGTTCGATTCAGGCCGGACAGGACGTACTTCCTGCTCGGAATGACAGGAGATCTTGGCAGGTCGCTCTGCCGCTGGATGGTGGAACGGGGTGCACAGCACTTCGCTCTCGCCAGCCGGAGGCCCAACGGCGACCAGCCGTGGGTTAAGATGATGCGCGCCGCAGGAGTGACCGTCAATATGTTTGCCGTGTAAGTGAGAACTGCTGCTGGCGAGATACCACGCTGACAATAGTTTTTAGGGACGTCACGAGCAAGAACTCGGTGCTGTCCGCGCACCGCGAGATCTGCCGCACGATGCCGCCGATCGCGGGCGTGGCCAACGCGGCCATGGTGCTGGAAGACTTGCTCTTCTCGAACATGACGTACGAGACAATGAACAAGGTCTTGCGACCCAAGGTTGACGGCAGCCGGATCCTGGACGAGGTGTTTGCAACCAACGACCTGGACTTCTTCGTGCTGTTCTCGTCGCTGGCCGCAGTGACGGGTAACTACGGGCAGTCGCCGTACGCGGCAGCCAACGCGTTCATGTGCGCCCTGGCGCACAGGCGGCGCAAGAGGGGTCTCGTGGGAAGCGTCATGAACCTGGCCGGAATCAAGGGGCTGGGCTACATCCACCGCACCGACGAGACGATCCTCGACCGGCTGGACACGATGGGCTACGCGACCGTGTCGGAGCGCGACTTCCTGACCTTCTTTGCCGAGTGCGTCGACGCCGGCCGCCCCGACTCGGGCAGGACGCCGGAGCTCTCGGCGGGCCTGCAGTCGTTCGACCCGACGTACGCACACGCGCCCGCGTGGATCGACAACCCCAAGTTCGCGCACTACCGGCAGACTGAGCGCCATGCGGCTACCGCCGTCGACGCAGCGGGCCGGCCCAAGGAGTCCGTGCGCACGCAGCTCGCAGAGGTGGCGAGCATGGAAGAGGCCGAGCGCGTGCTACAGGAGGCATTCCTGGCGACGCTACAGCAGACGCTCAAGCTGCCGGCCGACGGTTCGCTGACGCCCGACACGCCCGTCATCTCCCTCGGCGTCGACTCGCTCGTCGCCATCGACATGCGCTCGTGGTTCGCCAACGAGCTGGACCTCGACATGCCGGTCCTCAAGATCCTGGGCGGCGCCACGGTCGGCGAGCTCGTCGAGTACGCCGTCGAACGCATGTCGCGCGAGCTGGTCCCCAAGGCGGCGCCGCTCGAGGAGAACGGCAGCACGGACTCCAGCGAGGAGGGCTCGGGGGCCGAGGGTGCGGGCTCCGACGCGGACTCCGACGACGATTCGTCGGTGCTCTCGGAAGAGATTCCCGCGCGCTCCGAGCGCGTGGCCGAGGAGGAGGAGTGCTGCGGCGAGGACAAGGAGGAGCGGCAGCCACTGCCCGCGTTCGAGAAGACGGTGGCCATGTCGTACGCGTCGACGAGAATCTGGTTCCTGCAGCAGTACCTCGACGACCCGACCTCCTTCAACCTGTTCTTCCGCGCACGCATCACCGGGCCGCTGCGTGTGCATGATCTGCAGCGGGCCGCCAGCGTCGTGGCGGAACGGCACGAGGCCTTCCGGACCGCCTTCTTCTCGGGCGACGACGGCGCGCCCATGCAAGGCGTGCTGCCCGCGTCGTCGCTACGCCTCGAAATAGCCAACGCCGCCGACGACCAGCAAGTCGCCGACGCGTTGCGCGCTCTCGCGAGCCACCGCTACGATATCGAGCGCGGCCAGACGGCGCGGTTGGTGTTGCTGTCTCAGGGCCCGAATCTGCACCACCTGCTCTTCGGCTTCCACCACATCGCCATCGACGGCTTCAGCTTCAACGTCTTCCTCAGCGAGCTCGACCGCGCGTACCGGCGCCAGCCTCTTCCGCCTGTCGCGCTCCAGTTCAGCGACTTCGCCACGCGGCAGCGGCGCGCCGTCGAGAGCGGCCAGCTGAAAGCTCACCTCGACTTCTGGAAGAGCGAGTACGCGGACTGCCCACCACCGCTGCCGCTGTTCCCCCTCGCGAGCTGCCACACACGCAAGGCCTTGACGCGCTATGAATCTGCCGAGGCGTCCGTTACGCTCAACGCCGACCTGACCGCGCGCATCAGGGATCAGGCCCGCCGCCACCGCGCTACGTCGTTCCACTTCTTCCTCGCCACGCTCAAGACTTTCCTCTTCCGCTGGCTGGACACTGACGACCTCAGCGTCGGTCTCGCCGATGCCAACCGCACCGACAGCGACACGTCGGGCACCATCGGCTTCCTGCTGAACCTGCTGCCGCTGCGGATGCGACGCTGGCCCGGCGATAGCTCCTTCGCCGATGTGCTGGCCGAGGCGCGCAACAAGACGTACGCCGCGCTGGCGCACTCGCCGCTGCCCTTCGGCGTGCTGCTCGAGGAGCTCGCCATCACGCGCTCGTCGACCACCAGCCCGCTGTTCCAGGTCTTCTTCGACTACCGCCAGCTCGCCATCCACACCGAGAAGGCCCTCGGCGCCGAGATGGAAGGCGAGGCGGCGCTAGGCAACACGGCATACGACGTGACCCTCGACATTACCGACTACGCCGGCGGGGAGGTTACGGTGGCCATGAAGACCCAGGAGTACTTGTACCCGAAGCGCGCCGTCGAGCTGCTGCTGCGAAGCTACGTCCGCATGCTGGAGGTGTTCGCCGCACGCCCCGACGCGCGAGAGAGCGAGCCCGCCCTGTTCGACGACGACGCGGTGCATGAGGCGCTGGATGCGGGCCGCGGGCCGGCCATGGACTTGGCCTGGCCGTCGACCGTCTCGCAGCGCATCGACGTAATGGCTGCACAGCACCCGGACCGCACCGCCATCCGCGACGGCCACGGTGCCACTCTGACGTACTCAACCATGGATGCGCGCTGCAACGCCATCTGTGCGGCTCTCGACTCACACGGCATCGCCGAGGGCGCGGCCGTCGCGCTGCTGCAAGAGCCAACGGCCGGTTGGGCTTGCTCGGTGCTGGGCGTGTGGAGGGCCGGGTGCGCCTATGTGCCTCTGGACACCCGTCACACGCCGCAGCGCATCGCCGCCGTGCTGAGCGACTGCCGCGCCAGCGCCATTATTTGTGACGCGCGCACCGCTACACGTGCCGCAAAGCTATGCGCGCCTGACATGGCCGTCATCAATGTTGATATGCTCGACGAAGATCCAACCCCGCGGGCTAGCCGCGCACGCCCCGAGGAGCCGGCCGCCATTCTCTACACCAGCGGATCCACAGGCGTGCCCAAGGGCATCATGCTGCGCCACGACGGTATCCGCAACAACATAGAGGGCACGGACAGGCACTGGGGCGTCGGCCGCGAGACGGTGCTGCAGCAGAGCGCCTGCACCTTCGACATGTCACTACGCCAGCTGCTGACAGCCCTGACGCACGGCGGCACCCTCTACGTAGCGTCTGCCGAGGCGCGCCGTGACCCGGCCCAGCTATGCTCGCTGCTGGTCTCCGAGAACATCTCGTGGACCGTGGCAACCCCGTCCGAGTACCAGGCCTGGCTGGCCTACGGAGCCAAAGACATCGCGCGCGCCACCAGCTGGCGCTTCGCCACCTCTGGCGGCGAGGCCTTTACGCGCTCGCTGCGCGACGAGTTCGCCGCTCTCAGGAACCCATTGCTGCGCGTCTTCAACGCCTACGGACCCAGCGAGATCACCTTCTCCTGCGCTGAAGCCGAGATCCCGTCTACGCCCGACGTTGTCAACAGCAACGATGACGGCTCCATCTCCTTGGGGCGCCCACTACCCAACTATACCATCCGCATCGTCGACGAGCACCTGCGCCCGCTACCCGCCGGTGTCGCCGGCGAGATCGTGGTCGGCGGGCCGAGCGTGGCCGCCGGGTACGTCGACACATCGCTGAACGCGGCCAAGTTCATCACCGACCCGGACGACGCCGCAGCCAAGGCCTACCGCACCGGCGACGTCGGTCACCTCGACCGCGACGGCACGCTCTTCTTCCACGGCCGCGTCTCCGACGACTCCCAGGTCAAGCTGCGCGGTATCCGTATCGAGCTCGGCGACGTTGAGAGCGCCATCGTGAAGGCCGCTGATGGCACCGTGGCAGCTGCCGTCGCGTCGGTGCGCGGCAATCCCCCCTTCCTGGTGGCACACGTCGAGTTTACCCCAGGCAGTGGAGACAATGACAAGTTCTTGGCCGCTCTCAAGCCGCGCCTGGCCCAGGCGCTCCCGCAGTACATGTGCCCGGCCACGCTCGTCGCCGTGGACCGCCTACCGCTGACGGCACATGGCAAGCTGGACCGCCGCGCCGCCGCCGCCCTGCCACTGGCCGCCGCCGGGACCGGGCCGCAGCAGGATCCATCTGCATCATCATCATCACCGCCCGCCGCTTCGCTGACGGCAGATCAACGCGCGCTCGAGCGGCTGTGGCGCGCCGTCGTGTCTCACGACGCACCGGCCGCCGTCGACGCCAACACCAGCTTCTTCGACGTGGGCGGCAACTCGCTGCTGCTCGTCAAGCTCGCCCAGCTCATCCGCGATGAGATGGGCGCCGCGGTGCCGCTCAGACAGCTGCTCGAGGACAACACGCTGGGCGCCATGGCCGCGGCCGTCGCGCGCGGCATCCCCGCCGCCTCATCGGTCGACTGGATCCGGGAGGACACGACGGCGCCAGAGCCGCTTGACTTGTCGTCAGTCATCAATGGACCCTTGGTGTCGCCCCGCCGCGACCCGGCCCGCCTCCGCGTCCTGCTCACCGGCGCCACCGGCTACCTCGGCCGCCGCATCCTGCAGCAGCTCGTCGCCGACGACCGCGTGGCCGAGGTGCACTGCCTCGCGGTGCGAAATCAAGCCGCCGTGGACCCTGCCGACTACCCATCCAACAAGGTCATCGCGCACGCCGGCGACCTGTCAGCCCCGCGCCTGGGCCTGTCCGAGACGACTTTCGCGCAGCTCGCCGCCTCGGCCGACGCCGTCGTCCACAGCGGCGCCAACCGCTCCTTCTGGGACCCCTACGAGCACCTGCGCGGCCCCAACGTCGCGTCCACCCGCGAACTCGTCCGCCTCGCCGCCCCGCGCCGCGTGCCGCTGCACTTTGTCTCCAGCGCCGGCGCCCTCGAGCTGCTGTCGTCATCATCCTCAGACGACGAGGAGGGCAACAAGTTGCCTGACGTTGCAGGCAATACCTCTGGTTACGTCCTGTCCAAGTGGGCCAGCGAGCGCCTGCTCGCCGACGCCGCGGACCGCCTCGGCTTGCCGGTAAGGGTGCACCGCGCCATGCCAGCGGCAGCGGCCGTTGAAGAAGCCGACGGAGCGCCGCCGCCGGAAGAGCTGCTAAACGAACTCCGCGACGTCGCCGTCCAGCTGCACGCGCTGCCGTCTGCGACGTTTTCGGAGGATGTGGATGAGGAGGCCGCCGGCGCTTGGAACGGCCACTTCGACCTCATCCGCGTCGACGCCCTGGCGCGCGAGTTGTGCGAGGCTGCCGTTGCCGACGATGACGATGATACTGGGGTCGTTGCGCAGTACCGCTACCCCAGCACTGTAAGGCTCAGCATGCAGGATGTTGCTGAGTTTGTTGAGAGCGTAGAGGAGAAGAAGAAGGAGGAGCCCTGGGTCCGGCTGCCGCCGCATGCCTGGGCCGGGCAGGCGAAGAGGTTGGGGTTCGGGTGGCATTTTGCGGTTATGGATGCGAGTATTGCGGCGACTTCTGGGGGTGGTGGTGAGGGGTTGGCTCTGAGGAGGTGATTTGGGTGATTGATTGATGTGATATGGCGTTGGGATGGGGTGGGGGCGGGGGTGGTGTTGGTGGTGGGATCAGATTGAATGGCTAGATTGCACATGGATTGGTTTTACTGGCGTAATGGTTGGGGTGGGTATGGATTGGCGTTTGTATTTACTTAAGCACGATTCTTTATTTTTGGATAAAAACATAGCAAATTTCATAGTATTTGGACAAGATGACGGACTTGATGAACCTTCTGTGATAGACAAATTGCTTTTATTGCGTGGCAGCCGGCAACGGCGGATTACCTCCGTAGGATTGGAGTTGCAGTGGGCCGCAATAGTAAGAAAGCTCTCTGCTCGAATGCTCGAGGACGCAAATAGGATGTACGGGCCGGCGGCGGATCCTTTCAGTGCTCTGGGTGTTGTGTTGTGAAAAATCGATCTGAACTCCTAAAACCGGTCATCCAGAGTCTTGATCGCATCGCGAGGTGCAATCTCTTCCTCCGCTTCGTCGTCGCTATCCAAGCCCGATTGGCTACGGAAAAATAGTGTGCAGAGCGAAACTATCCAAGTCAGCTGTGCCTTATAATCAAGTGAGGGATTAATAATATACGAGAAGCTTTGCTTATTGGACCCGATTTCCACAGTATGTCATACGCCAGAAACTTCGCCAACATCATTTCATCATGTTCTTTGAAAGCCGGCATGATGATCTCGTCGTACCATCGCGGATTCGCAGCAAGATCCTTCCAGTCCCAGTGACCAACAATCTCCTCGTCCGAAACTTCCCAAATGCAAAGAAAATGATTTTTGTAATATCTCATTGACAAGCCGTATGGATCCTGCACTCCGTAGTAATCCATCTCGTCATAAATATTCAGTATAGGTAGACGGTTCTTGATTCGGACATTGGGATTGACGACCGTGAGTGTCTGCGTGCGTCTCCACCTTTCTCTGAATCCTGCCAACAGCTGAACAGCTTCTTTGGACGTGGTGAACGAAATATAAGGTGTCACTGTCCAACGTCTGTGATTCACGTGCACCGTCAGTGAGTCTTTTCGAGATTCGAAAGTGTCGAGGCGTTGGCGCGGTGCTCTTGAAACCATGCAGTTCTTTTCATCCAGCTGACTGCCCGACAAGCAGTCCCATACCCTGAGGAATGGAACTTTGAAGGGTGCAAAAGGGTAGTGTTCCCATCGATGCTGTTCTTCTTCCGATGGCAATCCAGGGCGCAAGAGCATTGAAGCTGTATTCGAATCCATGGCAGATCCTTCATTGTCCGTCATGTTGGCCAGGTGACGTTTAGTAGGAAATTTCGTGGTTCACACAGACAGTTGTGGTTCATTGCCTGCGCCTTTCAAAGACGCGACAGGGCCCCATAAGTATTGATAATTAGGGTGATTCATTGTATGGTCATCTGAGGGGTAATAGGCATCTAGAAGAGCGGGGTTGTGGTCGATAAGCCATGACGTCGCCAAGTTGTCATGATGATTAGCCAAAAGTATATTATTCTCCGCCAATAGTCTCCCACAACCACTTAGAACAAAAGAGAATTTCACCGGGAGGATTCGAAGCAAAGCGGAATCCAGCAAAAACACCATCATGTCTCACATTGGCCAATGGATCTCCAATCCTCCATGCGCAGGCTTCTGCATAGCCGATGAAGTTCAGCTCGTCAGCGAGGACAAACCTGCAGACTCTAACGGTCCGTATCGCGTTGCGGGTAGGAAATTTGTTGAGAAGGAGTGGGTTTATGTTCTCTGCGACGATGAAGATTTCCGACGAGTTGTAGCCAGGGATGTTCCGGAGAGTCGCCTTAAAGGTAAGTCTTTTCAACAACGTATTCAAAGGCAGTCGAAATTCGTGACCTGACCATCAGCCACTAGACGCGCCAATGCCCTGAAGGGTGTTATATCTGGGATTCTCGTCCGTTTACTGAGTGTTTACTAAACTCGGATAACCTTCGGTCTCATGAGAAATCAAGCCTTCCGAGGTTAATGCTCCTGTTTCCATTCCCTTCTACAATTACATTGGCATGGCACAAGTCAAGCAGTCATCATATCTACTCCTTGCAACTATCTACTATCGCCATATTTAAAGTACTTGACAATCCTTAACATAGTTCCTGCTACTCCTCATGAACGCCGGGAAGTTTACACGTTCACGTAGTTGCTGTTTCTCCACTTGTTGATATCCCGGCTCGGGCTTTTGCCTAGCAAAGAAATTCTGAGGCGTGCAGCGGGGCTGCATATTTCTTTTTTATAAGCGCTATCAAGTACCCTGTTTAGATGCGATATGTCCCCGTAGCTTTGCTAAAGAGTACTCAATTCCCCACGTACATCCCATACTATTTTCCTAGCCTTCCCCACCACCGTGGGACAGCACGAAATTGACATCGCTTCATGAATGAGTCCAATATTCAGAGGCCGAATAACTCGGCCGAATCGGAGAACATCAACCAGGCTATTGTGTATGATATGGGGAGCCGACATTACCCACAGCACAATTGTCGTACAGAAATGCTCCCGTGTCAGCCGAAAAGCAGACGTCGGCCGAGGCTCGACAATGAAGGGCCAAGACGTCAGCTGTATTCCTTTGCACTCCAGCCAATCACATGAGCCTTAACTCGCATCCGACCCCGTATACGCGTATTCCTTCAGTCCGGACGGCCGCGCAGTTTACTGTTACCTGATTGCGTCTCCCAGCTCTGTGAGTATATAAATTCAGCGATATCGCCTCTGCCCAACATCAATCACAGCATCCCAGCCTCACCAAAACCCAAACACCCAACGACCCCAAACATGGCTTACACAGGCGGCTGCCAGTGCGGCAAGGTCAAATACACGTTCACCAGCGAGCCAATCCATACGGTAAAACCACCCCGCTTCCCACGCGACGACTCCCACCCAATCCCAGAGCAACTCCATACTAACGCGTCTCCCACGGCAAGGCCCTGTGCTACTGCGCCAGCTGCCAGCGTCAAACAGGCTCGACCAACACGGCCTCGCTCACCGTCCCGCAGCAGTCGTTCAGCTCGACGGGCGCGGCCGCGCCCAAGGTCTACACGCGCAAGGCCGACTCGGGCGCCGAGGTGCACAACCACTTCTGCGGCGACTGCGGCACCACGTGCTGGCTCACCGGCACGCTCGCCGACTCGGTCGGCATGCTCAACGTGCGCATCGGCACGCTCGACGACCTCGGCCTCAACCAGAAGTGGCGGCCGAAGATGGAGGTGTACTGCCGCGACAAGTACGCGTGGTTGCCCGCGGTCGAGGGGACGGTGGCGTTTGACGCGATGGTGACGGCGGAGGCGATCGAGCCGTTCCGGAAGGGTGAGGCGCTGTGAGGTGGTGGTTGTGGTGGCGGTAGTGTGTTGGAGGTGAGGGGTGGTTGGAAGAGGCTGGGTTATTCAATCTTTCATGGCTCTACACTGTCTGTAGAATCTGATAGATAAGCAAAGCAGGAACCCTGCCGAGTGTTGAGTCATCGGTCAGCCCGCTGCAAGTGCCGCCACAAAGAAGGTGACGTCCATCGTATGCAGAGAAAGCTGAAACTTCCCAAGGTGAAACGGTACATGATCACCTCCGAGCTCCGGGTGTGGCTATGTCTGAAGATAGTACATGCATTGGCAGGCACGCAGCGCTACCAGATCAAATGAAGTTAATCCGACAGTCCTGCCACGCGTTGCTGTTGCATATCACGATACGAGCCCCTTCGTCGATCAGATAAATACGTAAAATCGACCATTTGTCAAACGGTCCGACCGCATTTCACCCGACAAGAAGATGTGTACGCTCTTCTACGCCTACATATTATCTTCTTCGTTACCAATTCTTCCTTCTGACTTCGTCCAACTTCTCTCCGCCCGTACCTCGAGTCTCAGTTCCCCAGCTCATTATGGCGTCCGACTCCAGCACAAAACAGGGCTACGCCCCCTTCGACCTCTACCCATACAACCCCGCAACCGCTCCCGCATACGCCTTCCTCGCCATGTTCGGCATCGTCGCCATCGCCCACCTAATCCTCATGATCCCCTACCGCTCCTTCTTCCCCCTCCCCCTCATCATCGGCTGCGGCAGTAAGCTCATCCCCCTCCCTGCTACTCCCCCCCCTCCCCATGAATCATCCCGAAAGCTAACCAACCCGCAGTGGAAGCCACCGCCTACTACTTCCGCGCGCAATCCCACGACAACCTGCGGCAAACGCTGCCCTTCCTGCTGCAAAACCTGCTCCTCCTCGCCGCCCCGCCCTTCCTCGCCGCCAGCTTCTACATGTCGCCGCGGCGCATCGCCGGCGCGCTCGGATGCGACGACCTCGTCGTGCGGCCCCGCCTGCTCACCAAGCTCTTCGTCCTCGTCGACCTGACCTGCTTCGCCACCCAGGTCGCCGGCGCCATCATGTCGGGCAGCGAGGTCGCGGACGAGGCGAGCAGGGGGCAGACTATCATCATGGCGGGCCTCGTGCTGCAGATCGTGGCGTTCGCCGCGTTTGCGCTGTGGACGGCCGTGTTCGATGCGCGGCTGCGAAGGAGCGAGGAGCAGCAGCCGCTGGGGGAGTTGGGGTGGCGGAAGTGTTTGTGGTGCTTGTATGCGGCGAGTCTGCTGTTCGTCGTGCGCAACATCACGCGCGTGATCGAGTATAATCAGGGCGGCGACGGGCAGATTCAGTCGCACGAGGCGTATCTGTACGTGCTGGATGGCTGCGTCATGTTGGCGATTGTCGTCGTTTTCTTGGTTTTGCATCCCGGACGGCTGAGGTACCAGGCGAGGCGGTTGGCGAGGGCGGGGCATGCGCAGAAGGATCACATACCGCTGATGTGATGATTCTGAGGTGGGGAGGTTGTCGAGAGGGAGCCGAAATGGGTGGACTTTTTTCAAGGTCCTTGGTAAAGGAAATCTGGAGAACTAGGGCTTTTCTGATCAAGGTCGCGCGAGAAGAACTGCCGAAAGGACTGAAACCACCCAAGTACATGGAGCGTGTGGCCTGGCGGTTGCAAAGCCCCATGCTCACACGCTGATTTTCCGTATTCGGACTATCGAAGCATACGTCGGCCAATCAGAGCTTTTACGCATACTTCGTACTTCCGCGCACACACCATGCTCGAACGCGGTGATTTTGGGTCCCTGCTGCAACTTGCTGCTCGCCATTCCACGTCAGCGATAGCGGTGTTTTGAAATTGGCAGCACCGCCATCTCCCTCCAATGTCATACCAAATTGCTGTGTAGAGATACTGTACATACAAGGGCTTTCTCTAATAGCTTCTAGATATATAAGAATAAAATATAAAAAGTATACGTAGAGAAGATATCTTTCCAGAGCTTAATCTCCCCAATGTAGTGAATACGTCCATATTATTATACCTCAGTTAATGAGTACTGAGCCTCACCTAGTTAATTATATACGCATCTATACTATACACTCTAATTCAAGGCTTTGCTAAACTCTTTCTCCTCTTCTACCGTCGACTCGCTCCCTTTTAATAGTTTCAGATCGCCATCTACATCGTCATATTCGTCGTCACCACCTACACCCTGCGCATCGTGTTCTCCCTCAGCTTCCCCTGCAGGCCCATCGCCTCCAACTGAGACATCACCATCAGCGGCGAGTGCATCAACAAGACAGGCATCTACATCGCAACCGACGTCATCAACATCGCCACCGACCTCGCGCGGCTGCAGATCCCGTGCCTCGAAAAGACCGTGCCGATCGCCGTCCGCTCCATGACGTGCATCACCAGCGTCGTGCGCCTCATCATCCTCCTCCTCCCTATGCTCGCCCACCCAGACCCAAATCTGGGCCGTCTCGATCCCCTGCGTCTGAATGTAAGCTTTTTCAAGAACGAGCACGCCGGCAGAGAGCGGCGAGGAGGGAGGTGTAGGAGGAGGGCCGGCCGGGGCCGGGGAGGAGGACGAGGGGAGGAAGAGCAGCTCCGGGGGGGCGGGCCGCCGCGGACGGCGTGGAGCGACTGCGGGAGCGAGACGTGCGGCATCGTCGAGAGGAAGACGACGGTCGTCGAGTACGGGGAGAGCACTGAGAGAGCATATGACGGGGGCTCGCGCGGCCGAGGGGGGGACAGTGGGAGAGTGGGAGATGGGGAGCTGGCCGCGGCGACGGGCGCGGTGCTGGGCTGGGATGAGAGATGGGAGATGCCTGGGTTTTGCGTTAGGGCTCTTTGCCGGGGTAGAATTAACTCCATTTGGCTGTTCATTCTACGTAAGCAGCAGTATTGACACCATTTGAATCATTCAATCCTTGGGGGCCATTATTCGATTCATCAAAGGTCCGGTTCACCGCGTACGGGATAGCAGATGAGGCACGTCTAATACTGGCAAAAAAGCTCCAGCGTCTTCCGGTACCCCTTTAATAATTCATGGGGTGGATTGTGTTGTCGATGGAAGCACAAGGTGGTGGTTGATGACCTATACATTGCACTTTCACAGTTTAAAACATACAAAATACAGAAAATTGAATCCTGCACCATATTTCAATACAATCTCATTCTAAGATAACTACGTGAAGATCAAACTGGGATTTTCCAACAACTTTTGTCTCACTGTCATTTCATTTTTGATTCTCGCAACATCTGCTAGCCGGAACATATCATGACTCTCAAGCTGCAGTGAAGCTAATAGGGCCTCCCGGAATGCTGCTGGATAGGATTGAGCAGCTGCTTCTCTAGACCCCAGGTGGGCTGAGCCCAAGATATCCTTCAGATTAAGACAAATGGAAGCACGCGGGCGCTCCTCCTTGCAACCCACACATTATTCAGACCAACCTATTGACAGATGTAGTGGTGAAGCTCACGTACGCCACCAACAGCTTGCTCTCCTCTGAGCAGTGTATACTGCAAAGATCGTCCTGTCGTAGACTTTCAGGACGCTGTCAGGCCTGGCTGCGCGGTATACGCCGAAGACTCCAAGGACGCGCGCGACGGTGTTGATGGATTCGAGGGAGGTGGTGAGAGCGGTCATAGTGAATACGAATCCTAAAAAAAAAAAGGTAGGGCCCACAAATGTTGGGATCTACAATTTTTATCTCCGAAAAGGTGTCAAATGACTCGTAGAGACAGCCAGAGTTTTCTGAAGCTTGGGGAATGAGACAAGCAATAGCCCAATAAGCAATCAAGCCCTATCAACATTGA
The DNA here is from genome assembly GCA_009829795.1 of Lasiodiplodia gonubiensis. NCBI lineage: Eukaryota > Fungi > Ascomycota > Dothideomycetes > Botryosphaeriales > Botryosphaeriaceae > Lasiodiplodia > Lasiodiplodia gonubiensis. The sequence goes on along the minus strand of RHKH01000071.1, from coordinate 132,445 downwards.
CACTAGGGATTGAAACAAGGCTGACAGGCTTAGCCTTGTAATGGAATGCCGACGTGGCGCAGCGGTAGGCGCGCGGAAGCCATACGCACTTAGTTCTAGCTGCCGGGGCAGCAACCACAAAGAGAAGTATATATATAGATTAAGTGAACTTTGGGAAAGATCTTCAGGAACATTAGGGCTTGGAAGGCGCTTGTTGCCGCTGTTCCGCGTTGGCCCCCAACGGCCCCAACGGCCCCCATGCGCACGCACTGACATTTGCAAAAAGGAGTACCTGCTGTACACGTGTGTACGAATCAGAACCCGCCCCATGTACAGTGAAATTCGGTTAGCGCTCATCCCCTTCGGCTGATGGTTTGCTGGTACCGCGGAACCAAACCAACAGATTCCCCACACCGACTACAGTAGGCATCAGCACGCTACTACCAATCTCTGTCTCATGCAAAACTCCTAGTTCGTAACAGGTGCAAGTGTCTGAAGATCTACTACGCAAAGACCGCAGTGAAGGATGAAGGATTGTCTTGTTGGGGTCGACGTGGGATTTTGAGAGTGGCAATGCTGCTTGCAAAGTGCCGAACGATGATCAAGTGTGCTGCGAGAACAGTATATAAGGAAACGTGATATTCGTCCAGACATTCTTCATTCAGCACCACAGCACCGACATCTACAGCAAGAACTCGAACATCTTTCGACTCCACTCCCCAAACAATCAATCACCATGAAGTTCTTCAGCACCGCCATCAGCACCGCCGTCCTCGGCCTCTTCATCTCCTCCACTGTCGCCGCCCCCGCCGCCAATGCCATTGGTAAGAACATAGCCCTCCATGCCTAAGGCTTCGCAGCAAAAAACCTAACGATTGAACAACAGAGGCCCGCGATGACTGTGTCGTCAATGCCGCCATCATCAACGACTGGGCCGAGGACGGCCTGAGGCGCTACCGGGTTGCGTTCTCGACCACCAAGGCCGGCGTCGACATGAAGTCAGCCGGTTGCTCGTACTGGCACCTCGCCGACCCCGGAACCAGTAAGGCTACTTCAGCCCGCACTCCGCAAGTCCTGACTAACGTCTCCCAGACTGCGGTGCCATTCAGAACAACGTCGCGTGTTACGACAGCTCGGCCGCCGACAGCTGGGTCGTCGATCAAAACGAGGTCGCCGGCCCCGCTGGCAAGACGGCCATCGACTGCATGGTTAACAACTTCATCACTGTTTTCGCTGGAAACACTGGCTGCAGGGCCGGTTAGTCGGTGGATTTTGTCAATTCCCCTCGTTTCCACGAGTTCATGCTTTGAGTTATGGAGTTTAGTGATATAGATCAAGCATTACTTCTTCGTTCAACCAGTGCCCGTATCCAAAGGAGATCGAGTTACCACGCTATTACGCCGCGTGTGCAGCTATCGTTCCACTGACAAAACCGCAGATTCTCTGCGCTTATAGCACTTTCTTAAAAGAATTCGAAGCCTTCAGTCCTCGGGATCTGACCGCGAGCTGAGCGAGGAGAATACTTGCTGCATTCGGTTAGTCTGAGCTTGACACGCCCGCTCTCTCTCGGCACTGTGGACTTTGAACTGCTTGTGGGCCCCGCCGAGCCATTACGCAAACCAAGCCCTTCACCGGCACTTAGATACCCCTAGTATCCACACCCTTCCCCATCCCCGCCTCCCCCCCCTCTCCCCCTCTCTCGCTGAGCCTATCTCCAAACTGTTTAGACCAACCAGCCCGAAATGCGGCCTCATCAACAGTGTGTACTTCACGAGCTCCTCCATGCAGCTCCCGGTTCCCGCCTTCGGCGCCACCCTCCTCCGAGAAATACGCGTACGCCTTGGGTAGATGTTGAGCTTTTTTCCGTTTTTTTTTTGCCGTACGGCTCTTGGGGGAAGCAAAAGGTGAACGCACGTACCGTTTGCGCAGGCTTCTGTGCAGAACCAGAACCTTCAGCCTCTCTCCACCGGTCCGCTTGAGCTCGTCATCGACCAGTTTCATGGCGGTGGTGAGCTCGAGCTTGGAGATCCAGTCGCTGCTGGCGGTCTTCTCGTCGAGGTCGGTGGCGTTTTCGGATTTCAGCATCGTCTAGGCATTGCCAGACTTCGATCCAGATACTCCATATGGGGCTGGATCACGGATGTCTTCCGCAAAAGCCTCTGT
>RHKH01000071.1:108131-130146 GCA_009829795.1 Lasiodiplodia gonubiensis | reverse complement strand
TTTTTTTTTTTTTTTTTTTTTGGAGAATGCTCAAATCAGAAATACGCAGTAGACTTCTTTGGCCAGCCAGAAACATGGGATTAGAATTGATTAAGGAGGGAAGTTTTGGTGCAAGGGAGTTTATGTCGGCGTTGCTACATGGGTTTCCCCCCATGTCCGCACTGCCATGTCATTCCGTTGACTAGAAGACATTGTGGGAGGACTTTCGAAGGGAGAAAGAAAGACCCCGGCAGAGTAATATATATCGCTAGCCAGGAAAATCAATTTTGGTTTCTTGGCTGATGCAACAATGACAGCCAGAAAAAAGCTCGTGCTTTCAGCACCACCAAATATGTGGTCTGACCGCGGGGTCCGAAAGAGATTCAGTGGGGCTCGTCTACCATTTTTTGTACATAGCGTTTTGTGTGCGCCCTCAGAAGGGTGGTCTACCCAAATTAAGTACTGTCTAAACTCACCAGTATGAACATGCAGGACTAGGCTGGAGATACTGAGTATTACAGTGCCGAAAAACACCTAGAAGATATGATTGCCAAGCAACGGTCGAAAATATGTGAATGAGAGGACATGCACACTGGAAATCTACTGTCCCTATCGCTTTTCGGGCTTTTGGATCTTTTGCTCACATAAAAATACCTCATGCAGCACGGTCGTCGCTAGAGTGGCCCGTTCATTAGGGCTTGAAGGAGTTGCAGGCAATAGACGAAGTAGGAATGAAGCATCTGTACACGAGAAGGATTCGAATTCTCCCCCTATGTATAGTGGGGCTCGGCATCTCTAAATCCGTTCCCCATGGCACGAACCGGAGTTGCGGCAGCGCACAGGGCAGACGCGGGTGGCGCCGCACAACCCCGTTCACCCAGGCACCCCATGGGGGCCGTTTCGCTACAACACCATTGGCTTCTGGCACTTCCAACATCTTCAGTGCGTTCTCAGTCCGAGTGAAGATCTCGAGGATTTCGTGGAAAACAGCAACCCACATCACCAGAGAAAGAGACTTGGCCGGGGCCAAAGGATGGAAATGAACAGAGAAAGAGGATATTTAAAGGAGGCATACTCTGCGTTCTCCATCTCAAACACAAGCACTCATCCACTCCTACAATCACCAAGCTCATCTTCGCTCAACCTTCCAACACCATGGTCAACTTCGTCTCCACCATCCTCCTCGGCCTCAGCGCCTTCCAGCTCGCATACGCTGCCGACGGCACCGTCACCTTCTTCCGCGACATCGATTGCAAGGGCGACAACATGTGGGAGGGCAAGGTCGGCAAGGGCACCGACCAGCGCGTCAGCAGTCCTGACCTGCACGAAGCGCTCTCCTTCTCGTACGAGGGCTACTTCAACATGATCATCGCGACGAGCAGCAAGTTCGACTCGCCGACTTGTGGCTACTGCAGCAACAACCACGAAGATCACCACGAAGGTGGATGCGTCAACGTATGCCACACGACACACCCCTCATGAGGAAAGCCACTTTTGATGCTAACCATGGGCGCAAAACTGTAGATCAATACTGGTTTCGGTCCTAACTACGTCGCACTGATGAAGTAAGTTCTCCGCATACCGGTTCGTAGGATAGGAACTTCAATACTAATGGTAACGTTTAGAGTGAGCAACGACCCGGCGGATCTCCCCTGCCAGAACTTTCTGAACCAGTGCGACTTCCCCGTCCCCCCTGGAAACGGCTTGGAGAAGCAGTTGTAGTTGTCGAACACACCGCTATCAGCTGTTCCAAGTCTATCAATAATGAGCGCAAGGTTTGAGGTTGCGGGGCTGTAATGCATCTGTTGCGCATGGATTTTAATTGGAGCTTAATCACGCATATAATAGTAATACTCCAATCAAGACTCTTTGTATAATCCTATATCGTTACGACGTGCTGTCAGGAAATCAAACAAATGTCGTCGCATTGAAAAACTGGCTTTCGGTCAGTATGGAGTGTATGCACACATAATTTCAATACCCGCCAAGGTTTCACCAGAAAGCTGCCATCAAAATGGTGGAAACAGATTGTCAGATTGAACTCAAGATTCAGCACTTGTAATTCTCAGTGGATTCTACCGCCCAGGAAAGACGCATTTGGTGCCTGACGCCCTGAGTCGATTGATTGCCGATCGAGAAGATGGGGATGCCGGAAACGAGCAGGAGGAATTGGATGCGGCGGCGGCATTCACGGTGACAGTGGTAGCAATGTCCGATGAGATGAAGGACTGGATCCGGTCGGGGTACGGCCAAGACGCCCATTGGACGAAGATTCGCGAGGTATTGGCGTCCGTAAGCGCAACCGATAGAGCGGAAGAAAGGCGCGCGGCTCGCGCTCGCTGTCAGAATCTTCCGGGGCGAGGTTCCTCAGGTACTGACGTTCCGATACGATCGTCACGTTCCGGCCCTCTCTCTTCAGGTATCGGGCGTCCTGAAGGATCTTATTTCCTTTGTCCGTCTTGCCGGTTATGACGTGGGTTGTCCGGTCTGAAGTCCCGCTCTCCACCTTTGCGCCATACTTTTGCAGCCAGGCCTGGAACTGGCCCTGTTTCTCGAACTCGCGCTGCCATCCTCCTTAGCTCCCTAATGTGGGCAGTATCGGGCATCCCAGTGAGCTTCCACTGGAGGGCAGCGACCCCGGATTCCTGCTCGTTGATTCGGGCATCTGTTTCGTTGTATCGGCTTAGCTGCATTGCATGTTACGTGAGTGTACCGTACCCTCATTCAGTCGGCGCGAAAAAGTCATCACTTAGCCCAGACCTTAGGGATGGGAGCTCCACGCCACAGATTCGGCCAGCCGGCCATCCTCCTAGAGGCTCTCCCGGCATCGGAATATACGCTTGATCCAAGAAGATCTTGGAGACGGTCATCCTGGAAGGGCACTCCCGTCACTGTTTGAGGATATGACGGACAGCAGCTCCAAGATCATCCAGAAATCGCTCCGGGCGTTCATTGCGGCAGCAGAGGCAGAAGCGGAGGCCACTCAATACGAAACTATCAGGAGAGGCTTGCATAAATGTCTCCACGGGTCGGCATCTGGTAACAGTAAGAATGAGGAGTTTTCTCGTGTTACAAATCCAGAATCTCTTGCTCGAGGAAATGCTTCAACGCGATGTTCGACCACCGACGCTCGATGACGCGCCATGAATCGTATGTCAGGCGTTGTCTCAAAGGCAGGTCCTCCCGTCAAGGAAGATGTGGATTGGCTCCCCGCCGTGCTTGCTGTAGTAAAACATCCTCTTTTCCGACTCAGGGGGGGATTGGCTGTAGTCTTGAAGTGGGTATTCGCGAAATCATAGGCCGTTGTTGAAGGATCAAGACCGTTCTCTCGAAGTCTGTGTCGTCTATACTTGCGTCGCTGCGTGCTTGGGACTTTGCTGATGTTCGCTTCTGTCTCTTGGGAGCTGGCGCAGGATCTGATGTCGTCTGGGGGGGATCGTAAGCTGGACGTTGTCGGCGACTCGTAGGGGGCGGGCGAGCACCTGCAACACCAGCAGCCATATTAGTGGTGTTGGTGGCTAGAAGGGTAGTGATGGTGCTGGGAATAGCAGATGAATGATGGAAGGAGGAGCGTTGTTGGATGTGGTGGGGTTGTTGACGGAGCCGCGCTGAGGGGCGCGGCCGACATATGAGGTATTTAGGGCATTGTGGCGAAATGGCAAGCTTAGAATTTGGGAAAAGCAGGTGGTGTATACCGTCCTGAATGAAGTTGTAGAGCCAGGATTGAGGAATGATAAGGTGGAGTGGATGATTTTTAGCGTTATGAGGGAGGCTATTCGGTAGTCTCCACTATTACAAATGACCTGGTCAATAATGAAAGACACAACTTTCTCTTCATTTTTAAGTCTTCCAAGTATATGCTTATTCCTTGCCGTACTAGGATATACTTAACTCGCGGAGTGTTTTATTTCTTACCAAGAGGCTGGCCTTTGCTGAAGCAAAGACGTGAGCGGCTAGCACCCTTCTTTCCCAATAAATCTTCTCTCACCTCCCCAGGCGAACTAGCATCAGCCACCCCACGTGATGCGAGGTCTCCGAGAGGAGGAGAGCTGCTTTTGGTAGACCCTGTCCCAAAAACCTCATCATGAAATGATCAGTTGGGCGACTGCTGTCACCAACTACGTTCTGGGAGTGTTCCGACTGCACCGATATCTTTTATAGTATCATCGAAATGACCCAACTTATGTGACTGCAAGTACATTCGCACTGAGACTTGGACTCCTTGTTCTTTTGCTTGGGAGCACCCATGTTAGTCAATGTCTGCGATCGGGCGGCCGTCTGAAATTCTGGTGTGTCGTGTTCTGAAAACACCGGACCGTCGGGTTGAAAAGCGAATCACGCGGGGGCGGACTGAAAAAGGGCCAGCGAACTTTTTTTTTTTTTTTCAATGCTCTTCCGGCCCTCCGGGATGATAAGCACGATACACCTGCATCGCGCCCTCGACAGACTGCACGATGCCGAAGAATACCGTCAGCACGAGAACCGCAACGGCGACCCAAAAGGTATACCACTGTGGCCCCTTCCGCCGGTCGTACCACCACTGCGAGAGTGTGCTGGGCTCAGCCTCATCGAAGACCTGCTTGAGGATCACCAGGCGCTCTCGCCAAAAGTGGAAATTCTCGATCTGGCGGTCGTCCGTGCGGAGGTTCGGCAGCTTCACTGCTCTGCGGTCGAGCTTCTCCACGGAGCGGTACTTCTTATACCATTTCGCCGTGTCTTTGTCCGAGGCTGGCAGAAGCAGCGAGAGCGTGCGCAAAGTCTCTTTACAGAAGCCCGGTGGAAAAACGTCCCTACGCGAAGCGATGAGTTTTGGTGTTGGGGGGTTATCGTCGGGTGTGTGGGCTCTAGCTTACGTGCGGCCGTTCTCGAGGAACGTAGCGTGGTGGAAAATCAGAACCTCTTTGTCGTCGTCCCTCAGCCGCAGATGGTCGGAGAGGTTGTTGGTCCAAGACACTTTAATGCCGGCGAGGAGCTCGAGGTTACGCGCGTTGAACAGCTTGGGGAGGCGTACGTAGCCCCGCGCGCCGCCTTGCCTTGCGGGCTCTAAGCGATTGGACACGAATGCGCGCAGCGACCCCTGTTCCCAGCTGAGCGGCCGCTGGGCGGAATAGGCGCAGTGTGGTTGGCCGATGTCCATCATCGTCAGCAGCCTTGCCGCCCAATCGATTGCGTTGTTGATGACGTCGATGTTGGGGGCTGGATCTTGACTGGCCCAATCCTTTTCGCTTTCCGTCGTCGAGGGGTGCAGTCGTAATGCTTTGAGGCTTTGCACCACGTCTTGTCTTGATTGCGGCTCCGTTGCTAGTCTCTGTACGACTTGGAGGATGTCGTCGTGAGCCGTGATTTCAAATCCAGATGGCCCGTCCGTCGATAAGCAACTCTGTTCGAGGCTGAAGATGTGACATTGTTCAGCGTAGTACTCCAGGTAAGGGTCGATGTCGAGTGCTGGCGTCTTTGAGGTCTTCGCGTTTATTGAATTGTTCCAGAGGATGTTGAGTAGGGTCGATTTTTCTTCTAACGAAGGATGGCAGGTGGTTATTGATCTCTTCAAGCAGTCGGTGTCCGTCATTTTGAGTGCTTGCGGTTGCAATGAATGTCGTCGAAGGGAACAACCACCATGCGGCGCTTTTAGAGGGATCTGGAATTTTTCATCTTTGCTTCCGTCTGCGCCCATGGTGCTGCGCGGCCTGGACGCGTGGACAAGTAAGCACGCGCGAGGCAGATATGCAGCTTCATGCAGCTGAGCCTCGGCAGCCTACGTCGACCATTTCGCCGCACCCCGCCAACTCAGCCACAGCGAGTTGCCCACCAACTCCCTCTACCGTTCTTCTCATGATTCTCAACTCTGATGTTTGACGTTTTTGGCCCGACAATCCAATCTATCCTCCCTCTTGCGACCTTTCCTGCTTTTGCATATTCCAGGCTGCCGCAAGCCAAGCCTTTGGTGTCATAGCGTCCAGAAGGTACCATTGGTCTAAAGACGTATGTGGCAGCAAACATGACGACGACACCCACGAACCCCTTTACGCGTTTCCTTCACAGACTGGAGTCAAAAGACAGTAAATCTTCAGGGGAAACTCATAATTTTGAGGAATCTATCGGAGTGGAATATCGAAAGATTGGGAGGCTGCATTGCTGGCAGGCCAAAGGAGCAGTCCGACGAAGTTTCCTTGTTTTGAAAGACCATATCAAGGAGCATTTGGAAGAGCATGGAGACACCATATCCACACCAGTCATCTGGCAGGTGTATATGATCGGAAAATCCAGAAAGAGCGCGCATCCTGTCATCTTCTTCTGCAGCAAAGAGGCCGATGCACGGAAGACGGTGCGGAAGCAGATAGAGGAAAGCAACATCCTCGCCAACTTTCCGGGCTTCAAAACAGGGGACTGCACCCGGCCGCTGGAGTTCGACGAGCTGAAGCCGCTTGCAGCTGATGAGATGGAAGCATCTCGTCCTCCTGGAATCCGGAATGTGGGATGCGGTAATCCGGTTGGACGTCAGATCGAAATACAACGAGATTTGCACCGACGGACGACTGCTACAGCCGGTGCCGTTTTCAATTGGGAGGGCCTCCTGCTCTTCATTACGGCTGCCCATGCCTTTTTCGAGCATGACTTGATGTTGAACTTCGACGACGACGATGAAAGCGACTTCGAATTGAGCTTCGACGAAGAGACTCTGGACACAGTATTCGAAGAGCCTCTCGAAAGCAGCGATGAGGATAAGGCCGTTGGCGGCGCTAATCAACAGTCCAAGAACGAAGCTACCGCTCAGACGGCGATTTCGCTCGATGCGCATGCTGAGGTGCGGGACGCTAGGCTATCTGGAGCATTGCCCGCGTTTACGTATACTCCGGAAGATGTCGTGCTGTCGTCGAAGGACGGTCCCAATCCTGCGTTAGACTACTGCCTGGTCATGCTGAAGGGAAGCCAGTCGTCAGTTCGAGGACTACCACATGTCCATCCTCATTGCGACTATCACGTCATTCAACCGCGGATGCGTGCCAGCGAAACTCCTCGAGATGCTCCGGTTGTAGCATACACTGGAATCGGAACAGCCATGCGTGGGATGCTCTCGGGTACGCCCACCATCATGACTCTTCCTGGAGGTAAGAAGACGCAAGAACTCTGGTCAGTAAAGCTGGATGGCGCCGTGTCCGAGGGGGACTGCGGCTCCATCGTCGTCAACGAAGAGACCGGAAACCTTGAAGGCCACATTGTCGCCGGGTCTCCAGGCTCCGGCAACGCCTACATCATACCTGCCCATGGCGTCCTCCAGGACATCCGGAGGCGGCTCTCGTCACGACTCCAGATCTGGAACCGCTTTCCCCAGTGCACGCCGAGGGTGCGCACGACAGCAATCAGCGGCAGGGAGGCTTCTGCGCTGACGAGAACGTTCCGCGAGAATCTGAGCGAAGCGCGGAAGGCGAAGCTGGCTAAGACACGCCCGACCTCAGCGCTGTCACATTGGCAACTTCCATCTCCCTGCATCCACAACATACCGATCAGTCCGCAGCAGCCGCAGAGTCAAAAGTCAATCAGATTTAGGAACATGCTGCTGTCACTATCGAGCAGGCCATTCGAGTGGAACAATCCGGATCTGCTCGACAAAGCGCTCGCCCAAGTACCATTGGAGATCCTCCATAGACAAGCAGAGAAAGAGTTCGGGACCCTCCGCGCCGACGCCAATGCACACTCTCCAGTCCGGCCGCCGATTCTAGGCTTCCAGGACTGTGTCGTCAGAGCGCTGTTGAGGTGGTTCAAGAGATCCTTCTTCCAGTGGGTTGACAATCCCACCTGTTCGTTCTGCGGTAGTAAAACCACTGGCATCGGAATGGCCGCACCGCAAGCCGAGGAGCTGGCTGGAGGAGCCAGAGCCGTCGAGGCCTACCGCTGCGAGAACAGATACTGCGGCAACTTCGAACGGTTTCCGCGGTACAACGACCCGTTCGTGCTCATGCGGACCAGGAAAGGTCGATCGGGAGAATGGACTCAATGCTTCTCGATGCTCTGCCATGCTATTGGGTTCAGGGTGAGGTGGGTCTGGAATGCTGAAGACCATGCTTGGACGGAGGTGTACTCGGAGCACCAGAAGAGATGGATCCATGTGGATGCTCATGCTGAGGCTTGGGACGAACCGAGGATTTATTGTGAAGGTAAGTTGTGTTTCTAAGAAAATGTTCTAAATATACATGCAGTACTGACAGCACACAGGGTGGGGTAAAAAATTGTCTTACTGCATCGCCTTCTCGAAAGACGGCGCCACCGATGTGACCAGGCGCTACGTCCGTGGCCAGCGGTTTGCACTTGACAGGAGACGAACATCTGAGGCCGAGCTCATGCACATCCTGGGAGAGATCCGTATTGCAAATCGAAAAGATATGTCGGCAGAGCAGCAACGGCGTCTGGTGCTCGAAGATAGGGCAGAGCAGGCTGAGCTTCAGAAATTTGTCTGGGATCAGATTGCCCAAGACCTTTGCAAGCTTGACGTCGTCAAGGCCGGTTCTCCCCGTACAAGTCAACCTGATGGGGATGTAGAGCGAAACAACGCGATGAAGAGATGGAGGCTCTCAGACAACGTAGTGATTGGATAAGCTTTGCGGCTAGATATACAGTTGATTTCTCTTTTTCCGTGCCAGCAGTTACAGCCTTCAGGATGGAAGCTCTTATCAAAGGTAGCATGCAACGACGAAATAAAAGTCACGGTCGGTTACGTGGATTTTCCATCCTGGTGTGAACGTGGTATTCGGCAACCGGCGGATAATGCCTTTGCCGCCACCATCTCTTTCGATATGATATAGCACTTCTCCGCAAGCATAATATAGAATTTTGAGTTTGATTCTGCTAGACCTTTGCTGAACTCTGCCATCACTACGCCATATTCTCAATCCCCACTCTAACACCAAGCAACCCCTCCCAATGTCCTCCTCCGCAGCTCCTCCTCCCGCCGTCTCGGCCACCACCACCCATGAGCCCCGCACCCTCCACCTCGTCGGCATCGGCGTAACGCACTCGATCGCCCCTCCAATGCACAACGCAATCGCTGCCGCGCTCGGTCTCCCCTGGACCTTCCACAGCACGGAATGTGCGACCATCGATGAAGCGGTCGCACTCGCTCGACGCTCTTCAACAGCCGGCCTGGTTGTAACAATGCCGTACAAGCAGACCATCATGCCACGTCTGGACGGAATCGATGAGCTGGCCACAACCATCGGCGCCTGCAACAACGTGTACCGCGATGCCGCAGGCCAGCTCCGCGGGACGAACACGGACTGGCTCGGAGTCAAGGGGTGTCTGCTGGAGAAGAGCGATGAGGGCGGCGCGGCGGGCGAGGGGGCGCCGGCGCTCATCATCGGCGCCGGCGGTGCTAGTCGCGCTGCGTTGTACGCTTTGAGTGTCCATTTGGGATGTGGTACTGTCTACGTTCTGAACCGAGACGAGGGCGAGGTGCAGGATCTGGTGCGGGACACGAAGAAGCTGCCATCGCCTCCAAAGATCGTACATGTAACGAGCCTGGAGCAGGCGAAGGCGCTGGATGCGCCGTACTACGTTGTCGGGACGGTGCCGGATTTCGAGCCGGTTACGGAGAGCGAGCTCTTGGTCAAAGCATGTCTGGAGGAGTTTCTCTCAAGGCCCACGAAAGGCGTATTGCTGGACATGTGTTTCAAGCCGAGAAGGACGAGGATGATAAAGCTGGCTGAAGGGCTGGGGTGGTTTACTGTGGAGGGCACGCATGTCATTGGGTACCAGATTGAAGAGCAGTGGCGTCTATGGGCGGGCGAAGAGAGCGTGAAGAAGCTGAACCGGGAAAGGGCGTGGAAAGTGCTGCTGGAGTCGGCCGATGCGAGTCCTGCCATCAACCTTTAAGTTGCAAGGACCTTGCCCCCGTAGCAAACAAATCAATTCAGTGCAGAAACCTCAGTCGTGCTGATGCTGGACGAGTAACATTCATATGCTGTTCAGCCACTCATGCCGCATTCAAACCAAGACGCTGCTCGAACTTCTTCCAAGCCGCAGCCCCCCTCCTCGCATGCTCCGCCGGCACTCCCTCCCCCTCCTCCGCCATCGTCCGCGAAAACAACTCCATCGACACAAACCCCTTATACCTCAACCCCTCAATAATCGTCCTCGCCACCTGCTCCACGGGTAGGTACGCCCCGCGGTCCTCCTCATAAACAAACGCCCTCGCATTCCTCGACCAATTCATCCTTGGCGGATTCCCCTCGACATGAAACGGATGTCCCTCAACAAGCGGCGCATCCATGCGCTCCGCATCGACGACCTGGATATAAAACACCTTCTCCACCTCCACCGTCCGCACCATGCGCTCCAGCGACTCCCGCAACGCCCGCTCCGCATCCGGCGTCATCCCACTCGCCGCCGCCGGATCCCCCCACACGCGTCCGGCGATGTTGAACGTGTCGAGGCAGATGCCAAAGTTGCCGCGGTCCACCCGCCGCACCACCTCCCACGCCTTCTCCCACGTGTCCGCGTACGTCGCCCACGCGATGCTTTCGTACACGAAGCGCAGCGGCGGCTGCGCGCGGGCGCCCAGGTCGGCGACTTCGCGCAGGTCGGCGACGATGACGTCGAGGTCGCCTATCAGCTGGTCGGCGGGCAGGAAGTTGGCCGGGATCTGGATGATGTCGGTGCCCAGGGCATGCGCGAGCTGGAACCAGAGTTTGGCTTTCTCGATGTGTTGGCGATGTTGTTCGCGGTCAATCAGGCCTTCGTAGTGTAGGAAGGGCTGCAGGCCGATGATGGTGAGGTGCAAGGAGTCGCAGAGTTGTCGTGCGTGTTCAGCCGCGCGGAGGAGCTGAACTGGGGTGGGGGCGGAGGTGGTGTTGGAGAGGTCTTTGGCGAGATAGTCGAGGTCTTCGTAGAAAATCTCAATGCCTTCGAAGCCGTGGGCCGCGGCCTGGCGCAGCTTGTTGTCGAAATTGTGCACCCAGGCACGGCCGAGGGACATGGAGGCGATTGCTGGGCGGAAGGTCGTCATGGTTTCTGCTTTCACAGCGGTGAATTGGGATTGCAAATGGGCAGCAGGAGTGGTAAAGGTCAGGCTGGGCTGACGCAAAGGTGGTGGTGTTGGTAAATGCGGGGGATGGCGGGGTGACAATAAGCGGAAAAGGATTCAGTGCGGGGCGGCCTGCGGGTGAACGAAAGCAAACATGATACCCGATGGTTGACCTTGTAGGCCGAGGGATGCAATGATGTGCTGCATCAGTCCTCGGTCTCATTGGTGGAACTGTTACGACCGGCAGGTACGCACATTGTAACTGACTGTGTTGTCATCATCCTCTTACGAAACGCATATGCAATGGTGGTGATTGGGAAACATCAAAGGATTTGTGCCGAATACGATCTACGTTCTGGCAGCAACTGCCGCTTGCATCGCTTCCCGCATAACCGAAGTAGGCGCAGGCTTCCCAGTCCACAGCGTGAACTGCCCATAGGCCTGCTCCTCGAGAACATCAGTTCCACGGAAGACTTTCCACCCATCAATCGCAGCTGCCACCTTCATCATGCCCGTTTCCTGCGGCCGGTAAGCCATTTCCACCAGCACACCCGGCGCGCCCTCAGAAAAGATCTCCTTGGGAATCTTGTCTTCCGTCAGGTCGTCAGCTGGAATGCACGGGACAATCAAGAAGAATGAATGCCGTTTCTCCTTCGCCAGCTCCTCCAAGCTCTCGAAGACGCGGAAAGGTGTCCCAGGAAAAGTCTGCATCATCTGGACAGCCTTCTCCTTCGTCCGGTTGACAACCACGATCTCGGAGACGCCCAGGGTTTGGACGGCATAGCAGGCCGCGCGGGCGGCACCACCGGCACCCAGAATGAGAGCGGAGATGAACTGGAAGTTTCCGACTTTGCTCCGCTCGATGCAGGACTTGATTCCAAGCCAATCCGTATTGTCTCCCACCAGGACCCTTTGTCCTTCCGACTCTCGTACCACGATTGTGTTGACTGCGCCAATGCGTTCTGCGCTCGGAGAGAGGGAGGAGAGCAGCTTGCCCACCTGGAGCTTGTGCGGGTAGGTGACCGAGGCGCCGCCGAAGTCTGGGCGGCTGATCAGTTGTTCGACCGATTCGTCTACTGCTTCGCTTTGGTGGATCGAGTAGTGGTGAGGCAGGCCGAGCTCTTTGAATCCTGCGTTGTGAAGGGCCGGAGATAGCGAGTGGGAGATGTTGTGACCGAAAATGTAGAAGTTCCGCTTCGTGGAATGGTTGTCCGCTGTAGAGCCGGACTCGTTCCGAGGTTGGTCGCCCATTGTCTAGGAGTGTGGATGCTGGAGTGCTTGGGATTGGACCGAATTTTCGCTTTTGTTAAATGCGGTGCGTGAGTCACAAAGGAGCGTGTGAGTCAATCTTATCCATCTTCAACCACGTTCGAAGCAACGCGCAGGACGGCTAAACGCATTTCCGGGCTACGTTGGAAAAACAATTGTTTCAAGCGTCTTTTACCGTGATCTTCATGGCGTCCGCCAGCCCGCTTTTTACAGATTATGACTAAGGGGTAATCCAAGGTAAACCGCAGACAAAGCCAAATGACTCCCCCGCAATGACACAACCAAAACTTTATGATATCTTTTCTCTGTCAAAAGCCTGTAAAGTCACCATATGGAGTTACTATGCTCCGTACGTGAGATCAAAAGTAGCTAAAGACATCTTCCGCCCAACCGTTACTCACATCCGGTGTCCTTCACCCTCACCCAACTGTCCCTTTATACCTCTTGAAAACTTCCGTGCGCATCAACTTCCGAGGTGCCTTTCTTCCCGTGAATAGCTCAAACTGCCATATTGCCTGTTCCGGCAGCGTCTGCAACGCGTCGACCACGATCCAACCCTGTCTGCTCCTCTCCCGGGCTTGTTTCGCCAGCGGAGTTTCCAGAGTATCATAAGCCAGCTGCGCGGACATTAGCACATCAAAACCACACGCCCACATAGTCAGAGCAGATACATACCTCAACCAGAACCCCTCCATTGTGACTCCCAAGCCAGTCCGGCGGAACAGTCAGATCCGTCGACGACCCGTTTTCAGCAACGCCAGGCACGCACGACACTATAATCGACGGCGGCTGGAAAGCCGCCGGCCACTGCTCCGCCGTCGACACAATACGCAGCGAGCAGCACGCACCGCCCGCGGTCTCGGTATCAACCGCCATCGCCTCCCCGCCCCCATTCTCGGCCTGCACCTGCACCTCCACCCCCGCCTCCGTCACCAGCGTCTGCCCGTGAAAGTGCCTTGCCATCCCCTCCGCACGCTCCCTCGTCCGGTTGTGCACGAAGACGTTCCTCACCCCCAGCCGCACCAACGCGAACACCGCCGCCCTTGCCATCCCGCCCGCGCCGAGCACCAGCGCCGTCGACAGCGGCTTGACCGCGTTGATCGGCGACAGGCTGCGCCGGATGCACGTCATGATGCCCTTCCAGTCCGTGTTCTCCCCGTGCAGCGCGTGCACCGGCCCCGCGCGATTCCGCCCCAGCCGCGCGCCCGACGGCGTCAGCCGGACGGGGACGAGCGTGTTGACGGCGCCGATGGCCCGCGCCTCGCGGCTGGACGAGTCGAGGAGCGGGACGATGGACTGCTTGAACGGCATGGTGATGCTGGCGCCGCCGAAGTGCGGGTCGTGCGCCAAAGCGTGCAGGTCTTTGAGGGAGGACCGCTGGATCAGGGAGTATTCGTGCGGCATGCCGAGCAGCTTGAAGGCCGCGTTGTGCATGGTTGGGGATAAGCTCCAGGCGATGTCGGCGCCGATGATGCCGAAGTGCATGCGGTCGAGGACGAAGGAGGAGAAGAGGGCGTTTTGGGCCTCGGCGACGGTGAGGAGGTGGGAGGAGGAGGAGGAGGAGGCGGTGGAGCTGTAGGAGCGGAGGACGGGGTGCGTGACGGGTGTGAGGATCGGGTTGAAGCAGCATGACATGCGGCCCAGTTCGCCCGTGTTGTAGGCGATTAAAGGTATGCGGCTGCGGCCTTTCTCTTCTCGCGCTGCTCGGACTTGCTGGACGGAGACGTTGTCTTTTGCTGACTTTGCCGGCTGGCATAGGCGGATTATGTCGCATCCTAGGTCTTCAGCACGGCGGAGGATGCTTTGGCGAGACTTGCCACGCCATCCGTCGGGTCCTGGATCTGGATCGTAGTAGTGACCCATGATTTTCGATGAGCCTTTGGAACGCACGAGCTTGTCTATCCTTTCGTCGTCGAGGCGTAGATCCACGCAAAGAATATCCGGGCACAGACGAAGTGTGAATTGTAGTAGGTCGCAATAGAGAGCTTCGTTTTGCCAGGTCCAGTTAGATGGTGTGATTGGGAGCTGGATGTCCACTGTGACTGGCAATTGGAAGAGCCTGCGGAGTACGTTGATCTCCATGCTCATTGATCTCGCCAGACGATCAAAGACATTCTCCCCGACTTCTGATGGAACATGCGCTATCAAGCTGATGGCGTCGACTGATAGATCCGTCTTGGACAGCTTCGGAATCAATCTGCGTGTATCCGATATCGGTAGATTCAACGTGTAGCAAAAATCTCCCAACTCCAACTGTCGACAGTACGATCCCGAAGCACACATGCTTCTGTTTCCGATTCTCGAAAGGAACTGTAAGAAATCGCGTTCCACCTTCTTCAACACTAGAGAAGCTGGGATTTGTTCGGGTATGTTGCCGTCATAGATGGTCTGTTGATCCACATTGAAGAACACGAAGTTGGAGATGGATCGGTAAACCGGGCCGCTCTGTTCCACCAAACTGGCAATGACTTCGAGACTGCATGAGCCGATGCATCTCTGGATTTCTTTCGTTTCGCGGTCGACAAAGATAACAGCATGCGTGCTCGCAAATTCCGAAAGCAACCGTTGGCCTGTACCTTCGACAGATCCAGGACCACACACGATGATAGCCTTGGACGGCTTCTCGACGAGCATGGAACGTGTCATGTCGATTTCCTGACGGCGATACTCCTCCGCTCCGTGCGTGTTCTTGTAGGCTGCTCGCGATAACCCAGTCCGCTGGAAGAAGTACCGATCCGAGTCGACCAAGACGTAGCCCAACGCACTTGCTGCCATCACCCCCAAGGTAGATTTACCAGTGCCACGAAGGCCAACGAGAACGATTGAGGCGTCATCTGCCTGAGGGCTGCAGCTCCTGGGTTCCGAAGACATGTTCGATTGATGGATGAATGAATTGTGTTGTAAATGTGCTCGTTGTATTTACACGGGTGCTATTGGTCGAGATAATATGTCACACCCTGCAGGGGGCGGGGGTACGCGCCGGGGCCAGCTCGGGAAGCATACACGCCGGTCGCCGTGTTCAATAGCGTTCGGGAATTTGCATGGAGATGGAGCAGAAGGCGTGTATTTTCTCCTTCTTCTTCGCCTTCGGCTACCGAGGGGTGGTGGGAAGGGCCGGAGCAACGGCTAAAAAGTATCCGTCTTGGCCGAACCCCGCACTTTGGCGGATAAGATTTCCCCGCCCGGCTCCATACTGTCAACACCATCATCGTCTAAGGAAGAGCCTACAAACGGTTCGGCCTCAGGAATCGGTTTAGCCTTCTAAACGCAACATTCATGGCGACTGCACGGACGCGATCAAGAGCTCCACCTCCCTACGAAGCCAGTGAGGAAGAAAGGCCACGCCAGCGGAAGAGAAAAAGGGTTTCGCAAGCTTGCGAGGAATGCCGAAGGAGGAAAGACCGCTGCGATGGCCAGCAGCCAGTTTGTCGTCCGTGTACCGAGGAGGGCCGGGAGTGCGTTTACAACTTCAAGAAGAAACGTGGACTCCCAACCGGCTACGTGAGAGCATTGGAGCTTGTCCTGGGGCTGGTGTTCCGTTCTATCAAAGGCAGCGATCAATTCATTACCGGTTTACTCCAAAGCCAATCACCAGCACCTCGGATATCGTACTCGTCGCCAAATACGTTTCAGGGTACCTCACCAATTGCGTCACTGCTGGAGTCTTGGCGCCAGAGCACCGTCTTGAAAGAGTTGGAAAAGGTCCTGCTCGCGGGGCAAACCGAAGGGGAAGAAATAGCCGCAGACACATTGGATGCCAAATTCGAAGAAGCAATTTCGGTAATCCCAGCAGCGGAAGAGGCTATTGCGAGCAGCCCTGCCCCACCATCACCCGCGGCCACCAATTATCCGATACGGCTAAGTGTTCCAGACGAACCACCACCTGAACAACAACAGACGTCTTGTCCCCCACCAATACAGGAGCTCCCGCCTAATTGGTTCCACCTGCTTGACATGTACTTTACCAATACACATTGCTGGTTTCCAATTGTGCAAAGGCATGAATGTCTCCGTGCAGCACATCTCCTGGCAAACCAAACAACCGCGGGACCAAAAGATCCAATCACCCGCGGTGAACGCAAACTGCTTTGGGCTATTTTGGCGCACACGGCTCAAAATGGTCTATCCCCGGCGATTTCTCTCAGCGATGACCAAGGAAATGACATCTGTACCCGACTCCGTGATGAAGCTGAAAGCTTAATCACCAATGACCAGCCGGAACGGGACATTGACGATGTCCGTGCTCTCTTGATCCTCGCTCTTCTTCACATGGGCTGCAAATCCTGGGCTAAGGCATGGCTGTACGTTGGACAAGCTGTCTATCTTGCCGTTGACCTTGGGCACATCACCCGCAGAGTTGGTCCGAGTCATGGATTATACGATGACAACCGCAGTCGAACTGTCCTCGGATGCTTCGTACTAGAGACATTGATTGCCGCCCGGCTGAACCGGCGGCCCTATCTGCGGCGCTCGGATATATGTCTAACAGCCTTGGAGCCAAATGGAATTGAGGAATGGGAGCCATGGCAGCCGCATCGGACTTCGACTATCGCACCCCAGGGTCTTCATTCTCCGGGACACGTTTCAAGCACCTTCAACCAATTTGCTGTTTTGGTCTGTGTATTGAATGACATGATAATAGTGCCACCTGAAGATCAACCGGGGTACCCTACTCCTCAGGTCGTCAAGAGCATAGAAGGATGGGTAGAGCACTTGCCGACTCAGTGTCGTACCATCTTTCAAGGAGCAACCGCCAACGTAGCCAATTCACCACAGATTCTCAACTTTTCGCTTGCTTTTGGAAGTATCATCTTCTCGCTGAAGGCAAGAAACCTTCTAGCAACAAATACCGCCTTCCATAATTCTCAGCTTGAAGAGAGGATGGACAGGTCATTGGAGCTCGCTGCCATGCAACTCGACATCCTGGGGCCTCGCCACCTTCCCACAGTTTCCGAAACTTACTTGTCCTTGTTTGAACAACGATTTTCCATTCGGAACAGGCTTTTGAATGACAATCCCTCCCACAACAGCCCCATCTGCGACAAGCTACGAAGTAGCCTCGAGAACATGTGGCAGAACAACAGATCATCCCTCGGCAAGATGGAAACCCCTTCACGAACCGAGCCACCATCGAGTGATGCACCAGTAATGGCATCACACTCAAGCGCGAATCCGGTCGCCCAACATATCACTCAACCAAGCATATCAACAATGTGGACCGATCAGTTTACCCATCCACAAATGGTTCCTGCCCCTAACCGCCGTGAGAGTCGACCATCGAGCGCGTTGGAAAATCGCCCCATTTTGGAATCCAGAGCAGGCAATGATGATTCCCTTTTCGAAGCCCTTACCCTCTTGGATCCTGTTGACTGGTAAGAATTGGTTCTGCTATTACTATCTTCCCGCGCTTGCTCTGACACAGCTTTCCAGGTCTGCCAATCCCCCAGAGTTTATGCAAAGCCTTGGCCTTACATCGGATGTGATCCCGGCGGATTTTGAATCTCTCTTTCAATAATAATCAAAGCTTCAATTCGAGGAGATATCTCTTTCAACTATATGTTTCAATCTTGCAATTGGTTGCTGGATTTATTGACACGGATAGGCTATATTAAGGGGTAAAATGAGGCGGGATTAGCTGGCGTCTAAAATGGAAATTTGCGCAATCTTTAGTTTGATGGACATGAATACCCTCAAATTCATATGTTTTATGTCTAGAGCGTGAATGGATTCGTTGATGAGAAACACTGAGTCTAGACTAGAAGATCCAGCAGAAGTTGGGGATTTAAATTCTTAAAGCATAAATGATGACAGGGAAAGGGAAGAGCGCAATTTGTAAAGTTCGATTTTCAGCGCGACAGGAATTTACACGGCATGGAACACGCTATTGCTTTGGCGTGCTTATCTATCTCAAGGAACATACCTGTTAGCCGGTCATCCGCTCGGATTTCTTCCACAAACATAGCTAGTGTAGTGCGGTTGGGCACCAAAGGTGACAGATTTGATATCGCATTTGGAATTTTGGTTTATAAATTGAGGTTTTCGCGCGCTCGCTTTGCATTCTTCTCCTATATCCTACGTTCATACGTCCTGTGGTTTTACTCGTTCAGAATTCTCCCAATTCTTTTCGCAAGCATTCACTTGAACAAAAACAACTGTTTCATTTACACGTCGAACTCTTCGCTCAAAAGATACTTTTCTTTTTTCCTTTTTTCAGTAGCCTTAGAAAGACTCAGCTTGTCGGCCGTGGGTGCGAATCTCAAGAGATGGAATGAGAACCATCGCCATCGAAAGACTCGAAAACTTTCCGAGGCCTGGATCGCTGCAAAACCCAAAACGTTGCCTTCCGTTCTGCCGCATTTCCGGATACCCCTCTCGATATGGGCTATTACCATGCCAACCCTACAAACCCTCGCAGCATACCTCATCGACCACCCACACTAGACTAAATCCGGCGAAGTTGGCGCAAACGTCATCCATCTTTCATGGATGTCAGCAACGACCGCACTATACGCTGGCTTTCTGGCTACCGGACTTGGCCATCCGCCTCCGTCCCGGAAGCGGACCGTGCCAGCCGCTGTCTGCACCGTGGCACACGCTGAAAGCCATCAAGACGGGGTTCCATCCGAAGCCTTCTTCCCAACAGACCAGAGATATGAGTCGGATTGCAGCGTTGCATGATATCGTGGATCTAGACGAGCATCGGTTTAGCGCGCAACAAATGGTCGCACTTCCCCCTCCGACCTGCCGAAGCTCTCTGTGGAACACCTTCCATGGATATCCAGATCTGATGTGGCTCCTCGTATGCGGAGTATCCCACTGGTTCAGGAAGCGCTTCAAGTAACGGGTAATACGCTGAGCTGCCTCATAGCTCCCACCCATTCGTCAACAGTCACACAAGAAGTATGGAATATATGAGAGCCAGACCTCAGCTCCACTCCATAAGGGTCTCGGACATCAGCCAGGGTCTGCTCCGCGCTCTGGAGTTAGGACTGTTACCTACGCCTTAAACGAAGGCATGGCCCTACGGCTCCTGCACCACCTTACTCCAGTCACATCATTGGCCTATCATCGTCGCGTCTACCAGCCTAGCATGTGATACTGATGAATTTGAAAGCCGCTCAACACGTCCGTGCGGCGCTACACTTACATCTACCTCTCGGCACTTCCCCAGCTTCACGAACCGCACGACCTCGACAGGTATTCCCTGCCTTTATCCAGCACTTCAGTCCGGCCCTATTACCGATCGTAGCCGCGTCATGTATCGGTCGGTGCCGAACCCTTAGCCTCAGTAGCTACGTGGCAGTCCTCTATCCGCCGCGTTGAGGCCTGGAAATCGTCGGTCACTCTTTTCAGCATCTAGCAACCACCGTCTGCATCTCATTATGACTGGAATATGCCGTAATCTCCGCGCTCTCTCGCCCGCCCACGTGAGTAGTCTGCCGGACGTTAAAAGCTGTCTGTTTCCGCCATCGTCGCCTTGTCCGTCGGAGTCGCTACCTACGTCTGTGTCACTAGCTACCAACCTCTTCACGAAAAGACTCCATTACCTCTTACAAACATGTCAATGTGGACAGCCGTGGCCGCTGTTGTTGTGGCAGTCCCTGCCGCTGTTGTTGCTGGTATCAACGTCTATGACCGGCTTGCTGCTCGCAGAAGTGTGTCCCTTTGAGCGCCTAAGGCCGTCTTATGCTAATTCAAACAGGCGCTAACGCTTCCGATACCCCTAATGCCAACGACACCAATGAGTATTTCCAAACAGTCGTCAATTTGGTCTTCCCTCCTATGGCCTATAGCCAAGGTCATCACCAGGCCCGCCATCTACAACAATCAAGGCGGTATACCGAGCTGTCAAACTTTGCTGATTGAGTATGGACAACTGGGCGAGAAGGACTAGGGGGATACCTAAATGGGAATTTCTGGGACAAATGTGGTAGATTGTTCTTGTCATGGATCATGAGTACACGACTTTTATGGTTTTTGGATGAAGAGGAAGGGCGTCAAGATGGTATACCTGGCGCATTTTCAGTGGTTTATGTTTTACAGTTACTCAATGTCTCACTTCCTGATTCTTCCGCAGCCTCATCAGCTGCAGCATAGCCCATACGTAAGACCAGCAAATAATTATATCCCAATCACATTTTTGTATCCAAATGGTACTTTTGTGTGACGCTTTGTGGATGCCTTCCTACCGTTGAGCAAATACTGGGCCTCGCGCAGGGCGTGGGATAGGAATCAGCAGTTCACAACACAGTGACGGATAACGACCACTAGCCAGGTCAGACCGGATAACAGCATCCGACGGAGCCTCATTGGCCAGTGCCATTAGTGCAACTAAGTGTCGAACACCTGATCTCTTCGTCACCGCGCTATGGCTGCACACGCGAATGAGGGCTCCCGAGAAGTGAAAGCACGGGGCGTCTTCCCTACATGCTTTGTCTATGACTGCAAACTCAGGTATCTCAGGCCACACCTCCACAGGCGCATTCTAAGCTCGGTACAGGGTCTCTTTGCTTTGCTTGCGTTCTGCCGTGGGGTTCACCCCACGGTGGGGCACGCAGGGCATAGCGCAGCGACTACGTAGGTTCCCTGCAAATCAATCCGGCGATTGTGCTTCGGCCCCGCATCCCCGCCTCTTCTCCTTAACCTTTCTCCGGAAGTAACCTAAACCTACGAAAGCTTGGCACACGTCAACACACAACCTCAGCTGCTCGCCCGCGCCATAACTGGCAGATTAGTGGTAACTCTTGCGTTGCTGATTGGCTCCGGCGGCCGGCCAAACGCTGGTGCCAAGGACAGCCAAAAGAAAAGCAAAAGTCCAGTTTGTCTATCCCACGATTTCCCTACAAATGTGCCAGCTGATGGGAAGATAAAGTCCCTTCCACGACAAATAGCTGTTACGAAGAAAATTCAGGGTTCAAAACAAGAAATTACTATCCATATGAAGTTCTGCTTAGTTTGCCCTAGGCCACCACGGCGAAAAGTCCTAACCCTGATTGGATTAAGTAAATCTTGAGATCTTGCTTTGGCGCCCTAGGGAACCGCCTATCTACAGTTCGGACCATCGATTGCTGCCGGGGTCTCGTATTAACATCCGTGCGGGCAGCACGGATGCTGGCCCGCCATCCGTAGCTTGCTACTTAATAAGCTCTAGCATATGGCTTGTGGGACGCTTATCTGAAAATTTCGTGGATTGTCACGTTCTTAGGAGGCACAAGGCCATCGGCGACCTCCGAGCCATAATCCTTGTAGTAGCAGGAACATGCAGCAGCATCCCTGTGTATCCCCCAACTCCCTGGACCTAATTTCCCTGCCGTTGAACAGGCCTGCTGTCAGACCTGGCTCTCTTCTAGCGGTCACCTCATTCGCGTCTCATGGCATTCGCCTGCAAGCCACACGGAGGCTGATGCGGCCAGAGAAAGCGGGTACCTGTTGGCTTAGGCGATTGATTGGATGTTCTAGAAGACTACAGCCACCCGGGATGGATGATTTAATATTGCTCCGCCCGCTTATGGGAATTCGGCCCTAGGTAAAAGTGTCACTGTAAGGGCTCACTTGACTTTGGCAGCCATCATATCGGTGGGGAATACTTCGGAGTACATGCAAATCAATGTCCAGTTACAGTCCCACTAGGCTATCAGTCCCCCACTTCGTAGAATCTCGAGGGAAGCTTTCTCGTTTTGTGGTCTATGCCACGCAGAAGAATAAAAGAGAAGTCTTTTTCTATCGAAGCCTTTAAATAAGTCTTTCATT
>RHKH01000071.1:32686-107983 GCA_009829795.1 Lasiodiplodia gonubiensis | reverse complement strand
AAAGTCATTTTCCCCGCTAAAAAAAAAAAAAAAAACCATAGCTTATGTCCCCTTCGCTGCCGGAAATACTCAGTACACCTTGACTGTCGGACTCTCGACTATTAAGTATCACTTCTACCTAATCGCACGGACCCAAAGATGCATGAACAGCAAGTAAACGGTGATGATTATCTCCGATATAGGATATAGAAAGGACTGAATGTTAAGCTAGACTCCGGAGAATGAACAGTTTATCAATTCGATCTCAAATTGATCTCGTGTCACACTTGAGCGTTTCGATGCAAATAGTTACATAAGCCATGTTTACCATGGTCCTTCCAACCGACCCGGCAATCTATAATCCACGTACTGAACCCTCTGACATCGCCTCTACACGCCGCCTCCATGACTGCGGCACATAATATACGAGAGCCACCATCATCGAGAGCGGGGCCTGTGCGGCAGAAAATATCCCCGGCCCTGAGCGCACTACGCGTCCAACGTGTATTCTGTAGTAGGGCAGGCATTGGCGTTGGTGATGGCGGTGGCGAGGGAGCTTTGTAGGATCATATCGGGGCAGGCTACCGGGAAATGAGCTCAGCCCGGAGTATTGCTATGATGTGGTGCTGGCGGGGAAGGTCATGGGGGCTGCAGGAGTGAGTATTGTAGGCACAGCCGTGGCGCGGATGTCTCGGGGTGCGTTTGGGCGCGGGTGTTGGTAAGAGGTCGGTTTGCGGCGGAAGAGCCGTGAGGGGATGTTGCCTCATTTGGATGTATTGACGCTGCACGTGCCCGATGTGAGGGTGTTGATTGGCATGAAGTTACTGCGACTGATGTAGAGGAGGGCCGTTCTGATCAATCCCTTGCGGGACGGAGCTGTGGATGAAGATGACCTTCCACAAACTCTAGTCATGGGAATTATCTAGGAAGCAGAGATGGATTCTTACGTGGAGAAGTTGCCTACATTTGCGAGGGATGAGGGCTTTGGGGCAACGCAATGGTCGTCAGCACGTTGCAGATTGGCAACCCTGTGGCTGAAATTGAGGTTTGTACAGAGAGGTCCGAGATGAACAACACACATCGTTACTTGAGTAGGGTTTCACCCTAGACGGTGGAGGTTTGCCACGAATCTGTGTATTGGAGAACAAACCGTGTGTAGCTCTTACTAACTTTATACATAGTATATCGTTTATATACTTTAACACAAGTCTTCAACAAACTATTTCAATGTGTGTTGGCCGTGATTTTAGGACGCAAACTGTTACAAATGTTTGCTTAGAATGACGGATAGCCCTCACTTGACTGCTTTGTAAGTAGAATCTTCTTGCTCTCGAAATATCCTTGGTGAAGCAAAAGTCAACCAGTCTATCCGTTTATCTTATTTTAATCGGACTCAAATTGCCGCGGCGTTTACAACTCCTTCCATGTCTCTGTCCAGTTTCGCAACTGCCTTATTTCTATGGTGGCAAAGGTATTCGAGCAAGCTGGATGTCACTACAATGCGAACAAAGCATGGACTTTTATGAGCTTGTATAGGTCCGACGGGTGGGATAACTAGTGCAGCCGAAGATATCGTATCAAGGTCGAAGAAAGTATACATTCCTATTCTATAAGATAAGCAAAAGCCTTTCTAATTCCAGCACACTCACCGAGCAGTCGTTTCCCTTTCAATCCCTACAAAATCTCATGGGTATTGATGTATTTGTTCTATCAGATTTCGATCTCAAAGTGCGACACCACTATACACCTGTCACCTTACAGTTAAAAATGATGATGATTACTTTGCTAAACATCAGATAGAGAGCTTCTTTGACCGTCATTAGTTATAGAGACATTGGAGAAAGCGCCAACACTGTCCAATGGTGTCTTAAGAGAGCAGCTTCTGAGTGGCCAATACAAACTCATCGTTAGGCAAAGATTGCTTTCCATGTACACCCTCGAACCATGGGCGATATACCTTAAGTCATCCAACTGATAGCTTCTAGGAGCCTGATAATTACAACCAATGCGAACGCAAGAGCCAATCCCGGTTAGCCTCCCAGAAGCAACGCAGTCATAGTAGTCGTTATAAATTCCAGTCAGAAAATTGTAAGATGTTTCTCTCAAAACCAAGGCATTTATTTGTGCGTAAGCGGTCGTTGTATAGCTCTGATATTACAGGTTGAATGTAATCAACACCAAGACCCTTACCACTAGAGTTCCCACAGCCTGCAACGCGAAGAAGTCCAGCCAGTTACTGAGTGTCTCGCAGAAGAGCGGACAGCTAGGAAGATTAGCATTATGACTCATTAATACTTCAAAAATAACTCGGATTCGTTATGACGAATTAGTTAATCTGCATAGTCTTTCGCTGCTGTGGTATAGGTAATGCTATGGAAGATGCAATCGTGGCGGCCGGAACTTCCGAGAGCTGGCGTAAAGACGGTGGCATTGCCTCTGCAACTAGAAAATTTGAACTGCACATATGGGCTGATTCTTCACGCTCAAGTGTCCTTCTTGACAGAAATTTTCAGCCCAACCAAGCCCCCAAGCTCAGCTCGCAGACAATCCCTAATAGGTTCAACAACAAGACCCGAGCAATAAGCGGGGGCCAATTAGCATGCAAGACAAAGCTCCGGCAAGCGTGTGCCTATCGAAGGCCTGGCCCGTTGATCAGTGGCTCGTGGATTCGCATCAGGCCTGCCTGGCCCTCCCCGCATGACGAGCGCTCTCACGATCTGTGTGCCCATCACCCTCACCATCATCTCCAAACCGAAGCATGCTCATGTGGCCGTACCTCGCGTTCTCGCTCGACCTTCCATCTCGATCCACCTCAGCCCTGCTGGGCTGCATGCATGCAAGAGCGTTGCAAACCCGTTCCATCGCCTGCACGCCGTTGTTTCAGTCGGACGCAAATGATGAGCCGGTACCTGCCAAAGCCTCAGCCCAGGAATCCACAACGTCCCTGCTGCTTGCAACGGCAGAACAACACGGGAGGGGCGCCCCCAGCATAACGTTTGGGAGAGGCGCGTCATAGGCGGATCGCTAGGGCCAGACCACCCGCAGCCACTGGGGAGAAAGATCGCGGTAACTTCCATGAGGTTAGCGCGCACATGCCGGGGCGGCGGAGCGCTAGCTGGAAGGAACGATAATGTGGAGACCCCGCAGTCCGTACTGGTGGATCACCTTCGCACCGATATTTAACCTAGGAAACTGCTCCGGTGATTGCGCGTAAGAAATTCATTATCTGGACCGCGCTGGGCAAACACTATAGCATGTTACACATGCAGACCAAGATTAGAACCTTTTACCAACCGCCGACGACAGTGGCCGTTGTATTTTGGCTATCTCTTATGACGAAAGACGCGCCAGTAAGCGCTTGGGAATGGGTTTTTAGCATGCGCCGGAGCTAAAATTTTGTTTTTGCAACTAATCGAAGGCTAAGGGACGAGGTCTCCTGACTATCTCTTCCTGCGTCTATCTCTCAGTCACCTTCCAGTAGTCGACCGATCCGCTAATTTTCGTGCTTTTATTCAAGGTCAACCAGGCACTCTTTGGTGGCGATTGATTCCTTCGTTACTGGACGGAGCTCCAATAAGCATCCTTGGTGGTGACCCCGACGCCTGGAAGCCCAGCTCGAGAGGACGCGATTCCACCGCAAAACAAGAAAAGCTACAGAGCAAGCCCCAGCACATGGAAGCCCCTCGAACCCTTCAATGGGCGCAACGTCAGCTATCGCCCACTGCACTAAAGACACCGCACCGCGGAATCCCCAGCCTGCCCTCCAATTCCAGCACCGCGCGCCGCAGCTTGTCGTTTTCCGCCACCACGCTGGCGTAGCGATCCTTGACGCGGGCCCGCTCCGCCTCCATGCTCTTGATGTAGTCGATGGCGCTGGTCAGGATCTTGGCTTTCGTCGGCCGCGCGCTCGAGCCGTCCGCCAGCACGTCGCCCGGCGCGTTGAGGGCCGGGATGGCGTCGCGCAGCCGCGCGAACATGGCGACCATGCCGTGGCGGTACTTGCGCTCGACGCTGACGTGCGGCACCGGGCCGACGGGCGGCCCGATGGTGACCTCGATCGGTGGCGGAGAGGTGTCGGTGGGGGATGAGTTGGCGGTGCAGGTCGAGGAGGAGGTGAGGCCGGATTCGGAGGTGGTGCAGGCGGGGGGTGACGCGGTGTAGCGGGGGCCGCAGTCGTCGGAGGCGGGGGAGAAGTGGCAGGTGTCCCCGGCGCCGAGGACGGGCTGGACGGGTTGAGATGACACGAGGGACCAGATGAGCTGGGTGGGAGGAATGGAGGACGTCGGACTGAGTTCGGGGGGCAAGTAGGATATCTGTGTTACTAATTAGCTACTGACAAATCTTAATCTTCTGCGTGGAGTTTGAGTGCCTCATACATTGTTTTGGGTCCTTCCGTCAACAAAGGACGAACATGAATATGACGGACCAGAAGGACTCCCAGCGAGTCCTTGTTCTGCGGCGCCGGCGCCGAATGTCGGATCACAGTCGACCCACTGAGAGTCGTGGATAGGGGGGGATGTGAAGGGAAAGGAAAGCCAATCCTCAGGAGAGCACTGGCCTTCAGGTATGTTAAAGGTTGAATCCATCTTCTCTACAGATCATAAGGAAGAAAGCAATCATGTGTTGTTGGGAATGAGCGTGTTTAAGTTGGATTTAGTTGTATCCATCCATCTGCCATGAAAACCAGCCGCTTATATTCAGTGGGAGGCCAAGCTGCACTGGTCCAAGGACCGAGTGCGGAGCTTCAGAAAGGATCGGTTGTCAGCTAAGGCAAAGCACAGCCTCGCGACGGAGCCCCAACTTTCCCTGTTTGACAAGGACCCTGCCGCCGCCAATGCTCCGTCGGTCCCTGCGCTGAAGAGGCTGTCCGAGGCTTGGGTCCGTGGCTGACGGGAACCTGGCAAGGGCCGTGTCGGTCCGCGTCTCCCTTGCGTCCCAACGTGCTTTCTTATCAACCACTGCCAATGAGTAGAGCTGCCACATCGGATGCTCCCGGTATGTTGTCATACTACTGTTTCATTCTTTCAACAGATCTTCACGCCGCCATTACGACAAGCCCACGCTTGATCCCCGGCACCTCCGCCCATGACTCCATGATCGGCATATCGCCACGTGTGTGCCCGGCGTTTCCGAGAGGATAGCGTCGAGGATCTGCACGCAGCATTTTGTCGCGGCGATCTCGTGCATTAGCGCTTAGCCCTACGACCATAAACTCGCACTTCTTTCGTGCTACTGGCTCTCCGTTCGTCCGAGCGGTCTCCGATAGGTGCTGACATCTCATCCCTGAGCAGGAACTCCTTGAGAGATGAACATCCACCGCCTCAGGGGAGATTGACAGTGTAGGAGCGATGTCACATTGAAAGCTGGAACGTCAAAACTATCATGGTCGTTCAAAAATTTCTCGTTCACCTCTCGAAAAAGAAAACCTGGCAGACAGACTTCTGTGGACCCCTACGCAACTTTATCTCTAAGCATGTGGTGCAGCAGATTGGGGCAGTGTAGTCAGGCATTCGCTACATTTACACATGTTTGTTGATAGGCAGTGCTGAATGAATGGTCGGCTTTTGCTCGGCCTATACGCTTCTGGTGCTAGGGCTGCGTCCTTCAAAGCGAGCCAGGTCGGGATATGGCATGAGGAGACCCAGCCGGCATCGGAAGGGAAGGCTCTCTGGCTGGGACCCGGCAGCTCACGACTCGACTAGGCGAGGAATAGGGGAGAGAAAACATCCAATAGATACGCGCGGAGCGCTGCTATCGGATCCGCACATCAAAAGCAATCACAGGTTGGCCTCAACTGCACGACGACCATTGTGTGCAAACTCTGCGGCACCGAGTTCGGACGCAGCTGTAGAGCGGGGGTGGTTGAAAGTGACCAGCCAGTGGGTGGGCGGGGAAATTGGCGGGGTAGCG
This sequence comes from Lasiodiplodia gonubiensis, assembly GCA_009829795.1. NCBI lineage: Eukaryota > Fungi > Ascomycota > Dothideomycetes > Botryosphaeriales > Botryosphaeriaceae > Lasiodiplodia > Lasiodiplodia gonubiensis. The sequence goes on along the minus strand of RHKH01000071.1, from coordinate 102,094 downwards.
GGGAGGAGGAGTCTCGCCCCGTTCCGTGGATCCTGTGTCTATGTAAGTACAATGGTACGACCTGGTGCCAAGACTTGAGTCACACCACCTCTGTTACCAGCGATGACTAGCACCATATATCCTATACTGAAGTGTATGCTGATGTAGGACCATGGTGAAGATTGAGGAATGAAAACGCGACCCTCTCACCGAATAGTCTTCCGTGGGCATAATTGCGGTCTTATGTAAAAGCTGGAAGTCGGCTGGACGGTAGAGTAGAATGGCCGGTCGCTACAAACCTTGGATACTTTTCCTTTCTCTGTTCCTTTGCAAGAGACATTCACATGAAGCCAATCAACACTTCCGACAGTCCGTTGGTGATATGTATCCTGGCAAGACCCTTACCCGTTTCATGGAGTTGTAGGCGCTCATTGCTGTTTTAGTATCAGTAGGAACCAGGCTTTCCTCCATTGAGCTTAATCAAACGCCATAGTCAAGTCTCTAATCCGTATCGATAGGCCACTTTTGAACATCATGAGACTTGGCACATGGATTCTGCGATCGGCCACTGCACCGACAGCCCGTCAAATTATTTGCCAATCAATATCATATGATACGACCAATTCGCACTCAGAACGCGCGGTATAAATCCCGGCTGGTTCCGTGCTTACTTGATTCTCGAGTCCTCCCTCAACATCCACAACCGATCCTCATAACAAGCATCCCGCTTCCCACCACAATGGCCACACAAACAACCGCGCCCCTGACCCCTCCCCACGAGGCCGCCCCCGACAACCTCTACCACGTCAAACGCTACTTCTGGTACCCGACCCCCAACCACGCCAACTCGGTGCTGCAGCCGTCCATCCGCGCCACCTACACCAGCCTGCCTGCCGCCAAGAAGTTCGCCTCGCAGGCCCTCGCCGACGAAGGGTACCAGCCCGGCCAGTTCCAAGACCTGCAGCTGCGCCGCGATTCCGGGACAGAATGGACGTTCGGCGACGACGTGCTCGTGTACGCCAAGACGATCGAGGAGGGCACCGTCACCGTCGAGCTGGAAACGACGCCGAACAGGGTCGGCAAGCTCGAGTTGGAGGGGCCCGAGGGCCGCGTGAAGGATCCGCTGTTTTTCTTGGTGCAGACCGTTATTGATTACTCGCGGGACTGGTCGATTGGGAGCAGAAGGACGATTGTGGAGGGCGTCTTTCGCACGGTGGAGGAGGCGAGGGAGAAGGCTTTTGATATTTTGCTGGAAGCGAATGGGGAGATCTCGAGGTCGGACTTTGCGGAGTATAGTGAGAATCGTGGGCAGGATGATTGGGAGTTTGATGATAACGTTCTTGTGCATGCGGTGGGCCAGAATGGGTTGAATTTCCTTGTTGCGATTGTTAAGGGTGGGGAGCCGTAAGGGAAGATTCGGTGTGTTTATTCTTCCTCCTGTCATTCTTTTGAACTAGTCCTAATTTCAATTTGTTCTAGTGATAGCATGGCAACTGGTTTCCTAAAGGCCTCGGCGTCTCTATCTCTTATATCCCACTTCGGTGTCTTTCCTCGCCCCTTCAATCTTCATTCCAGGTGTCAGAAGCTTAACTATTGAAGAGTGCCTATTCTCTTTCATTCGGAAAAGTTAAGCTTATATATCGTATCTCCCACCTCTAAAATAAAACTAAAATATTGATATAGCTTGGTGCATCTGGCCAACAGGCGGAACGTTAAGAAGACGATATACATCATAGAAATAATGAAAAAGGCAACATTTGTGGGTTAATTACATGTTTACGTCCGGACGATAGCTTCAGCTACCTACGGCACGAGTTAAAATAACAGGCTTTTCCCGTACTCGTAGAAGACAAACATAAAAAGCTACTCGCTCCAGCTGCCACCAGACGCCATGTATTGGCTTTCTTTACAAGCGTTCAACATCAAATGGACGTCTATTGCGTTCAAGTACACTCACATCTACCAAGACCGGGCTATGTGCCCGTACTTCTCCATCGAGTTCAAAAAGGACCCTTATGACGCTACTACCATCCGCAAAGGCGTTAATCAAATGACATGCGCCGCTGTTCTCAGTATGATCGATGGATGCTCCGATCCAACGCCGTACAAGCACGCGAGGATCTGTCTTGGACTACAGCGGACAATGAAGCAGTGCGACACTATGGCATTCTTGTCGACTGGGTGAATGAGATTCACTCTTGGGGTCTGGGAAAATACTCTCAATGGGTAAAGGAAGACATAGAGGCACTTGCAAAGAAGAATAGCGGTGAATGAATAGTGAATCCAGTAGAGCGGTAGTGCTAACTCCATACGTTCAACGTTATTGACCTGATCTAAGTTCTCGTTCGTCTGACCAATGCCTCCTTCCTCTTCAACCCCAACTTCACTTTCGGAACCCGGAGCATGTCGTCCAGGATGGAAGTCGGCATCCTGAACACCGTCTCCCGAAAGCAGGTCCTGGTTTTCCAGTCGTACGAAACACCCAACACTCGCTGCATGCCACCCTCACTTCCACAAACCAACAGCCCAACAGGAGGCCTGACAGCCTGAAACAACGTGACCGTCATCGTCCCCGTATCAACGAGTGTGAATATGCGTTGGGCCCCATATTCAGCCTTCTTGGCGTCCTCCACCATTTGCTGCACCTCCTTGTCCTGGGTCGGGTCGAGCCCGATGCATTCGTCGAAGTCTCCAAGTGCGTGCCTGGAAATTGGAGTAGCCCATGGTGACCATCTCAAGCGCCCTGCTGCTGCACCGAATACTCTTCGCTCCACGTCGTCAAGTGGCATATATCCCTCAATGCCGAAGAGGGCAGGATCTGCTTTCCGAATCTTTTCCGAAAACATTTTTCGCATCGTAAACGGAGACGAAAGAACGGAAATTGCAAAAAGAACGCCTAACGCAACTGTCGCCGTGTTAATAGGGATGCTGTGTTTGAAAACGGAAGCGACTCCGAGAGCCAACGTCGCGATGAACAGGAGAAACGGGAAGAGGAAAAGGCAGGAAGCGAGCAAACAAATACAGCTGAAACCTGTCGTTGTCTGGATAAGGTGAAACGATTTCCAACGGATAGCAGCGCCACACATGCCGTCTATTATAACTGCATCGTCATCGTGATGGTCGAGAAAGCCGCTCTGGGTGTCTGTAGAGGAACCGGCCAGTTCATTACCGTTCCGTTTACGCAATTTCTCTCCGCCGCAAATTCCTAGGCAAGACCATTAGCCGTAGATACTTGGGATAATCCTTTTCCGTTTTTTTTTACTCACCTGCAACTTGAATAGAAGGATAGATATCCCAAAGATTGACGCCAAATGCGTCGGTCATGGTCCACCACTCTTGATCAGACCGTTTTGGAAGTAGGCAAATCAGGCGCTCAAGCAGCCTTTCACTATTATTTGCAAGCGAAAGACGTGCAAATGCTTGGAACGCGGAGTCTGAGCTAATTGGGCGCGGTCGGATGTTGGCAAGCCCCATTAGTGCATACGAATGATCCCCGTTGAAATACTTGGTTCGTGTCGTACGCCTGTGGAGGCATTGAAGAGCGGTCGTCATCAGTTCGAGAGTGCTCATGTGTAGTGTCCCTTCGAAGTGGTCTATCAGTCGACGGGACTCGTCGCCATCATCCCACACCTTCGCTGGAAACTGTGTCCGGGGAAGAAGCTGCATGTTATCAAGATCTCCCCTTTGAACCACAACGATTGGACGGTTGGCTCGGCTAAGGAGTACCTCCGGCAATGTCCAGATCCTGCTTCCCCATTCTCTCATCAAATCTGCGTCGTCTTTACCACGAGTGACTCCTGATGGGCCAATGGCCATGCAGGTCACTGTGGCACAGCGAACGATATCACTTATCCAGTAAACTTGGTCTTCATCATCTTCGTCGTCCCGGAAGCAAGTGGAGCCGATCCAGTACGCAGCCAGGCCAGCCTTCCTCGTTGCCGTCTCCGCAATCTCATCTAGCGCCTGCATGTCTTCCTCCGAGCTGTGCCTGAATTGTTCCGTAGTATACGCCACAAAGACGTACTCTGGGTGCTGTGCATGCTTCACTCCATGGGGCCAAGTCTCGGGCTGGTCGACGCGCGCGACTTTGACCCCGTGATTTTGGCCGTCTGTTTCGCCTGGGTTTTGCAGAAAGCATAACCATCGTGGGAAGAGGGGACGCTGGGTAGTCTCCCTCGTGTTCCTGGGTGCCGTCGTCTTGCTCTGAGCAGGACTAATAGCCGTTAGATCACGATGAACATAGGCGCTGGGCATGACATACGGAAACATTGATTCGGATGAATGGTCTCGCTCCTGATAGCTTCCATGCTCGGGACGCTCTTCGAAGATGTTTCGCGGCACCTTTGCGTAGGTATAGTGGGCATAGTGAAATGGGTCGTAGTTCAGGTGCTTTCTTGGTCTCGCTGGTGAAAAGATGTACTGGAGCGATTGTCAACCTTCCTCCTCAACTTTGCAAAGTACACATATCTAGACTTACGAAGAGACCAATGGTGATACTTCCCACAATATACCTGAAAATGGCGTATATCCAACTGAAGATAGTAGGATGAGGACGTCTGAGTGCCCAGTTCGCGACGCTCACCATACCACCCCCATCAATACCAATTTTGGTACGACGATAGGTCGAATTCCCTGAGTGGCTGTGCGTGGACTGTACGATTAGCTTCCGAATGCTACCGTTTGTTGGACTGATATAGCGATCATCCTCCGGTCCGGTATGTTGCGTACGAAACGCGTCCACGTGAACGTATTGTTGGTCTTTGTCATACTCCAGTGTCGCTTCTCTGTAGAAGTGCGGGTGATGGCATCTGAACTTTCGTCTTGGTGTTTTATGTTTCTTTCCGGAAACAGTCAGTGTCAGCATTGGCACATGAATACAAGACATAAGTGACTTAGTCGGCCAGGAAAGTTGCGATCTGGATTATTCCTATATTTCCAGTGTCCCTCAACGCTTCTCTTCAGCGAAAGATGCCTACCATATTGGAAAGACGAGTCGAAGTGGCTGTTGACTATGACAAAGAAAGAAAAAGAGTTAGACATGATTCTGTCATCTCCAAGAAAGCAGTGGGCTTACACTTTTAGTTCCGCCATGGGTTCCACTTTGGGGCTGGGCAGCCGTTGCTCCAGGCGTGTGGCGTGCCCCATGCCGCTCCGTGTTGGGACCGGACGAAGAAGGACGCGGGGTATGTCCACTGCCGTGACGTTCTTTGTTCTGAATATTCCTGTTAACGTTTTATTCGCTCAGAAGCACTATATATGGGTGATGATTTGTCTGAAAAGTAGGAACTGTAAATATCTTACCTCCATTTGAGCTTTCTTTCGATCAGCAAGTCACTGATGTTTGTGTTTGATGGTTCGATGATGCTTAGAGCATTGGGCGAGCGTGCGGAGGTATAAATACTCAACTAAACGCTGGGCAATGAGCAGCTAACAGGAGCCTTGAGAAGCCTTTGATGGTAGGAGCTCAGAACGTTCGTCAGTTATTCGACGTTGCACATATCTCCCTTGCACAAGGCTGAAGACCAGGCAATCGTTGATGTAACTTGCCTCATTCCACTTTCCAAGAATTGGACGAGGCTCCCTAGGCACAAGAAAATACTTTCAGTCACTATCACTCGGGATGGCCGAAGCGCACTAGAGCTGGGGTAGATAATCCCTGGCGGCGAGAATTAACGTCAAATGTTGTACAGTTGGGTGTCACAGACTTGTCCGAATCCGGCCAATGCTTGGCCGCCTTCCATCCATGATGCGCTAAGGCATGGAGGGAGCACGTGTGGCGCGGGAATGGAGAGGCTCCAACGCTCCAACCCCGCTCGGCCTTGTCCGTGTCAAGGGTGCAGAAAGACGAATGTCGATGAAGCTTATGCCCGCCCAATATTACCGTTAGATATTTCTCGCTCTTTGGCTTGAGAGCTACATGCATGCACAAGGAAAACCACACAGTAGTCCGCCACGAGGCAGAACGCGGACGTTTCGGGTGGCCCAAATCGCAACTTCGGCACATCCGCGGAATGCTTCCACGTCTCAAGAAAAGAAAGAACGTAATCAACCAATGAATCCCGGATTTTCAGGTTGGCACTCCCTTGAATTGACTGAGTGCGTGAAATAACGCTGTCGTGCTACCAGCATCACGTTACACATTGTTCATACCCCGTTCTTCAACAAGGCTGAAACACAGCGCCACGCCCCTGACATCGGCCAGGCCGGTTCAATATCTTGTTGCACTGTCTATTGTAGGCATTTCGTTGTCAGCCTAGTCCGCCGAGTAGAGTATACCGCCGGCGCCCGATCAGCCAGCCTCTTAGTCCTCATGCCACCCATCCAGTGCAGACAATATTGTTCATTTTCATCACCTATTGCTATATGCGATCAAAGGGTGAACCAAAAAACTATTTCCAACAGCCGAAACCTTTGAATTCGTGGCTGCAAAATGTTGGATCAAAGTTCATACTACCAATTTATCAGCCTTGTGGTGGGTCTAACGGTCGATCACGGTAGTACAGTCAATTTTCCACAAGGTATGGCAAGCTGCATGCGGCTGTTGTCGTGAAAGCATGCACCCCGCAAACTGTCCCAGGCAGAAGCCCAGAAGTGTTAAAAGAGATGCCTGGCTGCGTGACATCACTCTGCACTACCTTCAGCGTCACGTAGCACCCGCGTCGCGCTGGTTGATGCCTAGAATTGATCTCAAGCGGGCTTCAATGTCGCCGCTGACCCCGCGCTTCCTCCTTCCTCAACCTTTCCATTCTCGGTACGCATCAGCCCACATAGCAAACAATGTGAAGCGGTCCCTCAGCTTTCACCAATGTCTGGTATCGCACAAGCTCCCACGGGCATACCGATGACGGAGCCCGCGGATTTCGATGTAACATCATGGATGTGGAATCACCTGGACTCTGCGCCCCAAAAACAAGTCGGCATTCCTTCCGCGCAGATACTTTCAGAGGGTCAGGAGATGTGGAGCGGACCCTTACGTATCATGTACGTCACACCGACCTATCAATGTGCCAATGCGCTGATTGAATCAGCTCTGCTCCACGGGACCTGATGAAGCAGCACCCCAAACAGGCGTTCAGGAATCTTTTTGAGCACTTCAAAGTCCCTCGGCATTTTGAGTTGGAGCGTCAGCATGCGGTGAACCATGCAGTAGGGACGCATGTGCACACTGACAGCCAGACAAATGGTATGCTGCGTGTTTTCAATAATAGCACCACCAGACGAGCACTGACTCTATCTTCGCAGTGACATGGTTCCGGCTTGTTTGTAAAAATGTCAATATCGTTGAGGGTTGACAAACCGGCCGATGGAACATACAGGGAAGTGATATCTACAGTGACAGAAGCTGGTTTGATTCTTCATATGTACTCACTGAGCAACAAGGCAGTCAGGGGACAACGTTGCTGTGTTTCGGAATTTCTGAATCATTGGAACAACGTTTCGATGAGCTCAGACCTGACCGCGAATTTTCGGAACAGCCCTGGTCAATCTTTGTAGTGGTACTGGAGGCTCTGTTTGTTGAGATGGATACGGTCGCCTGGAAGCTTGCGGATGTTTTTCGAAGTACGGAGGAGGTAAGTTACGTCACGTCGGATTGAATGTACTCTAATCATTTCTGACTCAAACTTAGGACACCCTGCAAACTGCGAAAAGGTTCGAAGGGTCCACTTCGGCGTTGTTCAACTTTCCCCGACTGCATAATATATCGAAGCACTGCATATATATCTCGGAAGGATTCGAGGCCGCGAAAGAGATCGTCCATGCCTTGATAAAGGTTGTGGAACATGAAGCAGGACCAGGTACGGGTAATGCTATGCGGGATCTACGGCATGCTGCACAGTTGTTCAGATCATCTCAACTTCGTCTAGCCAGTCTTGAGGCACGGATCTCTAATATCACAAATCTGGTAAGCTTAATCGTTTAATTTGATCAAAAGCCATACGAGATCACCAAGTACTAATCATAATCCACAGTCTTTCAACATTGTTACACAGCGAGATAGTCGACGTATGGGACAGGATAGTAGGTCCATGAACACTATCGCTATCATGACATTGGTCTTTCTTCCAAGCACATTGATTGCGACCCTTTTTGGGAGCAACTTTTTTGATTTTGGGTTGGACGACAAAGACGGAGCAGGTGCGGTACGAGTATCGGGTCTATTTTGGATTTTCTGGGCGATTTCAGTTCCTTTTACCGGATTGGTCATGACTTTCTGGTTGATGAGAGCACGGGTTAAGCGGACCGTTGATGATGCAGCTTGAGTCAGAGCTTGGAATTGCATTTTGTTCTGGTAATGGCATGGTAACTGATTGTTTCACTGAAGGCTGTGACGTCTCTAAACTGGCTCATGCTACTGGGATCCTGCACTCGAACTGCAGCAATCTACCCCCTTGGCGGCGCAAGAAGCACAACTGCTTTCTTGAGAACCGTTACAATGTTTGGATCAAATCCTTCCTGGTCTCCTTTGCGAATCATCGCAGGCTGCACGACCAGGGCGACTTGGCATCCATTGAGTGCTGTAGGATTGTCCTGGTATAGCCTTGCATGGAGATTATGTGGCTCCATCTCCTCCGAATCTGCCGAGAACTCTAACGGGAGGGCTTCACGGCTGCGGAGCCCTTTGGTCGTAAATGACGTCTTCTGAGTCCAAAGCTGGTATGAAAATTTGCCAATGGACCGAAACAGAGTTTCAAGTTGTTCTTGAACATTTGGTGGGTATGGTTGACGGAGGAGTGGGGAAACTTGATGCAAAAAGTATTTGCTCAAATCGGAACATTGGAGGTTGATAGCTTCATCTATCAGCTTTCTCATATTTTCCCGTCTCAGATCGCCGTCCATTGAGTCTGGGGGATACAATGTCCTGAGAACCTGCGCGCGGATGGAATGTGCGTCTTTCGGATTACCTTTGAAATGTCAGCGAAGGTCACACTTATACTACAGTAACCCACGTTTTTCCAATTCTGTGAATAGCGCAGTAACAGGCCACAGGATTTCCTTGCCCAGTCTCTCTGATAGGTGACTCCCGATGGCATCTGCTATCCCAAGGCGGCGAGGAATGAAGAAGGACCAGTCGTCCAAGATCCTTGAAGAAACAAAGTTGTGCAACAGTGCTTCAAGCAGAATATGGACTTTAACGTTGCTGACTCGCTCATCGGAAATCGGTATGCTGATAACATCACCGAGGACCTTTCTCAGCGTTGATTCTATTCCTGGGGCCTGATCGATCTCGCTGAAACTTTCGACTGCAAAGTCCTGAGCCCTGGACCATTTCCTGGCCTCTCTTGCAAACTTGGCGAGCTTTTCCCTTGTGTCGCTATCATCTGGAGGTGCCCAAGCCGCTGGTTCAAGTTGATTCAACACTACGGCATGTAGCTGTCGGAAAGAATCCTCGTATGCTTCAAGTTGGCCCTCGAGGCTGGCAATTCTTTCTTCTTTTTCCTTTAATATGTCCGAAAGCCTCTTGAGAACAATTAGCTTTCCAAAGTTGGCCAATACTCAGATCAGCGCCACGCACATACTTTCATTTCAATCCTGGCTGAGTGAGGATGAGATTCCCACACAGTATGCTCATATCTTCGGGTACCATAGTCTCTAAAGTAATCACGGGGCTCGTCTTCATCTTCATACTGGTTCACTTGCATGGAGTATTGATTCGGAATGAACGTATACCCTTGATTCTGAGGTTTGTATCAGCATGAGCTTGTGTTCGTGTCGTCCTGCTCTCACCTCTCGGAAGCTCGCTTTCCCGGGGTCCCGAGGATCATTCGTCTAGAAAAAGGTCAAACTCCTTTGCTTGCATGATTTAAAAGTGATGTAATTTGCCTTCTCTGTCATGACCGTGTCAGATTCTGCCTCCGTCATGGATACATCGTTGTCCTCTTCTGGAGGTTGATGGCATGATTGATTACGCCGAGGAAACTCCATGTAGCCGGAGTATCGGGAATGTAGAAATACGGAGAACAAAGCACCTGTTCTGAGAACATGTGCTGGCGAATTTTGTAATCTTCAATCTGTGCCTCGTTCCGGGGCCTCGTCGTGGATGAGATCGTGCATGCGATTGATAGAAGGATGAACACCTCATCATTTGTAACATGAGCCGAGCCTTCGCTTCTGTGTCCCCACTTGTACAACCCCGCCTCAATGTTACAATTTCGCGTCTGACTGCAGGTGATCCACAGGAGCCTGTAAACTGATTCAACCAAATACCACTCCCCACTTTTGTAGCCTGATTTTGAAAAATGTCCTCGGCTTAAAGAGACAGGTCATTGTCAGCGTTACCTTTCATGCGGCTTTTTTCCGCCTATCTTTTCGTCTGAAATACATTTAATCCTTGCCAGTGCCTCCAGATCGTGACTGAAGCTGCCTTTTACGAGTAAGGTGAATTGACCAAAATGCCTACGCAGTATAGAAGGGTATTGCAACCGACGGCCAGCGTATATTCACTACTTACTCATAACATGTGTAGTTGAAGCTATTATCTGGATGTAAATGTAGAATTGATTACTACACCATTACGTGGAGAGGACAGCTTTAGCTACCCCTATGTAGATGCATCGGCGGCTTCTCGGTTTGTTTATCGTACGACAACGTGTTCAGGCAACAGCCTGGTGCCTGACAGAAGTTGACTGGATCTTATCATACTATGGAGCCAAGACGGAGAAGCCGTTGCGCTGGGACTACACCGCCCATCCGCTATCATCCGCTACCTTGACCAGGTGCGGGGTACTCGTTCCCGTCTGGACCATCTGATATTGTGGTTGTGAGCGGTTTGACATCTCTCCGCCTTTCTTATCGTCTCGCATATATGTATCAATCATTCCACCAGGGCTCAGTGATACTCACTCTACATCCTGCCTACGTGCAAGGTTCAGTCATCTACCCAACCGAACGAGCACGCTGTACCTCAATGCTGGATACGACGAGGCTACAGGAAACTAGCCATCGTGTCATCATCGGAGTTGATTTCGGCACAACGTTTACAGGTGCCAAACCTAATCATTCATTGTGGACACGGTACTAAAACGTAATGCTGTAGGCATCAGCTGGATCAACACTGCGACCGATGGCAGAATTCAAGACGTGACGGTCATGAACCAATGGGCAGGGTCGGCGAAAACAAGTGACTACAACTGGAAAGTCCCCACAGCTATCGCGTACAAGCAGGAGAACCCGAATGTGAAAATGAGCGAAGATAAATGGGGGTTTGAGGTCAAGCCGCAGATGCTCTCTTGGACGTGGATGAAGCTGCTTCTTGAACAGGAACAGGCAACAGCACACTATAAAGACGCTCTCCAAGATGTTGTGCGCCATCCGTCCAAGTCGCCGGAGCAGATTATCACCGACTTTCTCCACCACTTGTACATCTTTCTGATCGAAAAACTCGAGAAGGCACTTGGCCAAGCGACGATGCAACAACTTCCGTTTCAATTTTGGTTTACCGTACCTGCTATCTGGTCAGATCGAGCCAAACATGCGACCAGAACAGCTGCCACGAACGCTGGCTTCGGTAGCCGATCAGGAGACCAACTCTTTTTGATCCCAGAGCCAGAGGCCGCTGCAGTGTCTGTCCTGAGAGAGCTCACGTTCGACGGAAGCAGCTTCACTATTCAACCGGGCAACGGTGTGCTCGTATGCGACTGCGGCGGCGGCACTGTTGACATCACAACCTACAAGGTTATCCAGACGCAACCGACACTCCGGTTCGAAGAGCTTCTAGTAGGTACTGGTGCCAAGTGTGGTTCCACTTCGATTGATCGTCGCTTCTTGACCTGGATGTCGATGACGTTCCCAGCGGCATTCGACATGGTGGCACCCAAACATAAGCGCCCCGGAAGCAAATTCATGAAAGATTTTGAGACGGCCAAGCGTGACTTCAAAGCCGGAGGAGATGATCCTTATGAAGTATGCCTTGCCATGCCTGGCGTTGAGGACTCAGATGTCTACGACGAGGATGTCTCCACCGTGAAAATTGCATGGTAATGTCATAGCATACACCGTTTTCATCAACAAACTCTGACATCGACAGGTTGGCGATGAAGAGTTTCTTCCAACCAGCTGTGAAAAGGATCATTGCGATGATTAAAGAGCAAGTGCGACAAGCAGGAATGATCGGAGAACGAATTCATGTTGGCAGCCTTGCAGATCACATTCGAGAAATCAACTGACTTACACTTTCAGGAAATCATCCTTGTCGGCGGGCTTGGAGATTCACATTACCTCAGCGCGGAGCTCAAGCGGGTGTTCACCTCATTGGATGCGTGGAGCCACATAGAGGTCCTATGCCCAAAACACCCGTGAGTCGGCTCCAGAAATTCTCTGATGATGCATTATTAACATCTGGGTAGACAGGCCGCAGTGGTTAAGGGGGCAGCTTTCAGAGGCCTGGAAAATCTCAAATCAGAGAGCCGAAAATGCAGACGTCATTACGGCTTCGTGAATGCCCAATTGTTTCGAGAAGGCGACCCACCCTGCGATTGGTGGAAATGCCCATTTACAGATCGCGCAATGTGCGCAAATCGAGTACAGTGGGCGATGTCGAAGGTCAACATGTCAAGCTGCTCTTTTTCTCGTCTGTACTGATTCGAATATAGGGCCAACCTATGAATGAGGAGACGTGGTTCTCAATCCCTGAGGCATGGTGGCAAACAGTCGAGCAGACCAGGACTCCAAGTAAGATCAGGCTTGTCTGCAGCTCGTCTGACCAGCAGGCTCAAAGAAGCTACGACTATGGTGAGTCGAATTACAGTTCATGGATTGACAATTTCGTAGAGATAGTTGACAACAACGACAGGGGTGGAGAGTGTGGGCGAGGTCTCCGTACTATTCCATGCTCTTGACTTCAGCAAGTTTCGTAGCAAGTATTACGAGGGAATGCTGTATTACGAAGTTACATACTTCATTCAAGTATTTCCTGTCACCCAGGAAGGTGTACTATTGTTCAAGGTCTGGTCACAAAATAGGGAAGTGGGATTGGCAAAAATTGAATATCCGCAAGGGTAGACTACCAGAGGTCGTCACCGAGACATAGCAGATGTAGAAAGGATATCCCGATTCTATGGCTGTATATTATTTCCCTTCTATAGACTGGCTGAATGTCTAAATATTCAGGAGTCGTGGCTTGCGTGCAATCGTTTACATTACATGTGATTCTCATTAATTTGACGTGAGCATTTAATATCCAGTTGGAGAAAGCTTGATCATTAGCAGATGGAATCCACGTCAAGGTCCCTATATTTACCATTCGTTGAGATGCCGTAGTTGGCAGACTCCATTCAAATGTACACATTTAAGGAAGCAGGCAAAAATGAGGTGTACACTTAGATAGCATGAGTTTTGGTTGGTAGGAACGTTGACAGAATGTCAAGTTAGAGATACCTGGAGATTAAATTGCCCATACTAACAACTGCTAGAGGGTATGCTCTACATAGCTTTAAAAGGAAGTAAATAAATTGGTAACCATATTTCAAAGCCTGCAAAAGGCTCCCCCTTCTTTAGCATTGCCTCCTACTCGGCAGACAAGACAATGACAGCCCAGGCTGGTGCGAAAAAGGAAAATGCTCCGCTATCTGCTGTGACTGTGGATACAACAGGAGCACTGACAGGAGAAGCAGTGTCGGTGTTTGAGGCTGTCGGGTCATCGTTTGACAAGACGGAGAGTGTGGCGGTCGTCTTTCCCTCAATCTCAATGGTGACATTCTGAACGTCCTGGCCGTAGTTTGCGAGCTTCACGATGTACGTGTCACCCGAACTCGTGGCACTCCAGTACAGAGGCCCAAAAGCAGTGTCCGAGGTGACGGCGTGTGTCGTGTCACCAGGGTTCTGAGCAAACAGCTGCTGGACGTAGTAGCTTGTGGAAAGGTAAATAGCGTCAGGGGCTTGATGGTAAGAAATCAAGTCAGGCTAAATCTTGTTAGCAGGAACCACTGTGAATGGGTGCGAGAACACGTACTTGCCACTGTTGGTTATCAACCAACCGAAGCAGCGGGGCGTAGGAGGCGAACCGGATCAGATCGCTGTTACGCTCCATTCCGATCATATACACGGCCTCTCCAACGGATCCTTGCATGTCTGGCCAATCGATGTCGACTCGCGCGTACTCGCCAACCATGTAAAGATTGCTGCGGTCAGTGTTGTCGAAAAAGCCAAACAGCTCTACAAAGCCATCTGGAGTGTTGTAATTGTGCAAGTCCAGGATGATACCTTCAGGAATGGGGTCAGGCAAGCAGGTAGCGTTTTCTGTGGAGGCGATCAATTGCAAGTCCGGATAAGCCTGAGAGATAGCGTCGTGGTAGGCAGTCAGGCGCTCGGGATATGTGTCGCAAGCAAAGTAATCCTCATTGCCGATCTCGACGTATTTGACATCCCAGGGGTCCGTTTGGCCATTTGCGGCGCGTTGGGCACCGTATGTCGTGCTTGCGTCGCCGAGGACATACTGTCGGAGTCAGAAACGTGTGAGGAAAAATGCATTGATCGACAACTCACTTCAAGTTCATTCAATACTTCTTGAATATAAGGCTCCAGTGCGTCACCAGTGATGGCGGTTCCGTCGAGAGAGTATCCGGCGTAGATGGCGAGGACAGGCTCCAAGCTCATATCCTCGCACCAGTAAAGGTACTCGTGTAGGCCTAGTACTACTTTAGTACACTTGTCTCTAGTTTCGGACCTAAGCACTTACCTAATTCGTCCGTGTTGACATAGCCCCACGTGCCTAAGAAGCTGTTAATACAAAGTCGTGAATTTACCCCATGTTACGAACCTAGATGTCCTGGCCGGTTTTCAAGCGGGCCGATAGTTTCATTCCACTTCCAGCGGTTTTCAACGTCTGGACCTTCACTAAACAACTAGTCAGCAATACATTCGATTCGCAGCACTCGAATACGTACAGATTGTTCCCGCCAGGAAATCGTAGAAATGTCCCTTGGATGTTGACGAGTGTCTCAGCAATCCATGGCTTCAACCCGTTTTCTCTACGGCATGTCAGCAAACTACACACAATGGCAGAAGGAATTCCGCCGTACCTATTGTTCCAGGTGGTGGGATAAAGAAGAGGAAGACCGAACCACAAGGATGATCCAGCAACAAGTTCCGAATCAAATACCAAGTGGTATGCAACGTCAGTCTCACTGGTCTCTGTCGTCGTTGCCGTGGCATTGAAAAGGGTGTAGGAGTCAGACACGCTATCAACCTGGAAAGTGCTTTGGCCGAAGACAGTCCCACTGCTATTGCCAACGAGAGAGAAAGTCATTTCGCCGCTGTAGTTTCCCCGGACGTAGATCGAGTGAGAATAAGTGCTGCCATCAACAGGCACACCCCAATAGCCGGAATTGGCGAAACCGGCTTCGCCAACGGCTCCAGTTTCAACGTCTACGCGAAGAGTCCTGGGGATCTCATCCGTGAGGGGAACTGTATCATCAATTGCGAGAGTCGTGCCGTTCAAGGATTCGTAGGCGCTGAGGTCCGGATCCGACCCCTGGAAGCCGTTGTTGCGGATGAGCTGTCCATGAAGGCCGCCGTCTCCTGATTGATTGATATCCTGCAATGCAATGTTAGTCTGTGTCTACCTACTATGTCCAAACAACTCACCTCAAACATCAGTCCCCACATATGCGAGGATGTTGCATTTCCGCTGTCTTGGGACACCGTCAAGGTAACAGCCAAGGCAGGTGCCGTCGAAGCGATGAGGGAAGCAGCCCCTATCAAAACGGAATGCGGATGGAGCAACATGACGAGGATCGGCAGATTTCAACGAGTGGAAAAGATGAGCGGATTTCTCGGGAAGTGATGGCGGTACCATTGAGCTTTATCTTCTACAAAGTAATGCATTTCCCGCTCCCCCAGCAAATGCCGGACATTGCTTTGCGGGATTGTGGGATGGAATTTCCAGGATTCTCTCCGCCGAGCCCACAATCCCACCGTATCCACCGCTGCAGCCTCTAAAAGCAGAAGGCGGCAGTGGAAAGTTTGCCTGTTCTGGCACCTGGCGTGATCAACCATGGCTGCGGATTATTGTCAAGATCTTAGCCTCGCTCTCACCCGCCGGAGTGCCGATCACGTCCAGGTCGGTCAATTCGGACCTGCCGATGGCCCCTGTCAATTGGACACGCGGTGCCGGGTTGCTCGGTTATCTTGTGCCGAATCGATATCCTCGCAGCCAATTTTCTGAACAACAGCACACTTTCCTACCAGCTCTCAGGCTATAGAACTCTGATCTGGTCAGGCGTTCCAAAATTAAATAGCGTTGCATTGAAAATTGAAGCTTCTGAGGCATGATGGCCGGTCGTATTACGCATCGCGTTACGCATGCCAACGCGCCTCTCGCTATTGCAGCTCTCGATGCAGTTAGTCTTCCGCTCTACTGGCAGTCGTAACCCCGCTCTTTCCCCCTCTCTCCCCCGCAACCGAACCGAACCCCGACCTCCGCTTTCCGCCACAAACCTCGAGTTCGCTGCAAGGCACTGACCGAGACGCGCGCTGAAGAGCTGAAGCTCAAGCTTTTGCCGGCGATCTCCCTCACGCCACGGCACATCCCCGACGCTTGCACACGCCACATCCGCCGCCTCGAGAGCGCCTTCCGCGGCATCTCAATCAGCGCCCGCGGCCATATTTCCCCCCGCGTACCTCTCGTACGCACCCCGACTTTCCCTCTCCTCTTCTCTTCCATTCCCGCTCGCATCCCGGCCCGACACTGTTCTCGGACATCTACCGCCGTCAGCGTCGGGTCTCCCTGAAGGTTAGATCGCGTCACACGGGACGGGTTAAGCTTCCGCGCCGGTCCGACTCAGCTCGATCTCGGATTCGTTGCGGGGCCTGGAATTCTGCGTGACGCTCGTCGTGATCTGTTTGACGCGGAAGCGGTTCAGCGAGGACAGGCTGAATATCGACAGCCGCGGCGACAGCTCGGACGCTATCCGCCGGTACAGGTTGCGCGTCGACGGCAGGCAGGCGCAGACGATTGCGGCGCCGGCTTCGATGCCGCTCCATGCGATGGCCGGGGCCGTCGTGTCTACCATTGATCAGCTGAGTGAAACGGCAGATCGTTGACCGGAAGTTTACATGTTGGATCTGCGGCTTCACCGGTGGAGATGCCGTAGTCGATGAGGAACTTGAGCCGCACCATGGATGCGACGCAGCCGCTGCGGGTACTGAGATCAGTATGGGATACGTGTGTAGGAGGGTGTTCCGACATACAGACTGCCCACCGTGAACATGATGATTAACCCAAGTCTTTTATATATGTCAACCCGCAGAGTGTGAAGCTGAGGAATTGGGAGGATGAGTGTCGCGACGTCCTGGGCAATTGTGATTGCCGCTCCTGAGTAGGCGAGATTGTTGAAGTCGAGGCACTTGCCCTCCTTGATGTCCTTGTCCCATGACAAGGGGACGGGAATACATTGGAAAGCAAGACCGAAGATGTAAACGGTGGTCGAACATGCGATCGAGGCAAAAACGAGTTTGGCTGCAATCCTAAACGAACGGGACTGTTGAAAAATCGAGAGGAAGAAGATGAGGATGGACAGCTTGGTGATCCCGGTGATAAAGGCGTAGAGGATTTGCTCGATGTAAACTTGACAGTATTAGTGGAAGTTGTCGTTTCCGTAATCCAAAACGCGTACAGAACTTGAGAGCTTGCGCGAAGTTGCGAGATGTATCAAAACTCCAAAGGTGAAGTCCGAAGCCGTAATTAACACCTGGTTTTGGTCAACGGCGTTAACGATCCATTTTATCTCCAGGAGATCTTGAAGCGCTAGGGCAACTTACTGATCAACAGACAAGCAAGTGACGCGATACTGAGATACTAAACCCAGTTAGTACATCTGGCATGATCTTCTCGCGCAACAATCCGTGCACTCACTGCCGCAACAAGGATCATCCAGTCATCCAACCCTAGTCTTTTCTGTATCCATATCTTCGAGACCATGCGGATAGCCACGAAGAATAGCGCAAGGGACACTGATATTATCTTCTCGTTCCTCAGGTAGTCCTGTCGTGAAGTGACCGGGTGATTGCACAATTTGCTCTGAATTTTTGCAAGATCTGCCATCCATTAGCATACAATTGTATGTGCTGAACTGACGTTTAAATAAGCTTACCAATTGTGTCTTGCATCGTGCATTTGGCCTGCAGGCAGGATTGAGTGGCATCTGCAAGCTGACCGCTCTTGCGGCATTGACAGGTGAAGTCGAGAGCGGAACAGCCGATAACGTTCAAGGCCTCAATCAGGCAAGGTAGCTATCACACCATCAATAAGCCGAGATCCTCGGTAGCTGTTTAGATCGGTTGCCTTACTGAGCATTTCGGTAGGTTGGAGAACGAGAATTCAGCTACCGCGGTCCGCCAAAGCAGACTCGACACTAACAGTAGCACGGGCCACAACATGATGAAAAGATAGAGTTGCGCTTTCCAGGGAATGCTGGTATACTGGACTGTCAGTGCTTATATCCAGCACCTGCACCCGAAGGTCAAGACGACCCAGTTCCCCATTACTCTCACACCAAGAAGAATCCCAGAAACGTACGATGCGTCAAGGTTCCAGCAAGCATAAATGGCACCGTAGGCCAACGGAGAGCGGACTGCTGCTCATTCTACACCATGAGGGCTAGTCGGATTGCTGTCACCTTGCTGTGTCAGGTACTTATTTCCGATCCTAAGCATACTCTGAAACCGATGGATGGCCATCTTGGTACCTGCTACCAACTTATCGGAACTGTGTAAGCCCATGTTTTATTTGGAAGGATGACATTGCATCCAACAATCAGCAAGTGAAGCAGTGTGCGACTCGTTTGTTCTGAATAAATTGTGGAGACCCCGGGCAGGCGTTTCATCTGTGGCATGATTGTTCAAGGTAAAGTGTGGGGGCTTCCACCGTTTTCTTTTTTTGCATGACCAGCAACACACGCGCGTCGCTTAGTAGATTGGTGGAGATGCTGCAAAGATGGGATTGCAAAAGGAAAAAACGTTGCCAGGAAAGCAGCTTTCTGTCACCAACACGGAAGCTGCTTGGTGCATGCGACTTATCGTAGTGCTTTTTTGCTTTTGTTCTGACGTTACAAATCTTGCGACACGGGAGCAAGCACAATCTTCCTGCAGCAACGGCAGCAACACCTGCTTGTGGAAGAAGGCTCCGTGATGTGAGACTTTTCCAGATCACTCTGTCCGATGGAACGGTTGCGGGATCGCTTCCGTAGTTCCGTCGATACGCTGTGCCGCGATGGGGCAAATGTCTATTTTTTCTTTTTTCGGGTGCGGCAAGCGGTACATGTTGAACCACAGTACACTCCCAGCAATTTTTCCATTTGGCAATTCGATTTTACCAGTCGTGCCTACACGCGACATGCGAGAACATACTCTTTAATTCTACTGGTTGATCTGTGAACCACTCCTGAGTCTCCGTATCGACATCTCCGTAAGTCGAATTTAAGCGTTAGATTTTAGCGGACTCAGGGTTGCATCAATACAATCAGAAAAAAGGGATTTCACATCCTACTGCTCCTGGTCGCTCAGCTTCATCAATGGATTGATCCTACTCGAGCGGGAGGGCCTGTCCATTTGAGCCTCCTGAGGCGGTCCATGTGCTGCTACAGAAAGCGGAGTACATTTCTGAAGTGGAGACAAAAAAGTCAGGTTGAAAAAGATCTGTCATACAGCGGCGACTATTGATCTTCCCTTTGGGATTAGTATTAATGCCTCTGTGCTCCTTGGCACTGTCTGCGGGCAAGCGAACAGGAAGACCAATGCCGTGAAACACGTGCAAGATGCGGCACATGGCGCAGTCATCGAAATATCATCTATGGCAACGCTTGGACCACCTTAGATTATACTCGCATCGGAAATGATGTGGGTGAATCTATGCGGGTCGGCTCCCGCCTCCGCGATCGGAATAAGATCTGTTGGGACAGGTGAACCTGGCGTGTAGCTAATGTCGCACGTGATTTGCCCTTCCAGGGGTCCGAATCGGGACATGATACTGCGGCACTCTCCTGTAGCCGATGGCTGGCACGTTTTCTTCTTCTTTTAGGAAAGACCAGAAGAGGTCCTGACTCATCACCAATCTGGGGAGGAGCACAAAACCACGACCTTGGCTAAATCTATCACCAGAGCGAGTTCCACGTTTCTTGGTGTTGCTTTTGCGCTAGCATACTGCTAAGACAAGGGGCTTTTTCTACTCCCAGAGTGACTCTCAAGATACACAAGAGCATCTTGGGTACGTGCAGGGACCAATCAGTCCCATATGCCATGTATACGACCGTACCGGTATCAGAACACTAGGTGAACTGGAATTAGTAGACTGAAATGCAGCACATACACAGCAAATTCGTACTGCGGGAGATCGGGCCACGATAAGCAATGCTACCGCATAATCTAGCTTTAGATAGACAATTAAAGGTTTAGAAGAAAGTTGGATGCCTCTACTATAGTCTGTAAATGTTAACGGAGCGAGTGTATTTATTTTGTACAGGCCGACTTCCCTTATAAGCCAATCAAACACGAACGGTTCGGGATACTAAGAGTCGTCTTTTTTACTTTATCTTATACTGTGCTACGTATCTAAGTAATCTATAGGCCTAAGAGTTTTGCTAATAAGATACTAGTCGGAAGTCGGACCAGCGACGTTGGGCTTATTTCACGCGCTAACACTATAGAGCGCAACCAGAGGGTAAAAAGTATATATATACGATCTAGCTACCCCGTAACGGGAGGCTGGCACTAATAAGCCGTTAAGCACGGGCTAGTATCTTTATTATAAGGCAGTAGCATCTGAGCCACCTTATCCTTACATAAATACTACGTTAATCCTACTATTAAGCTAAGACTCTTTCTCTTCGTTAATCTTCCTACACACCCCGCCTATATAAGGTACTAATGTCTACGGCTTAATTATTAAAATGTCTCTAAGCTCTAGTTAGAGCCAGAATAGTAGAACTTTAACAAGGACCGAGCTTTACTATTACGACAAACTCGAAGGTAGTAACGATATTCGGCTCGTAGTCTTACCTCTAGAATCGTTCTATAGCAAAGTCTGCTGCGACATTATCTACGTTAATCTAGCTAAAGCGCCTAACTATAAAGCCCTATTGTATATATAGGCAGATGCGAATAACGATAAAAGTCTTACTAGTACCATTTTATACGGGCCTAAACTTAAGAAGACTTTTATTATCTGGAACTATAAGGCTGCTCTACGGCACCTTCGTCTAGAGAGAGAGACTAGGGTCCTATAGATCGACGCTATCTACATCAACCAGTTAACGCTGGAGGAAAGGAATTATTAAGTTTCGATTATATTTAAGATCTATAGTACGGCTTTACGCGTCGTCGTCTACCTTAGCGAACGGACTCGTAATAGTAATAAGCTTATAGACTATATAAGCAATAAAATAGTAGCGCTACTTTCTAGTACTCTAATCTAATAAGCGAAGTTATTGCTTCGCCGACTATAGTTCACGAGACTTTAGGTATTCTAAGAGATTATGCTAGCTTATCGCGCTATAGTTATGTGCGGCAACAGAACAGTTCTATAGCGGACGCTTACCGGGTTTTACAAGACGTATCTCTATCCAAAGTACGATGCTAGGGAACTAAACGAAGACTAAAACGACGATTTATTTGCTCGGATTCTACTCTATTACGGTCTAAAGGGGATCTAAGCTACCGAAACACTCCTAGAGCTGTACCACGCGACCTAATAAGGAAAAGCGACAGATCTACGCGATAAAGTCTTTGCCTTGCTCGGCGTAGTAGAGAATCCTAGAATAGATCCGGACTACGCGCTGTTAACTACCGAGACCTTCGAAAACCTTGCAGTGTACTTTCTCGAGAGATATCGCGTCATCTTACCTGAACGCAACTTGGAAAACCCCTCTTAGGCGTCTGACTGGGCGAAACGTCCACTCAAGCCCATCTTTGTTGGTGAAGTCGCACTCTTGAAAGATAGACGAGACGGAGCCAAGCGCCTGGTTATCCGTGGACAGCACGTAGTCAGTGGTTGCGTCGGGCTGACTTCTCTGCGCGCGATGGATAACATCAGGGTGATTGATGGTATACTCGAAGTGGTGGACAATCGAACTGTCATGAAGCGCATCAAAGCAGGTCATTGCAAAGTCTGGGAAAAGGACCGTCTCGTGCAGATTTCTGAGCATCATTGTGTAGTTTTGCGCCCGCGCTCAGGTGGATACGCGGTCGTATGCGGGGCAGGTGCTCTTCAGCAATGCGAAACACATGATAGTAACGATCACTGCGGGCCTGATTGTTCGCCTACGGAAATCAAACTTCGGAACAGCGAGAAATTTGTTTTATTGTAAATACTCCCTGTCAATCAAGTTGTTCTTTTTATTTTTTTGAATCAGAAAAGGAAAAGAAAGCATCAGATCGCACTACGTTATAAGATCAATGATGATGTTGGAAGAGAGCTCCATTCTACTCTAGATAATCTTATAACTCAACAATTCCGTCTTCCTATCCGTTAAATAGACCGAAATAGTTCATACCTGTCCACGAGAAGGCCGCGTTAAAAGCTCGCCGTGGAGAGGTATGGAGAGCTACCCATCTCGATTCAAATTTCAAGCCCTTTATACCAATGTCGTGGCCGATGCACCATGGATACATAATCAGCGGGGTTTCAGGGGATTTCAGGCATTGGAATGCGACTCGCGTCGAGAACAAGCCCATCCATTTCTAGGCGCTGCTTGAGATATTCATAAGAAATGTTTTGAATGTCCTGTTGGTTGCTCAAAAGCATGTCACAAGCATGGGCGCAGCTTTGACCGAGAGCATAGAACTGATGTTCAAGCCGTACCGCCCCTTTATCGTTTATGTTGTCAGTGTGGCTCCTGTAGCATTTTGTATGATACACGTACCATAACCAACATGAGTCGATGATGGACACGTTGCCGTGATGAGGTTTCGAGCTTCCGACTTCCGAGGTACCAGGGATCGATAGGAGATCCCAAATGGTCGCCAACGATGTCCATCCTTGAATATGAACCCTTCGTTGTGCGCATGGCCGTCACGGACAATGCGGCGCGCGCAGTGAGTATCGGTTGGCCAGCAAGCTACGGTTACAGGGTCGTCGACAGGCTCATCACCTCCTTGCGAAGCCGTATGTTGTGTGATGATGTAGTCAGATACCATCCGCCGTGCGTCCCGCACGTAAAGTTGGCGGGGAAAGTGGTCGTTGTCCGGAAATTCGTCGGCACAGTAGCCCCATTTGCTCCATTCAGCTCTCACGTCCTGTGGGAGACTCGGGTCACTCGTGAAGAAGTACAGCAATCCCTTCGTGAAAGTTGTTGTTTCTTCAAGGATTTTCTGCCGGTCCTCGTGGCCACCCGTTGGCCAACCATCGTTCATTCCAAGCAGGTCAGTTGCCAAAACAGCTTCTGATCCGATCAGATCCGTCTTCCCATTCGGCAAACGAGCTGTAGGTGTGTACCATTCCCCTCCGGCCTTTGCAAAGCGCCTGTGGAGCTCGTAGTGATCTGAGTTGTATCCTTCGGGCTTGGTGATTGGCTTCCGGTTAGCCGCGTCCTTCGTCAACGGGATGCGAAAGGAGTAAGCTGCGAGGTGAGCATCTCCCTGCTCGGGCTCCCCGAATGGCTCAGGAGAGACGCCGAACAGTACCCCGCTGGAGGGGTTCTGAGGAACGCGGTAGGGGTCAATCGGTATGTTGAATTGGCGATATGGCGTCTCCGCTCGCACGCCGGCCAAGCTTTCTCCGTAGGCGCTGGACGCTTCACGCCCGATTACCGTGGAAACTCCGGAAGCGGCTAGTAAATCTCCTTCGTATGATGCTTCGATAAATGCCTGGTTTCGATAAGCTTGTCTATTTGATCGAATGGCCCGCCTAAAAGCTTACTCGACCTGCAAGAACTTGACCGTTGGAAAGTCTGATTCGCCGCAAAGTATTGCCTTGTTTCTCAACAGCATTCTCGGTGGTAAGTCGTCCCTATACGGAGAATTCAGTTAGGTTCAATTTGATTTTGCACGCTGCCAAGACAGAAGAGATCATACGTAAATGATGTGAAGTGTGCTGTATTCACTCAGCCACTTCCTTATGACTGTTTCGGCTACACTCGATTCAAATCTCCAAACAGTGGGGTCTTTGATGCCTTTTTTGACAACCTCTTCAAGACGTTCAAGCCTACCATAGTAAGAGCTAATGCGCCGATGAAGTTCGAGTGCAAGCCCTCTGACGGTTCCAGAATTCTGGAACTCTGCTTGGTTGTCGATGTCACTTGCCCCAAGGCCTTCGACTTGGATACCGCCTAATCGGTGTATTAGCTTTCGCATGACATGCTATGCCCGTATTTTGGTTGTCTACCGATATGATCATGAGGTGATACCAGCGCCACGTGCCGACCAAGTTTCGCGCTTTGTATAGCTGCTGCGACAGCTCCAGACGTTGAGCCATAAACAATGATGTCGAACTCGAAGGTCATTGTGTTCGAAATGGTGCTCAAGTTTGGCAGGTCTCCTATTCTGAAGAGGCGAGGATCTTAGCAACTTTCAATTTATCCCTCGGTAGATGACTGTTACCTGATGATGCTAAGTCCTTTTCTACTCGGCATTTGTCTGGTGCATCCGATCGGACCAAAATCTGCCTGCCGTTATGGGTCCGTTCAACCCCGCATGCCCCACATCCCCGAGATGTATGGACCCCAGCCAATCACAAGGATTCTTGATCGAGCAAGCTCTAGTACCGGGTAATAAGCCTTTCCTAGAAAGACAGCGTCGGTCTTAATGCAAGATTGCCGAAAGAATGAATCTTGGACAAGGTAGCTATCTGCAGTAAATGAAGGCTTATATAAGTTGTTTTCCCCGGACTCTTCCCCACTCCTTGTTCCTGGATCGACACCCCGGATCTCATCCTCAAAGCCCTCATCTTGGTCATCATTGATTGACATTATGGGAGGCAAGGGAACGATCTTCGTAAGCGGTAGTGCTTGGAATTCTGTCACGGCACGCCTCATCTTTACTTGCTCCGTCTACTCATTGGGAAGCGTGTTTTTTGGTTTGTTGGCCTCTGTCAAAATGACGATGAATCAATCGCCGATGGGAAGCTAACCTATATACAGGATAGTAAGTCTGAAACCTATGAGTTACTCGGCAACAGGCAGTTTGATTGACGGCTACTCATAGTGATGGCGCATCATTTGCAGGTGTTCAAGCATTTGCACCGTTTGCAAAACAGTTCGGGACCTGCGATTCCGATGGATCTTGCGCGCTTACTCCCAAGGTAGCTTCCTTGATGAATAGGTCATACAATAGCACAAGTCTGCACTCATCTCGCATCTCACTAATATGTATTGATAGCCTTGCACTTTTGGGAAAGTTGGCTGGAACCCTTATCGTCGGACCAATGACCGAGAAGCTCGGCCACAAAAAAACCATGTTTCTGACCTGCTTCACACAAATTGTCGGTGTCATCAGTATGCTCAATCGTCTGTATGATCAGGTTTGCAATACTTACCTTATACTCTAGTTCAAGTAACGAGCAAGACTGTGGCCCAGTTTACCATTGGGCGCATTCTCATCTACACTGCTGTTGGCCTTGTCGAAAACGTCACTCCAACCTACCAATCGGAAATATCGCCTGCACCTTTGCGTGGCTTCTTCGTGGGATCTCTCCAGTTGTTCTTGACTTTCGGCTCCTTGATCGCGGGCATCGTCAACAATGAGATGGCCAACCTTACTACTCGAGCCGGGTGGATGGTTGCATCAGGCCTGCAAGCCTTGCCCGCCGTTATCATCATACTGGGGCTGCTTTTCACTCCTGGTATGAAAATATACTTCTATATTCTATTTCCTGTGCTGATCTTCCAGAATCGCCGCGGTGGTTACTTTCCAGAGACCGCGAAGATGAAGCACTTGCAATTTTGGAAAAGCTTCGGCCTGTAAAAGACGTCCAAGACGGGAAGGTCACCATCGAACTTGCCACTATGAGAGAGGATTTCACACATCATGTAGGAGGTGTGCAAAGGAAGGATCCATGGACCAGTCTATTTAAGGGGACGAACCGCCGCCGTACAGGGTAAGCTCTCAAGAGTCTACTACAAGTCAAAGATGTACGCTGATGAACCTTTACAAGGATCGCTATTGCTATAATGGCACTGCAACAACTGACGGGTGTAACATTCTCGAGCAGCTACGGCCCGACCTTCTACAAACAGGTTGGCCTCGGAAAGATGGCTTTTGCGTATGCGGTTAGTAGGCCCATACTCAGAAATCTATTAGGCTCTGTCTATCCGTGAACACGATGTCCTAATCATCTCCCCTTAGGCTATCAATAATGGCGTATCAATGGTAACAGCCATCATCGGCATGATAATATTCGATTCTCTTGGACGCCGGTCTGTAACGTTCTACGGCTGCATTTTTCAGGCCGTCTTCCTGTGCCTCATTGGCGCTCTTGGTGCAAAGTCGGACCGATCCGCCATCGACACCCATGGAATGGTCGCTTCATTCATCATTTACGCGGCCATTCTCCACATGACTCTGGGGCCTGCAGCATACATCACCGCAGCAGAGGTTGGAACCTCATCATTACGCGAGAAGACCATGAGTATCGCAGTAAGTCTAAGTGGCTGTTGTGCAGTCCATGGAAGTCTCGCTGAATCTCCTTCCAGACTGCCGTGAATGTCGTTGTTGGCTTTGTAGTTGTGTTTACTACACCGTATTTGATGAACCCCGCATACGCTGGCCTCGGACCCAATTTAGGTTACGTTTGGGGCGGCTTTTCTGCACTTGGGGCCATCTGGGTCTGGCTCTGCATGCCAGAGCTCAAAGACCGTACACTCGAGGAGATGGACGAGCTGTTTGCTGCCAAGATTCCGGCTTGGAGGTTCAAAGGCTACCAGACCTCCAGTGTGAGCTACGACATGGCTGTACTTAAGAGTAATGGGGACTCAGCAAACATACCAAAGGCCACTGCTGTCCAGTTGGAGGGTGCTGAGAGGGACTAAAGCACGGAGAGCCATGATGGCTCGATTAGTGTAGCAATGCAATGAAATGCAAAGGATTGGCTGATGAATGCTTCGCAACTTATCCAACACTCCGCATGGTATATTTCCATTTCTAAAGTTCAAGAGGATCCATCATATTGGATGCACCGAAACGAGTGGCATGAGGACTGAGGAAGGCAACCCGGACGGGTCCCTTTATACCCTACCCAGTTGACTAAGCTGAATCCAAGGCAACTACGATACAAAGTCTAATGTTTTATCAGTCAGTGTATCTGCGACACATGCTTAGGCGATACATGGTGGGATTCCCTTTTTCTGGTACGTTGTGGTGATGGAATCTGTCGGTCGCTTCTCTGCGGCACAGCACACCTGGGCAAGCGGGGACCCTACAGATCGGGAATAGATGGGCTGCACAGCCTTGTCAGATGATGAAAAAACTTTTCTCGAGTAGCTGTAACCCCGCAGAGATCCAAATACCACCAACTCTCTGTGCATCTACCCTTGACGGTCTCCTTCCGGTCCTGAAGCGCACCCCTACCTTTTCTCGGATTTTGGGACTCCTCAACCAGTAATTGTCTTTCTATCCTAATTACGTTCTCAACTCTTGGCTTACTATCAGCGCAGCAGCAGACACGATCGGTCAAAATGTCAGGAGGGGAATCTGCGCGTCAAGACATTTCCGGCCACGGCAATCTTGAGGGCGCAAAGGACTCAACGAACCCGACTGCCTCGAATTCCGACACAAACGAACCCAAAGCGAGTGTGCGCCCAAGCCCAAAGACTATCGCATACCAAGCATTCACAAGGCGGAGCCGCAAATTTGACGATACTTCTAAAACCTGGATATACCTGGATCACGTATGGGACAGTAACTCTGAAACCTGGAGAACAACGAAATCCGGAGGCTGCGAAAGATGGTGGATCGAGAATCCACCTAGCCTGTCCAAAGAAGACCCTGGATACCTGTGCGAACTGTGCCGGCACATTGACTTCGGACAACTCATTGACAAGCCTGACCGTGGTGAAGAAATCTACATTGGAACGCCTCTATACCACAGCCAACAGACCTCTTGCTCGTTTTGCAGTCTCATCACACATGGGTACCAACTTCACCGCTCGACGTATCAGACTTTCGACGGCGTAGTCCAACTCTACAGCATCATGGGAATCGGGGTCTATGACTTCTGCAGGCCACATGGACACTTGGGACTCTCTGCTTGCGATCCTGGCGATAGGCTGTTTCATCGGTCCGCCATTTACCGCATTGGGACACGTCCAGGAGATGGCCGAAGGGTCTCTGCGAAAGTTATTGGGACAAATTCTGGCCGCGACTGGCTTCCGGCATGCGAAACAAGTCATGACACGGAGCTTTTGGAGACAGTGGTCCATGACTTGCTGTTGGTTGACTTGGTCGATGGCTGTGTCAAAAGTGTCAGTGGAAGTTGCAAGTATGCCGCTCTTAGCTATGCGCGGGGTGAGCTGGACCACGTCCGGAAGAGCACCAAAGAGATGCTGGAGGAGTCCAATGACCTGTTCAGCGACGCATCTCAGACGCCACAAACCTTCAAGGATGCAGCAGAGCTCACGAGGCACATAGGGCTGCAATATCTCTGGGTGGATTCGCTTTGCATTCCTCAGGACGACGCGGCTGACAAAGAAACCCTCCATCGCAAAATCAGGACCATCTACAAAGACGCGGCTATCACCATTGTCGATGCATACGGGTCATCTCCTAACGATGGTCTTCCCGGAATCAGCATCCCGCGAAGCGACACCTACATTAGACAGTTGCAAGGTATCGAGCTTGGAATTTCGCGCGATGTTTCGTCCTGGGAGAGACTGGACGCAATACAGATATCACCTTGGAGCGACTGTGGATGGACCTTCCAAGAAAAGATCATGTCTTCCCGTCTCTTATACGTGACTGAGAAGCAGCTTGAATTCAAGTGCGAACATACCATGTACTTCGAAGAAGTTAACGCCCACCGGCCGCAGAAAAAAGCACAGGTAGTCCCGAAAAGAATCGATCCTACCGGACGACTGTTGCATCAGCTCTCGCAGTGGCACTACTACGGGGGCTCTGTCGAGAGATTCTCTCGTCGCACCCTGACTCACGATACCGACGTTCTTTCGGCATTCTCAGTGGTCCTGGAGATTCTGGGCAATGGAAAGCCGTCTACGCATTTCTTCAACCTCCCGACTGCCGTTCTGGATGAAGCACTTCTGTGGACCACCAAGTCACCTTATGATTTCGACCGAACCTACCGAGAGCTGCCCGGTACAGTCGCCGCGGAGGAGAGAAAAAAATGCATGGAGTATTGGAAACGTGAACACCGGCGGAACACTCCAGAATTT
Source organism: Lasiodiplodia gonubiensis (assembly GCA_009829795.1). Classification (NCBI taxonomy): domain Eukaryota; kingdom Fungi; phylum Ascomycota; class Dothideomycetes; order Botryosphaeriales; family Botryosphaeriaceae; genus Lasiodiplodia; species Lasiodiplodia gonubiensis. The sequence goes on along the minus strand of RHKH01000071.1, from coordinate 72,806 downwards.
CCAACCCCAAGCTGGAGCTGGGCTGGCTGGGATCATGCAGTTCAGTACCCGGTTAGCAATCTCATTGTTCCATCCATTCTCTGGAAATGCAGAACAACAAATGGGCCAGAACGTCTCCTCTCCAGTCAAGAGCTTCGGTGTGCGAATTGGCGTGAGCTTGGATGGAAGTGCCTGAAACTGGAAGAAGATACTGGGCCTCTTCAGTTCGTGTATGTTCACCCGTCGAAGCCGGATCTCTACTTCCAGCATCCGGTGGCACTGAGTCCAGATGGGGGCAATGACATGTCGCCCATGCAAGGCTCCACTCTCTTGACATTTCAAGGATTCTGTCTCCCCATCGCCACCAAAAAGCAGCTCGAAGAGGGAGCTGAAGCAAGGATGTCGCTTGGTCCAGAACGGCATAACAGCTGGCGATGGTTAGAAGCGAACATATTTGATGAGACGGGCCACAAAGCCGGGGGCGTTCGTTTAGACGTCTCCCCTGCAAACCACCCACCGGGTGAACGGAACCTTGGACTTGTCGCCCTTTCCAGGTTCAGCACTTATTCATACAAGCATCCATACGGGTCTCCATTTCCTGCCGACGACCCTTTGGATTTGGATGAAACAGCTTTGAAGAACATCTCTCTACCCCGTCAAGACTGTAAACCCACAGGAAAACGGTACCTTTACTTCCAAAAGTATGATGAGGAAAAATTTGAAAAAAAGCTCCTCGACTGTTATAGCGTTCTCCTTGTGCAATGGGTGGATGGTATTGCATATCGCATGGGACTTGGCCATATCCATATCGATGCATTCCACGCAGCTGATCCAGTTTGGCAAGATGTGTGCCTGGGATAGTGGGGGCTTTTAAGGGAAGAGATATATGGTTTATTCTCTTCGTAGGTGTTGGTGTCTTTTCATTTTATCTGCTCCCGTAATCTACAATCCAATCGTTTATCTACATTGTGCTATAAACCTCTATTGAACCGAAGCAGTAAAATGCACCCTCCTGTGAATTTTGACTCAGGTACTTGGGCCAAAGGCAAATCTGAATCCACCCCAAGCTAGATACACGCTTTCAGAAACAGCTTTTATGGCAATATTTCCAATACTTGTAATCGGTCCCAATATTTCCAGTACCGCACCACAGTATTTGTCTTTAGCGGCATGTCTTATTCGAGAAGGAGATGGTAAATGAATCTTTTAGGAGTACTAATAATGATGAGATATTCGGGGTTTGCCGTCTGTTTAAAGAAGATCCCACGGGCTTCCTTCTAGAGATTCGTTGGATTAAATACTCCTTGTGGCTGGGGTGTATGATGAGTACAAAGTGAAATTCAATTTGAGGAACCAAGGAGAAGAAAATGTTTAGTACTAGTTAAATCTGGTATCAGTCAAACTCAGACGCTCTATACTATAGGCTCATAGGTGGTAAATTGCCACATGGGAAGGAATTGATCCAATGCATGGCTTATTCCGATGCCGCAAGGATTCCTACGGAAAAGACCGTATTATGTGATACTCAAACATCAAAGCTAAACGGCGAGGTTGCACAAACTGCGTATGCGATGAAGCTGATCCTGCAGCTATACCTTGGCGAGCGGAGTAGTCACACGAGTGCTAAACAAGAGCCTGCATAGTTGCAGTCGCACTCATATGATCATCACACTGAGGTCTGGGATGTATTGATAATGCTTCAATGTACAGTTGGAAAATAATTGTATTAAAGCATGGATGGAGACTGAAAAGATTTGTGCGAGTCAATTGTTGGATAGTGGATCACGAATGCCTCGCTTTAGCGCTGTCAAGTACTTGAACTTCATATAGTTATTGCGAGCCTGAGGTGCTGTAGCTAAGTCTTTCTACGTAGTCATCCACCACTAACCAGTGGGTACGCATATGCGTATGAAACTCACTCTGCTATTTATTTGCCCGATTCTCAAGCGCATAAAAACACACATGCATGTCAGCTTACGTGAGTTACACCGTTGGGATCTAGTTGCTCTCAACCCAGACGCTCACCGAAGAGCTGGAACTCGCGCATTACTGACCCATTGGTGCGGATAGAGTTAGCCAATTACTGCTCCCTGAGACACCGCGCACTGAGATTCCTTCCTACGTAACAGCTTTGGAACCCCAACACACAGAACCCCGATAGTTCTTCATGTGGATTTTTCCATTCCGTTGCCATCACTTGAAGAAGACCTTCTACATCATTACAAAGCGCCCCCAATGATGAGCGTGCGATTCCCCCCGCTTGATGTTGTGTGGTACGGGAAAGATCCTCTCGCATTGAAATGCTGCGCCTGTGGTACGCAAATCGCGCCAGAAGCACTCCTTCGCACCTTTCGCCTCCAACCGCTCGAGGGAGACGCGTATAACCATCGATATTCTCGAAAGATACAGGTACCTGGCGAAACAATACTCCTCTATGACAGACATCTCAGATGCTTGGAAGGACACGTCCCGTACATTACTGTGTCGCACGTCTGGCACCCCCAGATTGGTGCAGCAAACTATAAAGGGCGAACCGCTCAGTGCTCACAAGAGACAACCGCTCTGACGTACCAAAAGCCCATTGAAATTTACAAGAGCTTGATGGACATTCTTGGTGACAGACCCGAAATGTGGCACGACTACATCAGCGTGCCGCAGTGGAGTGAGAAGAGCAAGATCCTTTTGGCGATTCCGCAAATCTACAAGGCCGCCACTTTCACCCTGGTACACTTGGATGATGTCGCGAGCACATCGATTGAGTTGTTGAACAGCGAGAAATCTGAAGACCGGTTGCGCGGGATGACGGGTATTTGCAACGCACGGTGGTTCCGGAGGATGTGGACGGCTATGGAGATGATTCGCAGCTCCGAGGTGCGCGTCATGCTTGCTGAATCCTGCATGGCACCAGGGACCGGCGATTCGTTTTTCGACAAGATCGACCAGGTCTGGGACGAAGAACTGACGCGTATGGGCAGCGCTTTCCGCCTGGAGCAGCTGGCTAAAGTGCCGGAAAACCTCGTTCCCTGGATGCTTGGACCACTGAAGGCGGCGAGAAGGCTGAAAACCACCATCTTCGGGCAGGCGTTCGCGGTTCTCAGCTCGAGACAGTGTAGCCAGCCACACGACTTCTTTTACGGTCTGCTGGGGTTGCTGTCCACGGCGTTGGATGAAGACGATTTGGAGGAGGATAACAGAAAGGCTTGTTGGCAACTTGCACGGCTCTGTCTCGAAGCGGGGGACTACAGCCCGCTCCTCATGAATCTGCGCGATGAAGAACGACACAGCCACTATGCATTCAGCGAGCTCACCCTGTGGGGTTTGGGCTGTCAAACCTCTCCCCCCTCGCTCACCGATGGCCTTTCGGTCAGATCCAGTCACCTTCTTCTCAAGGGCGAGATAATTGGACCCATAACCTCCTGCAAAACTCTCTCTGGGGAGATCACTTGGTCTACGGAGCGAATGTGTACAACATTCTTTGATGTGGCTCTGGACCATTGCGGTCCTGACTTGGATGATTTCGTGTCTACGGTAGGGACGAGGCTCTTTGCACAAGATACTGAAGAGATACTCGAACGCATCTCTCACCTCGGCCATCGCCAACGGCTCCAGGAGCTGCTTGTTCAACGTTTCAACTCTGAGTGCCCAATAGACGACCACGTCTCGGGGGATCAGGTACGCTTCATCGCCGATTGCCTAGGTCTTTCAAATTGTTCCCTCCAACAAAGCGCCAAACAAAGACAAACACCTGTCAAGTATGTCAGATCTCACGGAGGCACCATGCATGGCGTCGGGATCAACGTCTTCGCCGCTACTTGTCCAATCTGCCACAAGAATTCTATTTACCGCGCGGCTCTGAAGAAACCGCCCTCCGAACTCATTGGTGCCATGGCTTACCGGATCCCCGGGCTAAATTATACGAATACAATCAAGAATGGAGTGGGGATCATAGTCCTGGATGGTTGCATCGTGGGCAGGTTGATCTGGGCCTGTCCCGCGTGTCCTTGTCGTCCGACGGGTGAGGTAGAACTACAGTTTCCAGATCTACCCATGCCGAAGCCGAACAGCTTCGTATATGGTGGCAGGTAAATGCGTGCGACACTATCCGTGGAGATAGTGAATGACATGGTCCTGGTAGTCCTTGAACTTTCAACAATCATAGCCGTATCTGTTAAGTATCAAGGTAGTGTGCGCCCGTTAGTGCAGTTCAATGTTGATTGTTATTCCTTAGTGTATTCTCGTAGAGATGCGGGGAGAAATTGCTACTCGGAGCGCTTCCCAGCCCCCCAATTTTTACACCGTAATTCCCAGCTACGCTAAGGAGGAATTGGTGCTACCCTCATAAAACTCCCGGAGTGGGGCCAAATATGTAGCGACAATGATCTAGAAATTAACACGTTTTAGAATCGCAAAAGTCAGCATGCACGTCTACATTGATGCAAAGGCTCCATCGGCTTTTGGAAGCATTATCAGGGACTCGAAAGGTGAAAGAGAAGGAAAATGTGTTCTATTGGGCGCTTTTACATGACGTGAAGATGAAACTTCTAGTCCTTTAGTGCGTGTTGTAAAATGTGACCTCTCTTTTAAAAAATGCTTGTACATACGTTTTCTAGAGCAAGGCCTAGATACCTCCCATTATCAAGATCATTACCGAGGCACATCTTCCCCGTAATAATGAGATATGCAACCGCACTTGTACAAGTTAGCCGTTAGCTCAAGAGAAGGATCCCCATGTCACTAACTCTGGCGCATGCTGGTTTCCACTAGACCTCTACGCTAGGTGACGTCTTCCACCAATCCACGGCTCTCAAGAGCCGACTTGAAGCCGTACACGGTTCCCATGATATCTGTAACCTCAAACATGCTCTTGCAGCTTCCCAGGACTGGATGGATTGATTAGCGTTGAAACACGAACACGTCGAGGCAAGGGCGACCTAAAATTGAGGACGTCCACGGCACTTAGATCCATTGTCACAGCAGTAACGTACTAGGCAGCAGTCCAGTACGTCGTGAAACCCTACTTCCCGTGGCCCGTCCCCCAACACCTCAAAGTCTTCATCTCTTTGTCCCAGAGCTTCAGCCAATCCAAGTTCATGTCAAGCAACAGCCCGATCAGAACATGCACTCCATTACCTCGCTTCCCCGTCTCCAAGTTACGACTTGACGTGCTTCATCGGGTCCTTGAACTCGATGTCGCACCAGTCTAGCTTCGTGTAATCAGTCGTGTAATCGCTCGCAATGTACCGCAGCACTCTCTCTTCCTCACATAGGTCAATGAGCAGTTTTTAGCCTTCAAGCATGGTTTGGTTGTCGGCGGAGCAGGTGCGTATGGCCACGTCGGCGGCTTTTAAGAGGCCGCATAGACGATCCTTGTCGTACGGGCCGTCTGGATGATCGAAACGCGGGGTCGTCACGGAGAGGTGTGGGAAGCTTGTTGGCATCACGGCATGAGCCGCGGATAGTTACATAGGGGTGTCGGAGTAAGGCAGAAACGATGCCCCGGAAAGCCGGCTACTGATGCTGGCGATGGCGACTGTGGTGGTTGAAGACACTGGAGAAAGCGTCAATTATTCTTATGTCGTTCACGAGGTATTTTCACGGTTGACACGATATCATGGATTAAGGTACTATACATATATGCTTATTACTGGAACGGTATGAAGTCAATGTGGGCTGATGCACTCTCGTCGCGTGATTTACAATAGTGCTGAGATGCAAGGGGGCACCTTTCTGTTGAAGACCAAGGCGTATGTGCAGCAAGGCCTGATGTGGATCGATGGTAGTGTGAACCTTTTTTCTTCTATCTTGCATTCGCACAAGTAACTGTCATTCAGAAACATTTGGAAGCTGACATGTCAAGTATCTTTCATCAGCTGAAATCGGGCGAGGAATATATATATAGGCTCGGCTTAGTGACGGTCCACTACTAAACGGGCCAATATTCTGCTTGCTCCTGGACGTGATATCATCCCAGACGGAACTAAAAGTGATAACCTGACAACGCAGGCGATGAGACCAAACAAACTAGCTAATTGAAAGCAATGACAAAGCCACAACATGATTGAATAACAAAATCATCAATTCTTAGCTATTATTGATACAGTGATTCTTCAAGTACGACTGCCGAGACTCTGCAGACAAATTCCAGCAGAACCTTTGAGTCTGTTCAATTCCGTTACGATACGTAACCGTAATTGAGGATTTGATTCAAATATCCCGCTTGCTTGCACCGCATCGAGCTTGAATGCATTTCGAATCTTTGCAATTGTCTCCGTCAGGCTGGAGCTGGGAATGTTCTTTGGACGCAATTCGTTCTTTTGAATCAGGTTTATCCAATCTTGCATTTTGTTGCTGCTCCACAAAAATTCGTTTGGCGGCCAGAGGAGTTGAACTGTATCAAAGCGAATCTTGGTGCGCTTCTCTTCAAGCATAACTGAGGCCATTTATCAGAGATCCTGCTAGATGTTTCAAAAATTAAACGGAGAGACGTACATATGGTCTCCCGTGGCATGACATCGTCAAAGTGCGAGCTGAGGCCTAGAAATGGTCCGCTGTAGCCAAGGATAATCGCAGAAGAGGCCTCCTGGAATGCATCTGCATTTTCGAAAAGATACGCGGCTTTCATGTTGTCCAAATGGGTTTCGACGAGAAATCTTTGCCCAGGCGATTGTATTGAAGAAAGCCAGTATGAAGATGCGTACTTCATAGTAGGAACGAGGTCATATTTGTCGGCTGCGTAGGCAATGGATAATAGTTGCTTTGGGGACATCCTCTCATGCCACTCTTGACAACGGGAGTGAATGACGCTGAAAATGACTTGCATGGCGAGCGGGTCGTCTTCTAGCAATGGAATTTCTCGCGGTCCGGGAGTAGACTTTGGCTGTCCTTCGTGGAAGAATGGGCCAAACATGGCAGCAAACACTGTTGATGCATTTGTTAAGAAGATTGAATGGACAAGAAGCTTCACCTTATCCGGGCCGCAAACAAAGATGGTGTCACCGCCCGGATAGATCTCATGAACAGCGCCCTCATGGTCACTTTGGCTCCCCATAGTTTGAGATGTCGAAATGATTAATTGTGAGTGACCCATTAGAGTCTACCTTAAGTAGGTTCGCTCATTATTCCCTTTCCACTCTTGAAAATCTCCTCCTGTCACGCTATGAAGCCTTATTGGCTTGCCGGAAAAGCCCGGTGTTGCCTCTGCCACACCTCTACTGCTATTACCTTCTTTTACTTTCCTCAATTTTGTCAGTTTAATTTTTGGCTCATTCCTGAATTCATCTGAAGGACTTGCAACCTTACATCCGACTGTCGACTTCCTTTGATGTTCCTCCTTACTTGCTAAAGTATGTAGGAATTGCGAATCAGAGTACGCAAGTCGATGGCGCCGCGTCTATCCGAATATGGCTTTTCTCTATCAAAGCCACTTAGGGACCTAGGCTACAAATCTCAATACAATCGGAAATATAAAGGTAGGGGAATCAGAGTGGGCGATTTTATGGATTGTACAACAGCCCCTGTCTGTGGGATATTGAGACATACGGCCTTTCCAGGCTTGTTAGCCGTAGCGGTGGACATTGCGCATCTCCTCCAGATCACATTACAGGGCTTGCAGATGACCGCCGTCGACCATGACAACACCATCTCGTGTTTGCGCGTTTGCTAAAGTTTCATCGGCGCTTGCTATGCGCCCTTTTCCAATACGCACTTACATCCACCCTCGCCTCTCTCCTTCTCTCCCCCTCTCGCTAGTCGCAATGAATGTGGGCTGTGCAAGGAGGAAGAATGCTGCGCCGGCATGATCTGCCCGCCTCTGAGCCCCCCTTGCAGCATCACCACCATCACTCACCCATCCTCGTCTTGCAATGGGCTACGATAGCTTACTCAAATGGAGTAGTACCCAAGACTCCCCCAATTCTCCGTCGCATCTACATAAAGCGGGAGGAGAGTCCTATACCAGAGACACAACGGCCACACGCGGCAACGGTTTACTTGATACAGATTCTGATCCGCAGCATGGCTCGCTACTTATTGATGAATTGCGAGGGTTGCGAGGATTGAATACACCTCGTAGATCGGTCCAGCTCCATAAAGAACCACATTCCATACCTGAGTTACGCCACAGGTTTCACTTTCATAAGAAGTGGAGACTTCTCCCACACAACGTGACACTTCTGCCGCTGCATCCAGTCCTTGCTGTCATCAGTGGCCACGATATCGAACTGCCGCAAGGTACTGGCCAGGGCCAAGCGCATCTCATGCAAGGCGAGACTACAGGAACGTAAGCAAACGAAAAACGGCTGTAGCTCGTAGACACTCACTTCTTTCCAATACAACTCCTGGGCCCCTTCGAGAAGGGCTGCACTATCCTCCTTTCATCGTTGACAAACTCGCCTTCAACCGCAGCTTCGGGAAGCCACCTTTCAGGAATGAACTCCTCCGCGCGGGCAAAATTGTGCGCCGAGTGGTATGCCGGCCACTGATGGATACCGACAACCGTCTGGGCCTAACATCAGCAAACACACCATCAGCAAACGGACAGACTCAACTCACCCCAGCCGGCACAAGCTTCCCGCACACCATCGCACCGCCCTCAGGCACCAGCCTGTACAGCATATCCGGCGCCGGCGGATACAACCGCATACTCTCGTTAATAACCGCATTCAGATACGGCAGCCGCGCCAACGTCTCCATCGACAACTCCTCCTCGCCCCCCAACCCGCGCACCTCCCTCGTCACCGCCCCCATCGCCCGCGCATCCCTCGCCAAGAACCACACCATCCCGCACAGCGCCGTCGCCGTCGTCTCCGTCCCGGCCGCCATGAATATCGCCGCGTTGATATGCATCTCCTCCCGCGTCAACCCATCCGCCTTCTTCCGCTCCACCAACGCCCAGACATCCGCCCTACCACCACTACTACTCTCCGCATCCTGCGTATCCAAGTCCAAGCGCCGATCGACCAAACCAGCAGCGTAATCGATATGCGCCTTCCGCCGCTCCAGCATCGCCGGCCGCGCCAGCGCGCGCGTCATCAGCCCGCGCAGCTGCGGCAGGTAGAACAGGATCACGCCGCGCAGCGACAGCAGGCGGAAGACGGCGAAGACGTTTCTCACCCACGGCGTGTACTGGCCGGCGTCGAGCAGGCCGAGCGGCGCGCCGAAGGCCAGGTCGGCCATGACGTCGAAGGTGAGGAAGTTGAAGAAGTCGGCGATGTTGATGAGGTGGGGATCCGTGGGGGTTTGCGATGAGGAGGAGGAGGAGGAGGAGGATGTGCACGCTCGTTGTAGTTTGGTGATTAGCTTGCGCACGTGGCCGCGCAGCATGGCTTCCTGCTTCATCAGCGAGGTGTTGGAGAAGGCGGGCGCGAAGATGCGGCGCTGCCGCGCGTGCGGCGCGCCGTCTAGCGCCTGCACCAGGCCGCGCGGGAAGTCGGGCGGCGGCGAGTTGAAGGCGGGTTCCTTGGGCAGGGCGGCGTTGCCGTCGTGGCGGGCGTATATGTCTGCCGTTTTTTGTTGTTAGAAAGGAGGACTGTGTGGAGGGCTGGCAGGGTGGATGGGTGGATGAGGGATGGGATTCTCACCGTTCCAGGCATCGTGGCTGATGTAGCTGAGCTCGGTCGGGCTGAGGCGCACGACGGGGCCGTACTTCTCGTGCGCGTGGTGGGCGTGCGCGATGTTGGTGCCGACGATGCGGTGCCAGATCCGCGGCAGCGAGGAGGCGCGGCAGAGCCAGGGCCCCGGGTAGGAGCGCAGCGGGTGGAGGTAGAGGTTGTAGAAACACCTGCCCGCGATCCAGAGGCACTGTTGGCTGGGTCAGTGTTGTTGTAGGCGTGAGGCGTGCAGAACTCACCGCGGCGGAGACGACGAGTGAAACGAGGAACATGGTGTTGTGGACGACGAGGAGGATGCTCGCGCTCCAGGTTTGCCTGCAATGGCGTTCCTTAACAGCGACTGTGTTGACTGTTGCGGATGAATTGATGGACCGCGCTCTAGCCTCAGGTCAGGGGTGCAATCCTGTGGGGCGCTCGTGATAAGCTGATGGGCGTTCGAAAGGCGGGGCATAGGCCGAGGATTTATCGCGTGTGCAACACCTTCATCCATGGCGCCTTGGCGTCTTCTCTTAGCAAATTCCAGCTTGAGCATAACGACACTGTTACTGCTGGTTTTAAAAATAGATCTCGCTCAGTCAGACAACTGCCATGCACCGGTCAGTCTTGGAACCCTGCTCAGATACCACATGCTAAAGCCTATATATGCCTTCCTGCGTCCGAAGTTCGTATATCCTCGTCTTGGCTCCTGAGGCCAAGTCATTGTCGGTCAATGGCAGATTTGTGTGGCGTGTGCTGACCATACGAACGATATACAATGAACGAACCAATCCATTGCACGATAAAACAGGTTCGAGGTTGTGTTCTTTTAAGCTTCGGCCTACACGTTTAAAACGTTACATTAAGTTCTTCCGAGCGGTGATTGGGTATTTTCGATAGGATATAAGACAAAAAGAGCAAGTACAGTCAGCCACCAATCAACCCGCCTGAAAACTCAAACGCAGGGTGGCACATCGTCCGTCCATTTGGGCGCGCGCGATTGGACGCATGATTTACAGTCAATCGCGCGCGCGATTGGCCTAGGACGGACGATGTGCCACCCTGCTCAAACGCCCCCCATAAGACCCGACCCACCCACCGCCTCCTCATACGGCGGCGGCGCCCCCTCAACCACCATCTCATCCAACTCCCTCTCCACCCCCGGCGCCGCCGCCTCCCCCCTCAACTCCGGCCACGGCAGCACCGCAATCTCATGCCCCTGCCCCGCCGCATCGACCTCAAACGTCTTCCCCGCACACCCGATCCACAGCTTCACCCGCAACACATACGACCGCGCCAACCCATACGTTTTGAACGACGGACACACCGCCTTCGACACACTCAACCGCCCGTCTTCCATCAACGCCGCCAGCGCCACCTCCCCGCCGTCCGCCTCCAGCAGCGGCGGTGGCGCCGCGTCCGGCTCGTCTCTCCATCGCCGCTCGGCCACGCAGACGTCGTGCGCCCGCCGCGCCGTCATCTCGCCGCCCTGCAGCCCCGTGTACTGCACGCGCGACTTGTCGACGGCGGTCAGCGCGACGCGGAAGCCGTGGAGGTGGAGCGGCGGGGGTGGTGCTGGCACGGGGTTGCTGTGGTGAGTGATGCTGAAGAGGATGGGCAGGTCGATGCCGCCGCGGGTGGTGGGCGGGGCGCGGGTGACGATGGTGAAGGAGGCGGAGGCCGGGTCGGAGGAGGAGGAGGAGGAGGTGCGGGGGAGGATGTCGAGGTGTCGGCTGTGCCGCGGCGTGATGGTGACGGCGTGCTCGACGAGCTTCGGGGCCTGCGCGGCGGCGGGGTCGAGGCAGGAGGGCATGAAGCGGATGAACTGCTTGTCTTCTTTCGAGCCGGTGAAGATCTTGAGAGCGGTCGTCGTCATGCGGGCTTCGACGAAGTAGTGCACCGTCTGGTGGTGGGCGTCGACGTCGGCCGTCATGGACGGCGGGAGCGGGTGGCCCGGGTTCTTCTCGAAGTTCGGGTTGGATTCGAGGCTGGTGCCGCGGGCGGTGTCGCCTTGGGCGGTCGAGGGGAAGCGGAAGCGGAAGGGGAAGGAGACGAAGGGGCCGTCGCGGTTGGTGGCGTACGATTCGATGGCGGCGGCGCTGCTGTTGCCCGTTTCGAAAAGGCGCTCGTGGTAGCGAAAGAGCGTGCTGCGGCCTTCGCATGTCTGGTACATGGATCCGGTGCCCGAGTGGATGCGTGTCAAGCGTGATATTGCCTTTCCTTCGAAGCTGATTGATACGCTTTCGATCTTCTGCCGTGTGTCGACCCTGACCACGCCGCTGACTACATCGTTGTCTGAGTAGACCCTGTTCGGCTTTTCTGATCCATCGATGTGGAGCTGTAGTGGCCGATCTGCGGGTCTGGAGAGGACCATTTCTAAATCGTGAAGATGTGCATACGATAGTGGGAGAGGCTAAATGCTTGATTCAAAGGCAAGTAGCAGTCTCGTACCTCAAAGCATAACATCAAATGCTCAGGAACATGTGGTACTTGCACGATAGATAAATGTACCCGTTGCCCTGTTTTTCGCGTTCCGGTTAAATCCTACGGTTATAAATAGTACTTCCACGCAGGTCCCCCAACGCTCAGCCGCAGTCGCTGACTACAAGGCCCACCGTAATTGCGTCATAGAGCACATGTGACAAGCACCGTAGTAGCAATAGGCATGCGGTCTTCGGAGTACGCAGATCATGTACTGGAAAATGATGTGGGTGAGACTACATAGATATCTTGATGTTTCTCGCCGGGTAAGTTCGGCGTGCGGAGGTTCTGATTGGTCAGAGCTCATTGCATCTCTCGACGAAACGTCTGCGCATTCCTCAACTGATGTCCGGATATTCAGGCTTCGCCGAAGGTAAAGAAATAGGAAAAGATAGAAGACTGCTAAGCGTAGTACTAAAGCGAGTACGAAAGCGTCCCACATCTCGTCTGACATCACTGCGAAATCAACACTCCATTCGCAGCTTGCAGAATACGGGCAGGCCAAAAATTCGTGTTATTGTATATCTCACCAAATCATGAGATTACCTCTGACGTCGCCACAGTAAGGCCTGTCGTACTGTGCCAGGAGAAGACAAACTTAGCTCAATGGTAACGAGCATCTCCGCATCATTAAAATAACAACCGTATTTTGCATCCAATAGGTTCTGCAGATGGCTCCCAACGGAGTTTGCAACCAGACCACGTGTCGTGCTTACTAGTCGCTGCCTGATTTCCGGCTCTATAATACGTCTCCAGCTATCATCGCAGTCGATACGGAAAGCTGACACAGCCAAAGCGAGGGACGCGTCTGCGGGATATTCTTCACCAGTGTAGATGCTATTCAGCTCTGAATCGATTGCCTTTCAATACGCAGAGGACACTTAGTAGTCTGCAAAGGTCTCCAGACTTCTCTCAACCACCTGACCAGTCTCATATCTGAGCATCGGGACGACAATTTTGTCGGGCTCGAGTGAAAAGGCTCTGAGCGCCGGCCATTTACGGGCTCCTCTTGTAGCCGATGGCTCACGTGGATCAGCCTTTTTTGTATCAGATCATGGTTAAATGGAGCTGTCGTCTGGACGAGAATGTGGAGCTTTTGCGCACATGTTAATTTTTAAGAAAGGACTAAGGCATACTTACGCTTGGGGCTTTATTCTTCACGCTAGCCATCGGCTGCGGGAGGGGAACGAATTTTCTTCAATAGACTAACGGAGTGGAGTCACTGCATCGCCGGTTAGCCACCGCTTATTGAGTTACAGCCGTGGCGCTACAGCTCGTTTCGAAACGTTACACCAGCTGCATTCGTTCATTGGGAAAACACTGGTCGAGTCCCGCCAAGCTTGATGAACGTTAGATGATTTTGGCATTCAATTGCTTTTTATGGCCGAGAAGCAAAGAAAAAAGGTTCAATAAAGTGTCTTTAGTGGCAACACCTTCCTCTTCTTCGTGATCCCTTTCCACGAGATTATGAGCTGTCGGCAGGGCTAGTCTTACAAGTTTCACAGTCACCAATCTGCGTGTAACCGAAAGGCCTGGACCGTAAGGGCAAACATTCGTGGCACTCAACGGCTCAATCCCCCACTCAAGCGCTTCGTGGCCCACCCACACTGATTCGCATGGTGTTCTTCTTATCAGCTAACTGCGGGTGATCAAAAAGCCGCCCGTCTTAAGGATACTTCCTGAAAGTATTGCTCTTTCCAGCTCAGGCTGGCTAGATGACCGACAAAAAGAAAAAAGGAACAAAAACCTCGTACGTCATCATTTCGTAATGTTGAACAAAACTCGGGTCCAAAAAGCACGCCTTTGGGTAGTTTCATGCAAACCCTTGCCTTAGTACTCGCAGCGTCATATGCAGCACCCAGTACCCTGCTAGTAGCGCGGCTGCTTACGTTTAATGTTAATAGCACGTTTGTTGTTTGGCTGCCATGCAAAGCATTCGCAACTGCACCAGCGCGCGGAGTATGGACGGAAAGTATTTTCTGGTTAGTCTACCCCGCCTGATTTTTCAAGTTCATGGTTGCGTATCCACCTCCTCAGCCTACACTCGACCTATGTATATTGTGGATATGTTTACGATTCTGGGGTATGGATTCGATCTTTGGGCAACTCGGAGCAAAGATCCGCCCAGCTCGTAAAGTGATTGGACATTTCCCCAGCTCGACCATTGCTGATGTACAATTTCCGATTTTGTTCCCAATAGATGTACTTGCTGTAGCCTTCCGCGTTGCAGTTGATAAGAAAGCATACGGAGTGAGGTGATATTATTGACCTCACAGAAAGACCGGTAGGATGACTCGAAATTGTAAGACTCCAGGAACCTGTGCAGCTGGCAGATATTGATACAGACGATGATCCCGCTGGAGCAGTGACTAGAGACGATGGATTTCTGCTGCTGCGGCTTGATCGTTAGTGACGGATGATTTCGATGATAAGCATACTGAGGCAAGTATGTAAAAAGGATGAGACAAGACCGGTACTCCTGGGAGACCGATTAATCACGCAGCAGAATGCACTCTTCCGAGCACCTCCCTTGGAAGCTCCGTATGATTGAAGGCATGTGGTAATACAGGTCGGGGATTTCCGTGTTCCACAGACGGTTTGACACTGACTTGCGGCTGAGAAGTTTGTTTGTGCGGAACACTCGGCCCCGTCTGCCACTCAGCTGAGTGCCCCTGGTGGCGTGGACGTACGACCATGCTAGCGACCTATGCCCATCCAACGGCCGTCTGGCATATTATCATGGGGCTCTCCTTGTAGAATAGTAATGGCGCAGCATCCCATTGTCGGTCGTGTGTAAGCTGCAGCGGTACGTCTAGGTGATGCAACATCCTTTTGTGTCCGAAACGCTATTATGAAATCGAACTGATGTCTGAAAGTACGTGTTGTTGAAACTTTCCGGTACCATCTTTCATTGACGGACTACTTATCGTAGAGCAATCCCATCATTCCGTCGTTAAGCGCTTCATATTTTCAATTAAAATGTCCATCCTCAAGAGTCCTATTTCCATGAAATCATTCCACAACGCGCTAGCGTCTCGAAGAAGGTTTACCGTTTTCATAGTCTCCACATCTGTTGTCTTTCTGATTGGGCTTCTTTACTTCTTGCCCGTCAGTGGCCCTCTCATTACCAGCGTGAGAGGCCAAGAAGCAATATATGACCCTCACTTGGAGTACACTAAGGAAAGAACGACAACACAGCCTCCCTCAGAATTAATAAGCACAACCTCAGCAATACATGTTGCTCCGACACATATCGGGGCTGTCATTGCCGCCGCTCGAAACACCACAAACATAACTTGGATGTCTAAGCTTAGTACAAAGACGCACGATATGTATGGCCTACCACCTACTCCTTGCTGACCAGCGACTGACTAAGAATAGCTGGAGACCATACCCATATAACGTTGACGATCCATCTCCACCACCAGAGCTTGCAACCCCGGCAAACAAAGGCCACGAGGCCATGGTATACCTGTCGTGGATCATCGACAACTACGACCGATTACCCAAATACACCGCATTCACTCACGGTCATCGCACAAGCTGGCACCAAGAAGGTGATATAGTTGACCTTATCGGAAACATACGCCTTACCGCCCTTCGCGACCAAGGATACATCTCGTTTCGGTGCGACTGGTATCCAAGCTGTCCGAGCGAGATCCGTCCTATTACTCATGATGCTATCGTCTGGGGCCCGGGTGTCAACAGGGAAGCTACGGAGTATGAAATCGAACGATCCTGGGACGCACTCTTTCCCGGTGAACCTCTTCCCATGACGATCGCATCTCAGTGCTGCGCACAGTTCGCTGTTACGAAAGAGGCTATTCATAAACGAGGCAAAGAGGACTATGAACGGATAAGGCAGTGGATCCTGGATTCTATGCTGCCCGATGATGTTAGTGGGAGGGTGCTCGAGAAGCTGTGGGCGTATATCTTCACTGGAGATGCGGTTCAGTAAGTGATTGCCGTCCTTTTCCAAGAGACATTTACTTACAAAGCCAAGTTGCCCTGGGCCTCAGCAGTGCAATTGCGAGTACTTCGGACGGTGTACCTCTGTGACTTGGCCTCAAACCCCAGAAGGCCTACCAGATCTGCCAGAAACATGACGCTCTACCCTTTCCTCGCCTGTTCCTTTCCCTTTGCGTTTGTATTTGAGGCTTTGCGGCGATGATAGTTGGTCTACCTGGCTTTGAAGCATAATGTAGCTCTAAAATGTGGTTGATTGTCACCACGCATGGCACGAAATCACCGAGGCCTAAAGAAGGTGACAGGGCTGCCGTCACATATCACTAGCGATGAACAAATTTATCAAAGGTAGCCTAAGGATCTCCTAGAAATGAATCCTGTATGAAAACTTTCATTGGTAATACCTTAAATCAGTTGAAGGTCAGTACCAGGTCATGTATTACGTCTCTTAGAGAGCTGTAACCATATGGTAATGATTCGCAATCAAATTTACAATAATGGATCTACAAAAACCCAACACAAGAAGAAGGGGTGATTACCAAAAGCGACCCATATCTATAGCGAAACGCCCAAATACGACCCCGACGACCCAAATGCTACCTTTTAGACCGTGCGATAAAATATTACTTTATCTGGCTGAGGCCAAGCCTGCGCCGCCTGCGCCACCGGGTCCCTTGCACGGCTAAGGGTCACAATGCTTGGCATGGTGTTGAGTATAAAACATCGCTATTTCTCTTGCTTCTCCATATATTTATCACTTGTAATCGGTGGGAACGGCTTCAGAGGGCCGACTTGCATAAGGAGAGACGCGAGAAACGTGATATAGTTGGTCTTAGTTTGTGTAGGACTCGCGTACAAAATTGGCCACGACTTGTCGGGGGTCTCTGGAAGACACTCCAGCAGGACAGGCAGGCAGGCGGGCAGCCAGGTAGGCGGGCAGGCGGCCGCTTATATCAACACCATGCAATCGGCCCTTCAGCACTCAGGCACCCGATCGAGCGATTAAGCGATCTAGACGCTTGCTAGCGATCCAGCCAACCAACTAGCGCTTGCGCGGCCTCTTGCTAGTAATTTACTATCGCCCACAAGGCAACTTCAAACAAAGGAAACTCCAGAGGGTCGCGTTTGGGTCGTCGGGGTCGTATTTGGGGTTTTCGCTATAGATATGGGTCCCTTTTGGTAATTACCCCCCGTGACTTTCATTTCACTGCTGCATGCTCCCTGATGAGCGTTGTCCGCTTGACAGTACAGAGTAATTACTTTGTAGAAGAGTGAAAAGGGTGGCATAAAAGCAAAGACAAGACTTAAGCGTCCCCGCCATCTTCACGATCTACCACTTCGATACCCCATCTCTGCTGCCCATCGCGGTCCTCAAACCACCCCAATTTAGTCCTGATGGCATCACCATCTTCAATATTGCCCTCCCCTCGCTCTTGCAGCACTCTGAGTAGTTTATCACTCCCGGCAACGAGGGCGAGAGTATCAGCTACGCAAGCCACATCGCCCTTCAAGTTCTTTAAATACTTTCGTTGCAATGCCATGACCACCAATGTTGTAATGATCAGCCAAGCGAGAATCGACACACTGAGCCATACTGCCACGGCGTTTGTCTGCAGAAGCTGAATCTCCGTTGATATCTCGGCAGTAGTCGTACGGTTTGTGTGTGATATTGGCCATTTGATCGGGTGGTTGCAGGTGCTGCCGTTGAAGTCCCCTAGGCATTCTGGTAAAGTGTAATTGATGGGCTGGTAAGCCCAACTGCCGGTTTCAAGCGAGACGTTGCTGCTGACGTAGTGTTGGAAAAAGGTTGTGAAGGTCTTTTTCGCTGCTGTTTCCATTGTCTTCGCGTCCAGTAGGGCGCGTGGATCCTGGTTTACTAAGGAGAACATAGCATATGCCATGAAGTCGAGGTTGAGTCCCCGTTCCGTGTCTCTAAAGTTAAAGGACTGATCACCCAAGTTTTCTGTATACCTTCCTTCGTGGGTGGCGTAACCAGTATAACCCCATATGCTAGCAGATCTCAGCATGGACATCATAAAATGGATCCCATAACTGAACGAATCAATTAGTATGAGTTCTCTTCCATAGTACTGCACTACTTGCGCATTCTTACCTGATAGTGACATTATAGTAAAACCCATGATCCCAACTGTCCTGACGTTTGAAGTTGTCCACCCATGCTTCGACGGCGTTCTCCAGCTCCTCAGTAATTTTAAAGTCGATGACGTGCCCGGATACTCGATCGACTGTTACATTTGCTGAGGCTTTCTCAATGACTGGAATGCATTCGAGTAACTGTATAGCAGGAATATCCAGGAACATGAGGTGTTCTATAATTTCATCTCCATGATGCATCATTTCATGAGTCTGGCGGATCTGTATGCCGGGAATCAATCTTCCGTGTACCCACTTGACTGTGAAGTTGAAGGGCAGCTCCATTCTCGTCGTTGAACCATCCAAGGATCTTAGGGGAGACCAGTTGCCAAATGCGGATGCGATAGGAGGCCAAGCCGTTCCATTATTACAACAGGCAGGTAGCGTACCATCAGCGAGAAACCTCGTGTTGAGAAAATCTGGCCAAATAGGCGCTCCCCATCCCCGGCCTTCTACCCCAGGTTCAAAGCCAGTCGTGATATTTTGCGGAATAGTGCTGGCATTCCAGAAGGAAGTATTGGTTAGATCCCGCTTTGTGAGCCAGTCTGAAGTGTTCTCTAAGTCTTGATATTGTGTGCACTGAATGCGCCCCCTGATTGCTGGTGTACTAACCATGACCGTTGTCTTCGGGTTGAAAGATGAATTGCCCACATCCTGAATGATGCTTTCGGCTTCCAACTGGTCCAGCCGCAGAGGGATGAAGCTCCAGCCATCGTGACTCCAGGGTGGTTGAGACCCGTTCATAGTGAGTTGAAGGGTGGCGCTGTAGAGCCAGTTTGTGGCGAGGTCGTTGTACAGATTGGAGATGATCGTAGCATTACTACTACCCTCATCTGTGCTTGGGCCCTCGAAATGCGACTGGTAGAGATGCGGAGTCTGACGCAACTCAAGACTTCGAACTGCCGAAACGGCATGGGTGTGATTGTATTGCGCTCTCTCGAAAACGACTGACATGGCGATTGTTACTAAGATTGAGCATGCTCAGTTCAAGTTTCGTGTTATCCTGAAAGAACGTGAATGAGTCTTACGGACTGGCGAGAGACAAGCTCCAACTGTGACCAGTAGTAGCAGCCAATGCCTCCTTGAAGCCGCTTTGTAGGCAGCCCATGCCCAATACGACGATTGGTAAGATATACCTGCCCCGTGTGTGAATGTCTTTGGTGGTGTTCGAGCCAAGGATATGTACGGTTGCAGCCGGCGAAATGTTGAGTCTATCGAGCTCCACCACAAGCCAACCAATACAGCAAGGGTGGTTGGAATAATAGAAAATGGCTGAATCGTTCGTGTTCTAAAAATGGAAACGTGTGTTTGGTATATGAATGTCGTGCGGTATAATTCAGAGCGCTGCGAAAACCAGTTCAGGACAACTAAGGCAGCTGTAAGAGCACAAAGGAGAATGGTGAGAGCTGATAAAGATGGGAACTGTAGTACAAATGGAATCCATGCCGTTTCGGAAATCTTGCGGCCTTTCTTCTCTACTTCTGAAAGCTTTTAGTTGGACTCAATCCAGAAAGGCAAAATAATGAGCACAAAGGTATGGCTTACCCAGAGTTTCCGCGACTGATACACACGATTCTTGCAGTGCTCCATGTGTAGTATAATACTGCCTCCCGTGCAGTATCTGCTGAAAAGTACTGGTAGAGTCGAATGACATCATTCGCAAACCCGACTGCGTCCTAGAACCGGGGGTTACCAGTACAGCGATACCAGCAGGAGATGCTGGGTCCTCTGATAAGTTTAGTGGCCGAACATGGAGTTTTGAATGAGCCCACACTGCCAGCTGTAAAGAAAGAGAGATGGTAAACATTATCGCCAAGGTTACAGCAATCGCAGGCGTAACAACCACTCTTCGTTGGATGGTCGTCACTTTCCCCGGGACAATCTCAGTTGGGGGATTTTGCTCTTGTAGGGAGTACTGAAAAGTCTCGCCAAATACCCTCTTTTTTATCCTGGCAGCTCGAGGGATCAGGTCTCTCGCATTCGTCAAAGCCTGGTGGTCAAAGTTGTAGAGAGCGGAAAGGACTACCGACAGCCCACGCGCGGCATCTTCATTCCTAATAGCCACGTAATCCCGCCATCTGAAGCCTGGATGTCCGGACTGTCCTCCCGACTCGTAAAAGAAAGATTCGATGGCATGATTTAGCTTTGGATCCAAAAACTGAAGAGATGTACTGGTGTATTGGCTTAGGAAGGGACGGTTGAAATATAGACGGGCCCGGCGGCATATAGGGAGCCAGAATGGAGCTCGCAAGGCTGAGGAAAGGGCTGAAACGATGTTCTTTTCGAGGTGCGACTGATGATGCCATCGAGGATAAATTTGTACAACTCCGGGAAATTTGCGGTATCACCGTGTTACGAGAGAAGACATGTCTTCATTCAAATTCTGCCAGGTATGCGTAAAGTACCTGCCTATTCGATATGTAGCGCACGAGTTGGTGCTTCGATGACAGATTCGTTTTGAAGTGCATATTTTCGTGGGGGCCGAGCTACCATCTCCTTGCAGTAGCTCGCGGTGATAAATCGAGCATGTGTGCTTGTGGCGCTCATCATGCCGCTCATGTTCTACGCAAGGTTGTACCAGCTGGTCTCTCGTCCAAGGCAGGCTCAGCCTTTAAGATACGTAGCACTGGCATACAGGAAAGAGATAGCGAGTGATCAATGCAGCTACCAACAATTCTGTAACACATGTGTCACCAGATATTCCACACAGCCTGGTCGTTGAGAGCTGGATCCCCGTTTGGGAAGTAACAGCTTGCCATTATTTTGAATTGCCATGGAAGCTGCAGTAAAGTGGAAGAGGGAAATCGGCCAGCCTCAATTACACAATTGTGCGAAGTGGCACATCGTTGCTTTTGGTAAGGCTTTCGCAAGGCTTCCATGACCGGTGAGAAGGGCATAGGCAGCCGTGAAATGAACGCCCAATAGCAACGAACTTATTTGTAGTAAGTCTCAGCCTTGCACAAGACGGCTTCTTGCACTTCAGCTTCCGAAGTGAGAGTAAGCTCTGTATTTAGCAGTACTATATATGGGAATGCGGCCTCGCACGCAGTGCGACAACTCTTCGTTGGTGTCACAAAAGTACCCCGCCCTTTCTCTTCCAACGCTGTCAAGCTGCTCAACCTTCAGTGATGATTACCATGCTTTGCGTTGATGATTCACCTTCTCTACTAAAATTTCTATCGCACTTCTAGTCTACGTGTGCATTGGCTCTTTGACCGCGTACTCCCATGTTCAATGATCAGGGAAGGACATAACCGCCGTCAATCAAGACATCACTGCCCGTCATATAAGAGGAGGCATCACTCGCCAAGTACAAATACAGTCCCTTGATCTCCTTGGTGTGTCCCTGTCTCCCGAGTGGTGTCATGCGGTATGCCTCGTTGACGACGCTCGGGGCGGCGCCCATCTTCGTGTCGAAGAATCCAGGGGAGACGATGTTCACCCTGGCGAAGTCTTTCCATTCGTGCGCCAAAGACTTTCCGAATTGAGTAACGAATGCTTTGGTGCCGTTGTAGACGGGCTGGTCTACTGGAACGTTGACGATGTGGGCGCTCATGCTGGAGGTTATGATGAGGCTACCCTTTCCTTGGCGTTTGAAGACCTCGCCAACATATTTGGCACAGTACACCACACCATTCACTGCAAGGGGTTGTCAGAGGAAATTTACTGAGGGAGGGCTACGATGTACCAACCATTGACGGACATTTGCTTGTCGTATTCCTCAAGAGTTTGCTCCAGAATTGGCTTCGAAATTGCCATTCCTACGGTTCAATTAATTTTGCATCTCTGGACTTTAGAATGGGAAAAGCAGCACTTACCAGCGTTGGCGACAAAGACGTCGATCCTGCCAAAGTCTTTCACGACTTGGGCAATAGCCTCCTGGACCTTTTCAGGCTTGGAGACTGCAAGCGACATACGTCAGCCAAGTTCCACAACTGTTGATCGAGAGGCCATGCCTTCCACTTTGTAGGCCTGTGCCTTTACGCCGTGCTTCTGAGCCAGTTCCTCTGCCCTCGCAATTGCTGCATCGTTGCTGTTGTACCAGAGCGCAACGTTTCCGTGGGCCTCCGCCATGGCCGTCGCTACAGCGAGACCAATTCCGTCTGCCGCACCATTGACGACAATAACCTTGCCGTTCATTTGAAACTGCTCCATGACGTTGCTGGGCGTATCCGGAAATGGACGAGGGAATCCCTCTCGGACCCTTCCGGCTTCCTCAATGGACATGGACATTTTGGCGGCGAATTGAGAGGAGGGGATGCGTGACAGAAGTTGTAGCTAATTGCAATGGAAAATTGTTCCTGAGATGTTGAATGTAGGACAGATCGTGTTATATACGGACGGTGTAAACAAGGTGCGGAGGGGCAACGGGATCGCTAAGACCAATCGGTCCACAAGCGTCCGAGAATTCTCCACTTGAGCCGTGGAAAGCTGGACAGCCATTGGTTGATCCGGCGGACAGACGCCCGATGATAGCGCAAGTCGCCTTTCGGGCTGTTGTTGTCCGACGCCTCCCCGCATCTGGTGTTGAACGTCTGCCCCGCGAAAAGTGGCTCTTGCTTCAGCTCTCCATGACGTCGTAGCGGCTGCGAGCTGTCAAACGACAAACCTTCCGCCGCAAATTCTAAATGAGCATGAATCAGCTCAACTTCTAATTTTCAGCCGCCGCCATAACAAAATAGTTATGTACAGAAGGGCCATGTGGGGGTCCAATGCTCAGATGGGGGAACGCTATCACGAGCAAACTGTGAACTAACATCGAGCCTCCATCAACGCAAGAGAAGCACCAACCCTTACCGTTAAGTAACGCTGCGCAAGCATGTAGCCCTGGCGGCTGCCATTAGAGCAGCCATTCTTGTATGAATATCTCGGAGACGTGCCATAGGCGGAATTTATGGTGTTCCTCGCAATGACAGCCTACGCGAGTCAGCACAACCACGATAAGATAAGAACAACCATCATGCAGAGACGCGAAGGTGAAGTTCTGCTCGTTACACATACAAGTTGATGTTCCTCAGTTAATCAATGGCGGGTGAAACGCGAAAGGGTCCGTTGAGGTGCCGGCCTTGGTTTTGGCGGCTGCAAACTCTTCAATCACCACCACCACCCCGACCAATTCGAAGTAGGAACTGAAATTGTAACCCGCAACTCGCCCTCAACCGCAGACGGCTTGCAAGCGCTCGTTCCAAGATGAGGAAAGGCAAATCTTCATATGAATTGTATCGCCCAGCTGTGAATAAGGGTACGTGATCGTGATATTGCAGAAGTTTGTATGTGGTGTTCCTGGAGGTGAGATCGCATGAAATGTTTTGGCAAAACGAGGCTGGCGTGGTCTGATAACCCAGATTGCGCGGACACCATTGAGTCACCCAGGCTAGGCGCTTATGCATAATGGCTCGCGGTGACAAATCAGCTCGATTCTTCTCATTGTTGCCTGAAGCGATAGGATGCGGCTTTTTGATGGATTGTACCGATCAGATCTGAAACTCCTACGCGGCAGGAACGCCCCAATGATATCGGTTAATCTTTCTGAACAAAGGCATGTTACCATCTCACGTGCGATTGGTTAGCGCTTCGTTTCGGGTATGGCTCACTGTCGCTTAGCCGCTCCATCCTCTATAAATTAATTCAGCTTGCGCCTCATCTCCACGAACATATGTTGCGCTACCCGCTTAGTGTGCGGTATTCTTTCGCACATTTTACTTCCTCATACAGATTCTCGTAACCACACCGTAAACTGTCACAGCCTTTCCATATTCAGCGCCTTTAGGCCTGCATATTGTGAATGAAGCACAATGGCAAGTGTCACCCGCCTCAGTGCCATCGTCCGGCCACTCCAGCTCATCTGGCTATCCATCCAATGTACCTCACCCTCCTCATCCTCACACCAGCAACTTACTTCCAAAACAGACCACTACAACTCTTTCAAAGAAGCCCTCCGCAAAGACGGCTTTGCCTCACTCGCACATATCCAACGGATCCGCGACGTCGCCGTAGCAAAACTCTTCATCACACACGGTAACCCCCTCTCCCCAACCCAACTTCCCACATACCAACGCCCCTCGCGCACAGCCGACGGCTTCATCGCCTTTGAAGACACGACCTGTGTTGCCTCGCTCGTCCCCGCCGCTCGAGGCAAGATCCTCGAGCTCGGCCCCGGACCAGGCAACCAGCTGCAGCGCTACGACGCATCCGCCGTGGACTTCATCTACGCCGTCGAACCCAATGCGCAGTACGGCGACCACGTTGCCGCAAAGCTCAAGCGACTCGGTCTGCAGGATAAGTACAAACTGCTAGCGTGCGGCGTTGAAGACAGCGAGGTGTTGCGAAGCGAGGGGGTTGCGGAGGGGAGTATGGATACCGTGCTGAGTATTCAGGTGCTGTGTTCGGTTGGAGACGTGGGGAGTGTGATGAGGGAGGTGTGGAAGCTGCTGAAGCCGGGAGGTAGCTTTATCTTTTGGGAGCACGAGAAGAACAAGGATGCTGCTACGGCTGTGGCGCAGAGTACGTGTTCGTTCCTTTCGAAGCTGTGGGGAGTGGCTGATGTGGCAATAGCTTGTTTGAATCCTGCTTGGAGCACCTTCGTCGGGTGTCATATGACTCGGCATATCAAGGCGGATATCCTTGCTGCTGGGGAATGGGAGAACCCCGAGGAAATCGAGGTGGCGGATGATCCGTACACTTGCTTGCCCAGGATCTGGGGCGTGCTCAAGAAGAAGGCTTGATTGGAGACTCGGTTTCTTTTTTGTTCTCATTACTCGCATACCAGCCTCGGGTTAATGCGTTACGATTTCACTCCTATTGCTATCGAATCGGAACTAGTCATCTGCTACAACCGTGCCATATGTACGAGAAATTGTAGCTCTCTTCAAAAGCATTCACAACACAGGCATCAAGATCCTGAGCAATTATCTTTGGGAATCATCACGGCGTTACTCATCTAATATTTTCGCTCGAAACGGCATCTGGTGAAAGTACAACCTTGGCATGGCATTCATATAATGAGACTCGGTTACTGTCGCCGGCTACGGACCAGATGTGTATTAAAAAACACCGATACAAATCTACGAGACAAGAGATGCGATCTGCGGACAGAAAAAAACTTTGAACTGAATCCAGTTCCCTCACACACACCACGAAACAAGGTCTTTGAGACGACAAACTTGGGCCCAAGGAGAACCCCTCTATCACTGCAATTTCAGCAATCCAAAGCAACACAATCTCTGATCAAGGAACAACCAACGCTTCAGTTAAACAATGCAACATCAGTAACTCGGACACGCCTGCTTGAAACCCATTGGATCACGTCCTCAATCGGTAGTGCGGGTAAGATGCCCTCCCATATATTTGGAGATATTCTTGAACGGGACAGACTTAGCCCTGCAGTAATGTATCAGGGAACATAAAGGACAGGATAGGCAGGGCTGAGCTGGGAACAGAGGTGAAGGGGCCGTTACATGTTCATCCAATGATTCCGTGCCAAGATACTACGAAAAATAGAAATAAAGAGTGAATGCAAGAAGAAGCGAAGTCAATGGGTGAGGGCAAATGTTCTTGAAATCGTTGGTCACGTAAGCGAAAAATGGGCGGCCGCCTCACCAGGTGCTGGATGTTTACGCATAGAATTCTCCAGGCACAGGAGCAGTGACAGGCTCGCTCGTGAAAGTGCAGTGTTTGACTCCAGGGCGTATCTCGTTCCTGGCAACGCCCCATTGAACTGGCTTCAGATGCGGTGTCTCCTCGTCCGGTGGCGGATGGCAGGCCGCGGCGATGGCAAGGCTGCAGTGCGCCGACACAGGAACGTCGACTTGGATCTTGCTCCGAGCAAACCACCAGATGGTCAACATGAGAGTAATGACGACAAGAGCAAACACAAGTGCGCTCAAGGCCGAATACCCGGTTGTGCACTTTGAGAGAAGCGTCGAGTTTTCGCCATGGAGAATGATATCGCCGTTCTGGTCGTAGAGTTCGAGTCGGGTGAGGAAGATTGACTGCGAGGCGAGCCAGTGGAGGGAACCGGATGTCGCGGTAAGAGGGATCGCCCAGGTGTATGGGAGCTGGAGATTGTACGTCTTTCGTTGTTGTCCAGAGGGCTTGGAAACGCGAAGCCCTTTTCGAGTAGTCCCGTAGCCGTTCCACTCTTTCACGAAATGGTTCGAGGTGCAGATTCGGTTGATTGCGAAGTAGGTGAATGATAGTAGGACGTGTGGTATGTTGGGAATGACCGAGTTGAGCAGTATCCCTTTGGAGTCGAAGGACTGGGGCGCGAACGAGAGTATCGTGGTCGATTTCGTTCCCCACATCGGTACCTGCGGCATGTATTGCAGGGAAACAATCAATATCGCGGTAGTGCTTGTAGTCAAAATCAGGCTTGAGAGCCAGTCAGCATTCTCTGTCGGCAATGGGTGGGTTAAATATGCTGGAACAAGGTTGCTTACACGACTATCCGAGACCACCAAGTATGTTCTATGTTGATTTGAGAGTAGCGAAGCAGATACTGGGTCCATTCTTGGGCTTCAAAGCCCTCCTGCTTTTTAGCTTTGTTCGAATAACGCGGTACGATAGAATGCCTGTTGGAAAGACACATGCCAGCCGTCGACTCGTCCGGACGGTTCAAAAAGGACGAAACTGCATCGCCCAAGGTGATCACTCGTCGTTCAGAAGAGCTTCTGTATGTGTCGTAGATGAGGACGCATTTGAGAAGATTGCAGAAAATGACGATGAGTAGAAATACGAGACTGCATTGTACCTGGCTGCTCGTCGCAGTGGGTTGCGCAAAGGCATACTGAATCCGCAACGGCCACGAAGTAGCTGGAGCACGACGACCACCAGACTGTAGATTCCAAAACCCAGAGTCATCTTTGGCGCTAAAGTCGAAGACTTTGTCTAGACCAGTCGTGACTGTTGCGTTGATGAAACGTGGCTCTGGCCATTGAAATGGTATCCCGAGATCGGAGAGGCCGATTCTGGCTTCGTCCGTTGGACTCATCATTGGAAATGACGATTCGTTTGTGGGAAAATCAAGAGTACCAAACTGTGAAGGATTCCACGAGGTAGGTGATGTGATTTCCCAGGTTTCGTTGCTAAGGGTCATGTCGAACCCCACGCGATCAACAATCAGGTAGAGATCCGTGCTATCGGAAACGTATTGTGTCGAGTATCTCTCCATCCACTCATCATTTGGAAGGCGATCCATTGTGTCATTGATCCGATTGATCTCGGATACATTCGAGCTGCTCACGTAATGGATCGTGTAGCTGTGGCCTTTGGTCACCTCGAAAATGGCAGAGTTGTAACTATAGATCATTAGTAGGCCCAGAGATACAAAATGGCACTACTCACCATAAGTGCAACGGTAGCGAAGAAAACGAAAGAAGGACGAGGATGAGGCGGCGCCGTTTGCTGATGTAACTGAAGTTGTGAAGGCTGAGAATTCCGATGTCCAACCACGTGCCATTTTTGTGAGCTGCATCGATCTCGGACCTGGATGGCGCGCAGGCGATTTGCATGCAATAGCTGCTTGCCGTGAGAAGCACAGTGCTCAGGGCATTGATCATGATATGGTGAACGGTGCTAACCTGACTAATGTAGTTGCTGTTTCCTTTCGCCAGAGTGCCGATTCCGTCCTGGTATCCGCCGTATTTGGCTGCGCCAACTATGAGCAGCGCGAGGTTTGAAATCAGAACGAGACCGGATGCGCAGCATGACACGAGAAGCCCCAAGCGCCAATCTGCCTCTTGGAGTCGTTTTCTGGATGTCTTCACCGCGCGTGAGATGCCCAGAAGCTGTGGGAGCCTTTTGAGCCCAGTAGCGAGGGAGTGCAATCTATCTGCATTACTTCTGGGAGCACCAGGAGCGGGCAGTGAGCTGTCAACTATGTATCAGTGAACGAATAGTACAGTTTCGGCAGATTGTCTTGCCTGTAGAAAGTGTCTCTTTCCAGAAGATCTGGAATTATGTATTCCGATGTTTGCCGTTGGACAGTACTTCGCTGCATGCTTTTGTGTGATACGGGAAATATTTGCTGAAACAAACAAAAGCTGAGAAGTAGCATCCCTTAATATGATCGGCTTCTATGAACGTCATCAGCGGTCAAAAGACCAGCGATAAAAGCCGAGTGGCGGATGCAAGGGATTGTGCGAGCTGTAAGTGCACGAGAGTTAGACATTGATGACGCCGATGGGAGTGCGACAATGACGTCGAATTGTGTTTGGGTTTCCTTTCCTTTTTCCTTTTTTTTTTCGAGACAACAACCCTTGGTGTACACTTCAATCGAATGCACAGGGTTTTCTTCCCTGGCGAACAGCGAGAATTGCGAATGCAAATCCAAGGCGGATTCCTCGCTTTCACGTGTGGCGCTACCAGGTGATACAGCCGAGCTGATGACTTGTCTCGGACCTGATGGAAATGCACTGAAAGACAAATGAGGCCATATATTCACACTAGTTTCACGTCAAACAGAGGTTTCATTTCTTCCTCGGCTGAGGCATCCGATTCGCCCATGGTTGATCTAGACCACATTGAAGAAGGGTCAGCATGCAGACTGTCATCCGAATCCTAAACAGCGCCATTGCCTTGAGCCTCTACGAATGACCAATCGAAGGAAGGGATCACAATAGGAATCCCACCAATCGATTTGAGGAAAATCAACAATATCTCCATATGGACTTACAAATCACCCGTCTACGAGTTGTAATTCTTAAAATTCTACCTTTCACCCAATCTCCATGCCGAAGAAACACCCCTACAGATGCGTCAGCCCCACCGCCTGCGCCTCGCCCTCCCGTTTCAGCGCCGCAAGCCGCCTTTTCGCATCTTCGGCGCCCACAACCATTCTATCATATCCGCCTGCTTCTGGAACTCGGAAACGGATTTCTTGGCCAGAGACAGCATCGGACCGATGTAACTGAGGTCTACAAGTCCGAAAGTGGCAACGAGCAATCAGCGAGGACAACATAGCACCTTACACGCCTTGAGGCGCGCGGATGGGTTGGTCAGCGACGTCGCCGTTGCGTCAAGCAGCGTACGAAGCGCGCCGGCGTCTTCCGTGCAGTGGGCGGCGCCTCGGCCCTAATCTGCGAGCGAAGCCAGGCTGGCCAGAGAACCTTTTAGTTTACGAAGCATAATCTGGTGAGTGGCATCATCAATCAGGACGAGGCGGCCCTTGTGGTATGTCGGGGGTGCGCTTGGGTCAAGAAGCTACACAGCTTCAGATCATCGGCCATGGTGATGACTTCATGCATCTGTGAATTTAGCCATTCATCGTCTCTCTCGAGGTCTCTAATCAAATCTGAGGGCTTGCACATGCTCGGTAGGACAACAGAAGCGGAGGCAAAGCTACCGAACGAGGCTGTTGTAGCCGCCTGGCAGATCTGCATTGGTGTTCCCGGCTGGATGGATGGCCAAGAAGTTCAACAAAGATCCTTGGCGGTACGCGTAGATGACGCACTCCAGCTTGGCTTCGTTATCGAAGAT
The DNA here is from genome assembly GCA_009829795.1 of Lasiodiplodia gonubiensis. Classification (NCBI taxonomy): domain Eukaryota; kingdom Fungi; phylum Ascomycota; class Dothideomycetes; order Botryosphaeriales; family Botryosphaeriaceae; genus Lasiodiplodia; species Lasiodiplodia gonubiensis. Next base: position 43,167 of record RHKH01000071.1, on the reverse strand, counting down.
GACGACGAGAGTGTTGACATCACTGCGCATCAGGAAGGACTGAGTTCTGCGGATGTTGGGGACTTTTTAGGTCCGCACAAAAAATCAAAAGTAGTTCTGCTAGTTATATTAGAAAGTCTCATCATATATGAGTGGAAAGATAGTGTTCTATCCATCATATGAGACGCATGGTTCGGCACCTTTTGTTTTCAAAAGCCTCACCATACATGATGCCGTGAATGTATGCCGCTCCTATCAGTTCCCACTGAGACTCAACTTCTCTCAAAACCAGCGGCATGCTTCCACCCCGACAAAGAGCAATCTTGTCGCCTACCCTACAGCCAGCAGGCGCAAGGCCCAATCCGCCAGATACGGTCCTGATCATCCTTCTTCCTGTACAGACAACCATCCTATCTAGAAATGCCAATCGAACAACCTTTTTCCTCTTGAACAGTGGCGATAATATCAAAAACCGGGCAATTATGAAGCCAACGACAAGGAAACACACAATACAGAATCGCGCTAAACAGTAATTGTGCAGGATATTATAGTAACGGGTGTCTCCCCTCCAATCTTGCCACTCCTTCCGCACCTCATCGTGCTCTTCCTCAGAGCATCCACCAATGAGGATCTGCCAATACACCTCGTCGACGTCCTCCCCGTTATTGTACTTTGGACCGTGACTCTGCACAAGGTATTTCCACTCCGCAAGCACTGTCAGGAAGTTTGCCCCGTATCTCACGGCTCTCATCGCCGGAATTAGTCCCTTTACTCGAGTCACACGCGGAGGCTGCTGGGGCAGCGCCGTCACAGCAATCGTGTCCAGCACAAAGCCTTTCAAGTTGAGCCTTTTCCGATTATTGGAGAAAGCGGGTACTGACTGCGAGATGCCAGCGGCTCTGAACCTGGGACCCCGTTCCGTTCTCGGCCTGTTGCTGATGTTGTGCCATGGCATCAAACACAGCGCCGTCGGGATCGGTGAATCCTTGTAGTCGCGGACCCACGTCGGCAGGTTTGGATTCTGCGCCTCGGCTTCCCACTCAGAGTTTCTGTTCACCGCGCAAAGGATGTCCAGATTCTGGGACTGCTTGAGAATCGCAACCGTAGTTCTGAGATAGATAGTCTCGGGCGGCGATCTGTAGTCGATGTCGACGAGCTTACGATCCCGAGCCGACGCCAATCCGAGAAGGGAGAAGACCTTGTCTCGCGGATCCGAGGCGCCGTAGTGCGAGAACTCAATGAGCATGCTGGTGAGACTCTTGGGTTTGCCGTCCAGCCTCGCTTTCCGCACGTTCTCGACCGAAGCGCCAAAGGTCGAATAATTGCCCAAGACGTAGAGCACGCCGGCCAACTCGAAGGCGCAGGTGGCCGCAGCAACCAACCGCGACCACGCGATCTCGGAGTGAGAACAGTGCACGATGACCTGCTTCGACACCGTGACTTCCTGAATCACCCAGAGGCGGTGGAACCACTTCCGCGACAGGATCAGCCAAGCAGCTTTCCACACCTTGTCCGATATCACGTGCGGCAACTCCAGCTCGGCGACCTCTGCGCGCGAGAGCTCGAAGATGGTTCGTTTGTCGGGCGGCACGCGGGCTCGGCACTTGTCGTGTGCAGTCGCCAGCCTTTCCAGCAGTTTGAACGCCTCGTCCGGGTCGTCGTATTTCTCGTTGGGCTCCTTGTTCCCCAGCCATATCAGCGTCTGGTCGGCATTTTCGTATATCTCGCGCATCATGCCGACTTGGAATGCCCGTTCGTTCTTGTCGTCTTGGTTTATGCAGATCTGGTCCGCCCACAGAAATCTCGACGCGTCTGTTTTCCGGAAGCGCGTCAGAGCGCAGTGCAGACTTTCGGTGATCTTCGACCTGAGGCCGTCGCATACTATTTCATTTGTGAAATCGTTGCGGGTGGGGCTCCAGTGGTAGGATATGGCTTCATATCGTGGATCGTCGGCTAAGAAGACGTGCTGCAGCTTGCAGTGAAGCTGACCAGTGCCTGGGAGCAGTTCCAGCCTATGGAACGGTCGGTCCGTGCTACGGTCCAGCGATTTATACGGGAAGTCTTTCATGGTGCTGAGTTTCGCACTCGTCTTCCATTTTGCGGCGCTAAGCTCTAGATAAAATTTGTATTTTGAGAGAAACTGCCTCGAGCCTAAACGTCTTAACCCCGCGATAGGATGTCGGGAAATAAATTACTTTGCAAAAGGCGCATCCTGTGTGTTACACCAATTGCCAGATTCGGATTCAAAGGATGCAAGCGACTCCCATTCCCCTGACGATTAGGGCGCACCGATAGCGGTTCGCAATCCGTTCAGGTGGGGGCTTCACGGGCGTGGTGCAATTGGACGCCACTTGCGTGTTTTGCGGGGGTTCAGCCCCGGTTCAGCTCCCCTGTTGATGTAACAATGCTGTTGCCGGATGCACATTTAACGAATCCAGCGGGTTGCAGAACACCACCAAACAGTCTCTTCTCAAAGAGTGGGGAGGTGGCCAGCTGACCTCCAACACTCTGCCCCCCTGCCATCCATCTCCTGAGCACGAATAGTGTTCTCTTTTAACGTAGTGCAAACAAGGGACACAGTCCGTCTTTCCACATGAAACCTTTGAAGATCGCCCTTTGTTGTTTTCTAAGAAAGGGCTGAGGCATAGTTACGTCTGGAATTTCAATATTCTTCACGCTAGCTGTCGGCTGCGAGAGGAGACTGTACATAGGAAAGTTCATGGAATTTGGTGTTCTTTGAGTGTATCGCAGCGATTGTCGGCTAAGGCTGCTGTACGTCGCCCAGAAGCAGTCCAGTTAAAATGCTCCGTTAGTTAGACTGGACTATGCAACGGCGACCGCGACCTTAGGACGTTCCACAAGATTCAAGAAGCTCCAACACCTCCGTCTACCTCGAGCACACTTCCAATAGCAAACTCTGAGTTTAGCAAGAACGACACTGCCCTCGCGATCTCAGCGGGGTCGCCGAGCTTCTTTACCGGCATCATCTCGCTAAGGCTCTCTTCGGTCATGGGTCCATCTTGGATCATTCCTTCCAGAATCTCCGTCTTGATGACGCCTGGAGCTATGGCTGTGATGTAAAGCCCGGCTTGTGCGTAGTCGATGGCGGCGCTGCGGGTCATGCCGACGACCTTGTCAAGTCAGCCAAGAATAAAAGCCCTCCCCGCTTGGACCGGAATAATAGGCAAAGTGAAAAGGACACCTACAGCGTGCTTTGTAGCAGAATAGGTGCCCGCACCTGGACCTCCATGCAGCCCGGCAGCTGAGGACATGTTGACAATGTGGCCGGACTTCTGCGGCGCCATAAGGCGGATCTGCTCCTGCATGCACCAGAACAGACCAAGCACGTTGACCTGCCACATGCGCTCAAATCTATCCGTGGACAGGTCTGCGAAGGGCTGCATGTCATTCATGATTCCGGCGTTGTTGACCGCGGCGTCGAGACGCCCATACACTGCGATAGTGCGCTTGTGGAGGGCACTGATGTCCTCTCGGCTGGACATATCGGCTTCGATAAAGGTGGCTTCTCCCCCTTTGCTCTTGATTGATTCGACCACCTGATTTTGGATGCGTAAGCACTGTGGTTCAGAAGGAGAGTTGTTCAGTTTTCCCACCTTTTGGCCGTTCTGCGCGTTGCGGCCGGACACCACAACGGTCCATCCTTGACTTGCCAGTAGTTCAGCCGCGGCACGCCCAATGCCTTGTGTTGCTCCGGTGATGAGGCATACTTTCGCCATTGTCGCAATATAAGGTAATGATGATACTGTGGTCTTTATAATGAGAACAATCGCTCAGAAGTTGCCTGAGAGTCTCAGGCACCGGAACGCTGGATATTAATGTGTTTCTGACACTCAGCTGAAGTGAAGGTCGATTTCTACCATCCGTCTTTCCGTCAGTCCCCGTTTCACGATAGACCGAGGCCATATAACTCCGCGCTACGCTTCCGAGGCAGGAGCGGAAATGTATGGTGAGTTTGTCGTTAGTCCGGCAGTGTCCGGTCCAAATACCGAATCGACTATGCGGCGGATCCATGACTCGACCACAGGCCTCAACCCAGCGCTCGGGCTCGGCCATCGGCCTTTACGTGATTTGCCCATCGCTCGGTGTGAAGCAATGCCTATTTACTCAGCATTTCAAGATATTCGGCTACGGAAAGTCAGTCTCCCGACTCCATTGTATGTTGATAATATAAATCCCACGATTGTAGGCTGCTTTCTGGTATCCAATTCACTCCAGTCTCAGATCTCACTACTCTCCAGTAAAACCTCCTCCAGCCACCGTCCCACCAATGTCCCCTCCACCAAAAATCGCCATCATCGGCGCCGGCCCAGCCGGCCTGACCCTCGCCCGCCTCCTCCAAATGCACGACATCCCCTGCACCGTCTTCGAAAAAGACCCGTCCTCCGCCCACCGCGCCACCGCCGGCGGCTGCCTCGACCTGCACCCCGGCTCCGGCCAAGAAGCCGTCAAAGAGGCCGGGCTCTGGGACGAGTACCAAAAGCACGCTCGCTACTCCGGCCAAGCCTACATCATCAGCGACGAAACCGGCCACCAGTACCTCAACATGAAAGGCCTCGAGCTCGCCCGCCCCGAAATCGACCGGCCGCACCTCCGCACCATGCTGCTCGCCTCGCTCCAGCCCGGCACCGTGCGCTGGGGCCACAGGCTCGACCGCGTCGACCCGGACGGCACGCTGCACTTCTTCCAGCCCGCGGGCCTCGTCGAACGCGGCTTCGCCCTGGTCGTCGGCGCCGACGGCGCGTGGAGCAAAGTCCGCCGCCTGCTCTGCACCGTGCCGCCCTTCTACGCCGGGCTGTGCGGCTACGAGATGTGGATCGACGCTCCCGATGCCACATGTCCGGACGTGTCGGCCATGACGGGGGATGGCTCGCACTGGGCGTTCGGCCGCGACGAGCGGCTGCTGAGCATGCAGCGGCAGACGGACCGCAGCATCCAGCTGTACGCGATGATGCGCAAGCGGGAATCGTGGCACGCCGACAGCGGCGTCGACGCGGCCGACCGCGCGGCCGTCAAGGCGGCCACGCTGCGCGAGTTCGCCGGCTGGGCCCCGCAGTTCCGCCGCGCGATCGAGGCCGTGGATGGGGAGGTGATACCGCGCTCGCAGTACATGCTGCAGGTCGGCACGCGGTGGAAGCACAAGGCGGGGTTTACGCTGGTTGGGGATGCGGCGCACCTGATGACGCCGTTTGCCGGCGAGGGCGTCAATGCTGCCATGCATGACGCGCTGGTGCTGGCGCGCTGTGTCATCGCGAGCCCGGACGACGTCGACGGCGCAGCGAAGGAGTACGAAAAGGAGATGTTTCCGAGGGCCAGGATCTTCCAGCAGGCGACGTGGGATAGCTTGCAAGCGCGGTTCGAGGAGGATGGCAATGAGAAACTGGCTGAAGGGTTTAAACAGGTGGCGAGTGAGTTGCAGAACGGGTCGTACACCATTGATGGCTCGAGGCCGGATGCACTCTTCGCTACGAACTAGACCTGCTGTTACGTTGAGGGCTCTGCCTAGGGGAGCTTGTGGTGTATAGTCGGGTACGTAGAGCTCAGGCTTCCTGGGGCCGACGTTTGGGAGCACTAAAATCCGTAGCCGTGAGAACTTGGATAATTTATCATAACTCTCAAAGAGATTGTTACCAAGACCTTAATCCCGGAATTCTTCTTCAACTTCTTCTAATGCTCTCCAGAGCCGGCTTAAGCCTTCTCTCAACGCTTCTTTCCCCAAGGTAAAGGTGACCCGGAACCAGCCAAACTCTTCGGGCATGTATATGTGGCCGGGTGCGATCATAACACCGTTTCTAATGCAGGTATCTGCAATCCTCAGTTCGCGTTGTTTGTAAGCGCGAGATTCGGGAGAGGTGTAGTCTGTCCGGTGAGACGCCGACTTCGGCAAAAGCAAATGACGGAGGTCCACCCAAATGTACAGGCCCGCATTCCTGAACACCCATTATTTTAGGTGAGATCCAAATTCAAAATCCACAAGCACTTACATCTCGTAGTAACCGATACCACGTTCGCGAAAGAACGAAGTTGCGATGCGGTAATTCTCTTCCATGGCCCGCGTCTTCTTGATCATGAAGCTGTCCAACCACTCCTTGTCCTCGAGCATGGCGGCCCAAACATCCTGAATGATGTGTGATGACCAGGAGAATATGCTACCCAGAATAATCCGTTAGCAAGATACACCATTGGATAAGTCCAATCTTTGTCACGAACCCGATGCTTGACATGGCGCCGATTATGCCTTGATTGCTGGTGCAGACGAATCCCAGCCGCAAGCCATTGGCACAGAAATCTTTGCTTGCGCCGTAGAGCACATGTACGAGGGTGGGGTTGATTGCATCTTCGAGATCAAGGGAGAGTATGGAGGTGAATGGAATCGCATTGGGGATCACGGGGTTGCAGAAAACGGACTTGGCGTAGATTTCGTCCGAGATGAGGTGCAAGTGGTGTCGTCCGCAGAATGAGGCGAACTCTTTCAAAGTCTCAGGTGGCTGGGGCTTGCAGTCAGCAGCAGAATCCCGATGGCCAAGGACATGACTCTAAGAGGGACCGAATACTGACATAGCATCTTCCAAGCGGGTTGTGTGGGCTGAATGCGCTTATGTCAATATCTTCGGACTAGAGTTTGCTGCATGGCGAGACTCACTTCGAAATCATCAGAGCACGAACTGTCGTGCCGCCGGTTTTTGCCTTCTCAAAGGCCAATTCAAGGGCTTTCCGGTTTACGTCAGGACAAAATAGATTATTAAGCCCTGAGTATCCCTCTATTCCCTCATACGAGATCCCAATGAGTTGAGCATTACTCCGGTTTAACACATCCACATCAAATCCATTGTAGTATGGTCGTGGAACCAGGATACCATCTCCATCGTTGCAAATTGACCAGGTTATTCCGTCTATGGCGCTGGCCAAACCCGGCGTGATGAAAAGATTGTCAGCGGTAACATCTTTGCGAGACTGGAACTCGTCGTTCAAGAATGCGGCTGCAGCGTTCCGAAGACGGCGTGACCCGCGTGGCCCAGTACTGTAGGTGAGGTGGTCGATAGGTAAAGCAGACGTCTACGTTCCGAAAAGATGAGCAAGCGAACCTATGGTGTGCGGGAAGAACTGACTTTGGAATTGATGAAGTCCACCATCTCTGCGTGCAAAAGACTGTTCTCAGCCAGACGGAGAATGACGCTGTCTCAAGTCAGCATCGAATGACTTCCTGTGGAGTGGAGCGGGATGAACCCACGTTCCGTCGGGGTTTTGTGGCGACCATGGATTTGCCATGGACTTTTCTCGCGGGCCCCATACGTCCCGGTGCACAAAGTTGCAAGCCCCTCTCTGGGACAAGTAATGCTCCGCTCTCGCGGTCTCGACGAGGTTTTCTTGGCTAGCAGGCATTTCTGCTTCTGATGTTAGACGATGTTAACGTTAGAAAAATCCAGGGTCGCTGCGGTGGGTTCTGGAGGTTCACTTCTTGTGTGCAATTGATTGATAAGTTTCTGAACAGAAATGCACTTTGATCCCTCTGCGGAAATTGGTTGAGGGGTGAGATTTAGCATGCGTGGGCCATCATGGTGCTACCACGCTGCGTGTCAAAGCCAGTCAATGTGGGGCAACCGAACTTCCGACCGAGGCGAGGTTGGAATTTTCTGCACCGAGGTGAGTTGAGCGATTGTCCAATCATCTCTCGATACGAGACTTTTAGCATGGTATTTTGAAACAAATCCAGGGTTTACGATTACCTAAAGCGTCTGCCATATAACCGAAGAACCAGAGGTTTCTTGCAGCATATTGAACAATTGCTTTTCAGCACGCCGAGGGCTTACATCGAATGAATGGCACGTCTTGCTGCTGGTCTCCTTCTGCAACCAATACTTTCCCCAATCTTCGGTCAAAACCCTTTGGTAAAACACCACGCTGCCGCCACTGGATCGATATGTCCTGAGCTCATATCTTCCGACAACGCGAAGGTTAAAGCGTCTATTGGAACAGCTAATTCAGCGCGATGAGCCGTCCATCATCCACCCAAACGAGCAAATCGACTCCCTCGTGTCCACAGTCTCCGACGTCCATTAGTAGCATCCGCGAGCAATGTCGGACCAACAACCACAACACCGGCTGTGAAGAGAAGCACTTGTCGCAGGAGTGCGAGGGTAGGGACATGGAAGCTCCCGGATATGCAGTGGCAGAATTTGAACAGGATCCCCACGAAGTCGCATTCGAAGGCGACAATGACCCCATGTGCCCCCGAAGCATGCCATTGGCGCGGAAGTGGGCCATTGTAATCATCGTCTGCACCGGAACATTATGCGTGTGAGCCCGTGACACCATCCCCATACCGCACATTGACTCACTTGAACGAGCGGACAATGAGATTCTCTGCTGACCACGCAATCGAAGGACGTGCGCCAGCTCGATTTACACGACCACGTATACGCAAATAAACGGCGAGTTTGGTACGTCATCCCTCGTCGCAACACTCGGACTGTCGTCGTTTGTCCTGGGAATCGCCCTGGGCCCGCTGCTCACCAGTCCTTTGAGTGAGTACTACGGACGAAGGCCCATATACCTCCTTTCCTGGACCCTCTTTACTATCTGGACCATCCCATCAGCCGTTGGCAAACACATCGCGGTGCTTATTGTAGCTCGGTTCTTCAATGGGTTTGCTGGTGGCACGTTCTTGTCTGTCGCGGGAGGGACTGTGGGTGATGTCTTCTCACGCCATGAGATTCAAACGCCTATGGTTCTTGTCTCATCAGCTCCATTTATTGGTCCATCTTTGGGCCCGGTCGTTGGCGGTTTCATCAATTACTATGCGCACTGGAGGTGGACCTACTACTTCGTCATCATTTGGTCCAGCGCCCTGTGGATTGCAATCGTCGTCCTCGCCCCAGAAACCTACCATCCAGTCATCCTGAGGGCGAAGGCCGCAAAGCTCCGCAAGGAAACAGGAGATGACCGGTACAAGGCGCCGATGGAGAAGTTTGCCAGGTCAAGGAGGAAGGTGATAGCAGTTTCGCTCCTGCGGCCTCTCCAGTTTCTTTTACTGGAGCCCATGTGCCTCTGCCTGAATATCTACTCGGCAATTTTGCTGGGTATCTTGTACCTGTTCTTTGGATCCTTCCCGCTTGTATTTCGAACGAACCATGGCATGAACCTGTGGCAGGTCGGCCTGACTTTCCTGGGAATAATTGGAGGGATGCTCGTGGCAGCTGCTAGCCATCCTTTATGGTCTCGCCTTCGTATGCATCTACTGGAAAAGCAAGACAAAAGCACTGCCCGAGAGGAGCCGGAGTACCGACTTCCTCCAGCCATCTTTGGTGGTGTTCTCATCCCCACCGGCTTGTTCTGGTTCGGCTGGACAACTTACCCAAGTATCCACTGGATAGTACCCACCCTTGGATCAGCTGCGTTTGGCTGTGGGATGTTGCTTGTATTCACTGGTATTTTTACGTATCTTGTACGTGGGACCTGGCTTCATAACGGGAGACTCTTACGAAGATTTTAAGCAACTTCATTTACTGACTCTCCAAATAGGTAGATGCTTATCCAAGATACGCTGCATCAGCGCTGGCGTCCAACGGTCTCGTAAGATGCTCTTTCGCAGGTATGTCCAGAGTCGGGCCTCAAACTCACCGCATTGCTCACAATGAGTGCAACAGCAGCATTTCCTCTGTTCGGAATACAAATGTTTGAGGGGCTTGGGTACCAGTGGGCTACGAGTGTGCTTGCATTTCTTACGGTTGCTATGATGCCTTTTCCATGGCTGTTTTTCACGTACGGCCAAGTGCTCAGGAAGAAGAGCAGATTTGCGGTTGCCGCCTGATGTTTGCAGTGAGAGAATGGCGTACCTGAAAATTTATATTTGTGGAATCTGAAGACGCTTTGAATTGCCCCATTGTTTGTGGCCACCATGCTGTCAGACGGTTGCTTCGTTTCAACCTTGTGGAAATTTCCTATTGCCTACTCATGCAATACTAAAAACTTTATAGATGCTGATAGATTGATCCCACATGTTAATGAATCAGCAAGCCTTATATAACCATCACACCAGTAAGACAAATGTGGAACATTGCGGGAAAGCAGACTGCTAGAGAGCTGAATCGGCGCTAAACCCACTAGGGTATTACAGCGTATCTTACTGCCAACCAGAAACGAGTAAGCTTAGTCACTCAACGCCGAGATCCCTCGGGGTCTCAAGCTGGCGCGGTTCAATCTCGGCGGGGAAGCCCGATTGCCTCGGTATCTTACAGACGACACACACCCTCGCCTTCTCTTACAAGCCCTTCATACTGGCCATTCAACCCGACAAATCAGCAGATTTGGTACCAATGAACGAAGCAACCGAGGCTGCGGAAACGCCCTCGCCCCATCTCCGCCGAGCTCGTGTCGCCTGCAAGGCTTGCAACGCCCGGCGGGTGAAGTGTGACGCTGCCGATGGACAGCCGTGCTGGCACTGTCGCACGCGGAGAACACCGTGCGAGCTGATTGAATCAAAG
>RHKH01000071.1:0-32587 GCA_009829795.1 Lasiodiplodia gonubiensis | reverse complement strand
CGTCGAGGTCGTTCTCTTCGAGAGCCCTTTGTTTTTCCTTTTTTTTTTTTGTGCGGCGCCACCGATGGCCGGGTTCACCGGCCATCTGGCACGGGGCTCGAAAATTGAATCCTGAGGGAGCATGTACCGTGGGGGTTCGAAAATTGAGTTCTGCTGAAGTAGAGCATGGGGGGTTCGAAAATTGAGTGCTGCTGCAGTACTCTCCCCCGAGCGCCGCGCACAGGGACTGACAAGGGCTCGGCAGGTATGCCCGAAAGAGGCAACGCCTCTCTCAGGACAACAGCGCTTCTGGAGATGCATCCACCAATCAGTCGGCCCAACCGCTTCGCCAGGATAGTGCACCTTCTGATAGAGTCCGCGATGGGCCTCAACGCTGCCATGGCTCGAATGCAGACAAGTCGCCAGTCCGGGAAACGCAGATTGAGGGCCTTGACACGCTTTCTGCCGGGACAGACGATCTCCAAGCTGTGGTAGAAACGCAGGATGATCAGTCTAGGCAGATTGCCCGCCCTCATAACACCGCAAAGGGTCACCGTGTTTCTTACATCGTCGAGGTCGTCTACAAAGCTGACGACGGCGTCACCGAGTCTTTAAAAGTCCATTACTCGATCCCCGCCTCCATCGTAGAGCGGCCGGTTTCCAATCGTCGCCGGCGAGTTGGAGAGCCTGTCTCTCTAGCAGAGGCTTTAATCATGCCAGTCGGTGAAGTAGCTCACGAGCTTATCCGTGCTTTCTTCGAAGTCATTCACCCCGCTTTTCCGGTTCTTGATCGAAAAGAGTTCACGCGCCGGTACCTCTGCGACGAAGCCTCCCCACTCGTTCTCCAGACAATCTATATGCTCGGCCTCACAGTGGGTAGTGAAAGTCTTGTACAAGCTGCTGGATACAACGACCGGACCACGGCAAGAAGGACGCATTACCTTCGAGCCAAGGCTCTGTACGATGCTGATTACGAAAGTGACCCCATACTCGTAGTGGCATGCCTTCTGCTTCTCGGCTTCTGGTGGGCTGGGCATGACGAGCAGAAAGACACGTGCTACTGGGTTGGCCTCTCAGTGATTGTCGCGCAGTCATTGAAATTCCATCGTTCGTGTGTTACACCTCACGATCTGCGCGTAGCCCATGCTGACACTTATCCAGCAAATCACGCTCGGTGAAAAGCCCACGCGAAAAATCTTTGCAAAAGCGAATTTGGTGGTCAATCTATGTGAGTAACGTAAAGACGTAGAATTGTCAGCATTGCCGATTCTAATGTAGCTAGGTCCGTGATCGACATACCGCGGCGGCTTTCGGACAGCCATGCCGGATTCGAGATGAGGATTGCGATATTGAGCCTCTCACACCAGAGGATTTTACCATTGATGACGACTACGACCAGAGTCTCATACCTCCCCAACAAGATTTCCATGTTTCTTATGCCATCGAAATGTCGAAGCTGGCAATAATACGTAAGTCCCTCTGTGATTTCTGATCTCTCACGCCTTGTAGCTTACGTCTTCAGTTGGAAACATCCTCGCCAAAGAGTTCAGCCCCCGCAGCCCTGAACCAGAAAAGCTCGATACAGACGCATTGTTGGATAGGCTCTCACAATGGGAATCTCGGTTACCAGATGAACTCCGAAAAGGGCCATTGAGCGGATCATTGGATGCACCGTTCTGGGCCAGCATGCTCCACTTCTCCTATCAGTAAGCTACCAGAAGCAGCTCGACTACGAAGACTTCTATTGACCCCAAACGAGAAACTATTACATACTCCTCTTTCGCCCCAGGTCAATCGAACTCCTCTCATCGGCCGATGCCGAAAGGGACGTGCGGGTCCGCTCCGCTGCTGATGCGATAACCCGCATGGCAGAGGACCTCCTGAGCACCGGCGCGATCAAGTTCGCCCAGATCCACCTGTACGGACCCCCACACACACATTTCGCTCAAAACTCGTCACACGCTGACCCCAACCCAGCGTACCATCACTCTTCGGCGCCCTCTCCGTCCACACCATCGCCATCTGCCGACGTAACCACGTGCGCCAACAGCTCGCCGAGAACAAAGCGCGGCAATGCCTGCTCGCGCTGAGCGAGCTGGCCAAGTCGTGGCCGGTCAAGATCTGGATCGCCGAGGCCTTCGTCGACCTGATGGAGCGGCTGACGGGCCAAGTGTCGTCGTCTGGCGGCACCATCGTCAGCGTGTCGACCAGGACGACGGCGAGCAACAGCTGTTCGCATCACCTGCCACCACAGCGCGCCGCCACTCCGCAGACTGCCGCCGCTGCCGGGAACCCGACTACCGTTGCCTCGGCTCCGGTCGTAGAGGAAATGGATCATCAGCCTGGGATCGACGCTCCTGGCGGCGCGATGCCGCAGGCAGCCGGCGCGGTGGTGTTCGGTGACCCGTTTTGGGGTGGTGGCTACGCTGACAATAATAATACGTTTGATATAGATTTCCTGCTCCACACCAGTCTGGAACCGGTGCTGGCTGCGCCTTTTGGAGGGGAGGACGGCGCCGACTCGGCGGCAAACACCCTGGGTCTATAGTGGACCGAGACGCGGTGCTCCAGTGATACAGCCTGATCGAGCCTGGTCCGCATTGTGGATCATTGTGCATGCATGGGCTTGGGTGAATGATGATTTGACTCGTAAGTAGCTGCTCAATTGTATCGATACTTTGGAGCACGAGCCAAATTTCCGCATCGGGGCGCTGGAAGAGGATAATGAGAGGGCCATGTTCGTCTTCACGGTTGTCAACGGTCTCTTTCTTGTGAGTCACAAATTGTGATGAGCTACATGGGCATGAACAAGACGAGAACTACTCTGGGGCGGCTCTTTGGGAGATTGCGCTGTCGATCATGTGGATCAATATACAATTTGCCCTGTTGATTACTCAGAAAAGCGATGATTTGCACGAATAGTTTATTGATGCATGGGAACACCGAAACAAGGGTAGAACGCTAGTAAATGAATAGATGGAGGTGCTGTGCACGTTCAAGAGGGATCCCTGCAACGGCAGAGAAAGTATGTAGGGTAGTCATGAGGGAAATCAGAGACTGGACGAGCAACAGAGCAGGCTTAATTCGATCTACCTTGTCATCCCTCTTTTACTCTTTTTCCTTTTTTTCAGAATAGCCTCTGAGGCCGCGCATTTACTTTATTACGTAACGAATTGTTATGGTGGCGAAGGACTCAGCCCCATTAGGGGTAGCAGCAGGGCGGTAGTCACTACCGAAATGGCTCCTTTGACTTTTCACAGCCTCTATTCCATTTCGTAGACATACGTCTAACGATTTTCTATCTTGAACTGCGTCTGCGACTCTAACAGCATGCCAAGCATGCGATGCAGGAGAGCTGATGAGACACCCTCCATTTGCAACGTGACCTTCGATGGCCTGCTAGGCGAGTTGATACTTGGGTTCGGAGTTGCTCCACAATGACCCCCAGTATCATCCTCTTGATGTACCGTCATCGCACCGCCCGCGGAGCCGCCTTCGTAACTCTGCTCCCATTGCAACGCTCCACCGGGATCGAGACCGCGCTCGACTTGGCCCGAATACGCATCCTGCAGTCTCCAAGGCAAACTATTGAATTCGTCCATGTGCAGTTGGATGTGCATGTTCGGATCGACGTGGGAGAGGCCGTCGAACATGGCTTTGTCCAGACCGGCGTCCAAGCCGACCATGACGGAGCCGTCGAGATTTGGTACTGCCTCGGTCATGTCGGGCGACGATCCGGCAAACGATAGGCTATCGAAACGAGACATCGAGCTGTTGGAAGAAATACTCGATCCCATGGGCTCCACTAGGCGTCCCAAGTCCTCGGGGCTGGACATGTCGCTACGCGGACTCTCAGACGCTTTGGTGGTGTTGTCGTCTATTGTTTGGCCCTGCCGTCGTATGATGATGCTATATCTGTGTACATGTTAACGGTGACTGTGAAATGGAGGAGGCAGTGAGAGCAAGCAAACCTGTTCTTGATGTCGGTCGTGGAGCGCCGAGGAAAGACCTGCTCGGCGATAGTCTTCCAACTCTTGCCATACTTGGTGATGGCCTCTAGCAAACATGCGTCTTCTTCCTTGCTCCATACACTGCGGTCAACCTCGGGATCTAAGGAGTGGTTCCACCGTTTCGCGCATTCTGATGGGACAGTTAATTATCCGCATGAACTGAAGTATGTAGATGTCAGGGATGTATTTGGTTGCACTCACGTTCGGCGTTCCGGCTTCCCACCTGCTGTGCCACCTGCGCCCACCTGCAGCCGTACTGCATCACGGCCTCTCGCAGAGCCTCGTCTTCGTCACTATTCCACGTGCCTTTGTTGATACGGGTGTATATCTTGTTCCACCTCTTGCGGCAGTCCTTGTTGGAGCGGCCAGGTATCCGCAGTGCTATCCGCTTCCAGTCACTAGGCCGGCCGTCTTTTGCTGTACGTTGATAGACTTAGTAAATGATCCGGGAGCGACATACGAGTGTAACGTACATTGGAGCTCTGCCTCGGCGCGGAGGATATCATCCTCCTCAGGCGTCCACCTGCGTCGGACGACGGGGCCGGTAGAGGTAGGTGCGGGGCTTGGGTACATGGCAGCACAGTCTTTAATGTGTCCTCTGCTCATCATGATTATTCAGGCGGCGGCTTCGGGCTTTCTGACCTCCAGCAAAAAGGTACGGAAGATTTGGAGTCAGATATATTACTGTGGCACGCTGCAGAGCATACACGAGCCATCCAGATGCGCTGCATGACCACGACTCAGCCTCCAGGAACGGGGTGTGTGTGAGAAGGATGGAGAAGAAGGGCGGCTCGGGCATTTGCAAAGTGCAGAAGGATGAGGCATCGCGCGTCATCGCCCCAATGTGATGGTGGTGGTGGCGGGCGGTCAGTTCCCAGCGCCCTGGCTCTGGCCCCAGCGCCCTGGACACAATTATTTCTGTACGTCTTTGGAGGCTTGGTCTTCCAATGGCTTTGTTGCTTACGGATAGCTCTTGATCTGCATGCATAGGTACCGTGATATCTCGAACAGGCACACCTACTGCCCCGGAAGTTCTAGTCCGCTGCTCGATTCGGCTAAATCTGAGCGTGCGAAAGCGACCACTGACTCGGCACCCAGTTGTAGGCACCTGATGTGGGGCAATGAGACAATGGGAAGTAGTGGCCCCCTTCGAGCAAAGATTTGCAAACCCACCCTGGGCGAGAACAACATCTGGCTGCATGTTGCCCCATTTAAGCATCAGCACTAAGAAAGGATCATCCCGGTGGATCCTAGAAGGAAATGCCATAAAAATAAAATCTTAACCCGACGTACTGGTAGCGAAGACCTAGGGCTTTGCCTACTTTGCCTGCAAGTTGGAAGTCGAGCTTGCATGCGGAACGCTGTGCATGGGGCTAAGTTTCTTGGGAGAGCAGCATCAGCGCAAGACAGAGTTTCCACCTTGACTGAATCTATTTTGCAAGACGGGATCCATACACGAGGAGAAACGGCTGTCATCATGGTGGGAATCCGTCTCAAACCGCCAACGCCAAGCCGCTCGTTCCTAAACGACGTTATTCAAGTCACCCACTCGATCGATCCGGTCCAATTCGCGCAGAGGAAACAAGATGCGGCTTACTTTCAGCGCACGCGATGATCCTGATTGATGACAGTGCAGCTGGACGTGGGGGTCGACCGTCCGCCGATACCGCCGGCCTTGTCCCTCCCCGTCCGCTCCGCCGAGGTGGATCATCTGAGCGGAAGGATCGCCGGAGCTCATCACTCGCTGACCCCGCCCCTTGCACTGCACACCACCAGGAAACATGAGGGGGTTGCTGTTCCTGCGGGTGGCGCCACCGACGCTGCTGCAGCTTGGTGGTTGTTGTAAATCACCATTTCTAGATTCCCCCCTCCTTCCTCCGCATCCGCCCGCCTCACAGTTCCGGACGCCTGGGATTCTTTCGGATTCGGCTCTGTGTGCGTATGTATGTACCAGTAGGGAAAGTCGTGGACGTGGCCGTCTTGTTTTCTTTCCCGCCCCCACGTTTCCGTTTTTGCTCTCGTACCCCAAATAGGGCGGAGACGAGACGGACCAATGCCCTCTTTGGACACTAGCTCCGCTGCTGCCTATGCACGCCAACACCAGGGGCTGGCCACGCATCTCACGAGGCAAGTCAACAAAGCCGCAACGAGATCGATATGACATGCGGCAGTGGCGCGAGCGGGAAGATCCACTACTCTAGCCAAACGGTCGTCGATGATGATGATGGGCGGCGCCAACGGCTGGTGGCTGTCTGGCAATGGTCAGTCTGCGGCTATGGCTGGGCCTTCGAAACTTTCTGAGTGGCTGCCATCGCCGCGGCCTGCGTGATCGAGAGCTCCGCTCAGGCAACT
The DNA here is from genome assembly GCA_009829795.1 of Lasiodiplodia gonubiensis. Classification (NCBI taxonomy): domain Eukaryota; kingdom Fungi; phylum Ascomycota; class Dothideomycetes; order Botryosphaeriales; family Botryosphaeriaceae; genus Lasiodiplodia; species Lasiodiplodia gonubiensis. The sequence goes on along the minus strand of RHKH01000071.1, from coordinate 26,246 downwards.
GCGCGCGCGCCCCAACGATCCGCAGGCTACCCGACGATCTGTCACGAAGGAACGGGGGCGGATGCGGAACAAGGGCCCGTGCGCCAACGACCTGTTTGTCGTGCATGTTTCGTGGCGCGGGAATAAACGTGGGCGGCGGGCGGATGCGAGTATGCTGACGCCGATGATGGGTGAGGCGCATGCTGATGCATGCTGACTCGGGGGGGAAATGGGGGATAGCGCTCCCGCTCTCCCGCTCATGCACAGCCGCTGCGGTGCGGCTGTAGGTCGGACGCCTTTTGCGCCGATGCGCCGTCAGCAGTTTCTTTTTTTTCCTTTTTGCACGAGTCAAGCTTCGAAGGATGAGAAGACTGTTGTTGTTGGCCTCCCGGTGTGGCAGGTTCCGGTGGCAAGCTGCAACATGAAACTTGCTGAAGAAGTGCCGTCGAGATACGAAAATGTTTTTGGGTTGCTGTGGTGGGGCATCGTTGAATAACAGCCTACAGGGCTGTGTTGGCAGGGGTTTCCTGCTTTTTCGCGTGCACACAGCCTCCATTTGGTATGCAATATTAGCGTGGTTCGTCCATTTGCTCTTAAATTCTACTCACATGACTCCAGGAGCTGTTACCGTTTTGCCGATAGCCCTGTAAATTCTCAGTCCACGACTCTACAAGAAAGAGCTCAGCTCTCTACCGGGGCCCTGGACGCGGGTCCACACACTTCGCTCAATGGGTATGCGCGGGATATGCTGACATGAGCTGCTGCAAGCAGACTCCAGGAGGGCACGCTGCAAGGGCTTGGTCATCAGAACCATTTCTGCTTTGTGGTGGTTTGCATGGCGGGTGACCTGGATGCTGGGTAAATCTGGGAGAAGGGGAACATTTTGATGCACAGCACACGTGTCCGGCATGTTCTGAGACCCGCACCCTTTCCTTTCGGTGACCGACCGTCAGAATGGTTGCCAATTCTTTTTCGATCAGCGCTTTTCATTGGTGCGCATTCAGCCTTGTTGGCAAATGATAACACAGCAACATAGCAGTCTGACTGCTCTTACTTCGTCACCTGCATGTCGCCACAGGTTCGGATCCACCATGCTTATCCCGCCGGAGCCACGGCCCTGTGTTTCCTATCCCAAGTGACTAAACATGTCTTTCTGCACATTCCGCCCCCACACTGGCATTCCCGTAGCAACGTGTGAGATGTAACCCGGTACGTAAAACTCATCAATGTGACCGGGGAGCAACAAGAGGTCGAACATCCACGGAGCCTCGGGTCAAAGAAGGTTTCGTGTCGAAGATTTGTCTCTCCTGGAAAGTTTGGACGACGAGCGACTGGATCCTTTTATCAACGTTCTGAACATTTCTAACTTACTGCCCTACGCTGGGAGATTTGGCTAACTAATATCGTAGACCGTTCAAATGTGATTTCCCTTTGCTTCAAGATGCGGACTGCTTAAGAGGAGATTTCGCATCAAAATCAACGCTGAACCGAGTAACCTCATCGCTCCTGCCGACAGCAACAACAGCGAACAGTCTACCAGTTGGAGCCCCGTGAACTTTCTCTAAATTCATATCAGTGTTGTCGGGAGAAAGTGAGCGAGGGTTTTGTACCGGAACAATGCCCATTTTTGGTAAAATACAGCGTGTCAGTGCTGTAATCAACTCCGCAGCCGACAATGTCTCCTGTTCTATACATCAGCCACTGGACCCGTGGACTACACCTCCCGGCAATGAGTCCATGGTTCAGGTACCCCCAATCGAATGATTTCGAGGAGATTTCTGAGGTTTCGAATTCCTCACGGTAAAGTCCAATTTGGAAACACCTGTCATGGGTTAGTCTATATCTAATGAGACTATGTTTTTCTCGATCCTTACTGTAGCACCTCTTTGCTCAGCAGCTTGACCTCGAAGTAAGCGTGTAGCTCCGTAGCGACAAAGGGATGATTCGCCTGGTACTGTTGTGCAAATGGGCAAGGATCTGTCAATTAGATTAAGCTCCATCCATCTGAGCACGCCTGCATGTATACACATACCAACTTCCAGTACACTCCTTTGATGATAGATACTTGTTGGATATCCGCCGACTTTACGTAAGGCAGAAGGGTAAAGACACGTGCGGAATGGATAGTCGATGGTGATCGGGGCCAGAGCCTGGGCGATATCCACATGCCCGTTCTTCAACGCAATTGTACGCGCAGGCCATCCGTGCCAGTCCATTGCATTTGGATCCGCTCCTTCGTCAAGTAGCAGCCGCACCACTTCCAGGTCGCCTTTGAAAGACGCGGCTTGTAAGGCAGTGCCATATGGACCGGCGACGGAATTAGCGTAAGCCCCCTGGCTCAGGAGCTTTTGTACGATTTCTCTGTTACCCCAGTATGCCGCAATCTGCAGAAAATCACTACTCTCAACCGTTAACCGCTCAAATGCAAGGCATTGGTCGAGTAATAGCTTGCTGAATCGAGTGAACCCTCTTTTGCAAGCAGCCCGGAGTGCTTCGATATGTTGATGTCCTTGGTTGTTGACAGATGTCCTTTTTCCCGGGGCCATTGGCGTAGATGATTCAACATATGAGGAAGCTACTTCGAAGAGTGCGCCTTTACTCAATAACGAAACAGCAATTTCTTCGTCTTTGAGTTTAAGTGCAAACTTTAGAGCACTGCCGTGAAAGAACATGGGGGCGTTGACGTTAGCTCCATTGCGACAGAGCAATTCAACGGCCAGATTCTTGCCCGCTACACAGGCTGCGAACAGTGCAGTCGTTTCAAACGAGAGTGATTCGACCTCGCTGTTGGGATCCGCCCCATGCTCTAGAAGCATTCTGATAATGTCGGCATGCCCAGTCCTTGAAGCGGTGATAAGAGGTGTGCGAACACCGTTATTGAAATTGGCGTCAGCTCCGCTGTCTAGTAGAAGCTTGACCACGCTATAGTGTGATCTGGAACAAGCGTTTACCAGAGCAGAATGTGCAATCTGATCGTCACCCTTCATCTCAGGTGTTGCGCCGTGTTTCAAGAGCAGTCGTACCATGCTCTCGGATCCATCGTCGGCCGCCAGGCATATAGGAAAGAAAACCTTCCTGCTGCCTTTACGAAAATATCCTGATAGATTTGCGTTTGCTCCTCTTTCGAGAAGTAATCTTGCCAAATCCTCATCGCCTCCTGATATTGTCGCAATGAGAGCGGTACCGCTGGATTCCGGCACTTTCGCGTCCACATCAGCCCCATTATCTAGAAGAATCACAACAATATCTCGGTGGCCCTCTAAGCAGGCAACCTGCAAAGCAGGGCCGAGCTTGCCACCAGTGCCATTGACTGCAGCACCAGCAGTAATCAAGTCTTTTGTCGTGCAACTCATTCCATGGAGCGATGTGTAGTAGATCGGTGAAGGGGCGCTATCTGATGAGCTTGTTTCCAAAGCCTTGAGCGATGAGCCGTCCCAATGTGAGGTAGCTGCCGGACTGAGCTTGGCGTCTAACTGATCCGGATCGCACAGCACATGCCAATTTCTATAGGGAATCTGGTTTTCCGGAAAGAAGAAGTCGAGGATGCGCTTTCGGACGACTTCATTTTTTTCTGCTACCGAAGCGTGATCTATCCAGTACCGCGCTGCGTACTTGGCGAAAGGATATCTCGCGGTGATGAGGTGACTTTCCAGTCTAGTGGTTATCGAGGATAGATACCGTATGCTGAGTTCCACGATCGATTCTCGAGCTTTCGACTCGGTAAAGAACATCTGGAATCTGGCCTCCAGTCGATCAGATGAAAGGTACTCCTTGACAGAGAAATGTGATAGTTGAATCACAGCATTTGAGGCCTCCTCAGTGATGGTAACCAAGCTGGAGCACACTGCGGGGATGTCTTCAGGACGCATACGGTTTCTGGGATCGAACGGCAGCTGAGGTTCTGTAGGTATGGCAATCAGATCGTTCACCTCGTCGCTCGTTAAAGGTCGTTCCGAGAACATAAGGAATTGCAGAATCCTGATGCAGCTTTCTTTATCCTCTTCTGGGATCTCATCCAGAATCCTGAGATATGTTTCGTCAAGCGTTCTGGGAAGAGACTCAAGTGTGCTCTTGAAGCTATCCCGTTTGCGACACATTGCCAAAGCATCTAACTGACACGCTACCCATCTGAACCTGCAGATATACTCAGCGTGAATTGTAAAGACAGGTGTTAATGTACTCACATCGATGCGGCCTTTCTTGCCAGCTGATCACTGATGGATTCACGATTCTCCTCCCAGTATCTCATCCTCTCGGCGAGCTGAAAGTACTTCGGGTTCGAGACTGGGTCGGTGTTCTGAAGGCTTTGCCGAACAAATGCATGGATATCTTTGTTGACCAGATGCTCTTCCAACCCAAGGATTCTCTCGTTCTCTCCCCATTCTCTAAACTGAGCTTCCAGGCGTTCTTCTGGACGACTGGTGATAATGACGCGGAACCTCTTCGCATTTTCAACTTTTGCTGTTTCCTCCTTTCCTATTCCACCGTGCAATCTCCGCAGCCACGAGATAAGGTCGTCTAGCGTTCCACATTCATCGAGGGCGTCCAGAACGAACATGACGTCATCCTCGATTGCATCCAAAATAGAATGGAGGGTGTCAAGGAGGAACCCAAGTCCAGGCAGGAAGCCATCTTTGCACCTATCGAACAGACGGTTGATGTGCTTGTTCGAATCTTTTTTGAACTTGTGGTAAAGGTGGAAGATGAATGAACACACCATACTCCGCACCGACCGTTTGCTTTCATCACTGAAAGTGAAGAAGAAATAAAGAACAGTTCTCGACGTTGTTTCAGCCTCCCGTAGGAGGTGCTCCACGACTGAAGCACTAAGAATGGTTTTGCCGCATCCAGGCATTCCATGGAGCCAGAGGATTGAGTCAGGGTTCAATTTCCACTCAGTGAAAACTTCACTCTGTAAAAACCAATCGCCTGTACCTTCATGGCGTCGCTCTAAAGCTTCTTCGTAGTTCTTGGAGACATTCGGCGGTGACAGCAATTGTCGAAGTGCGTCGTCCGTCTTTTCGTCCGCTATCCTTTGCACATTGGCATCGGTATGCTCTACGTGTGACTTGATCTGCTTGAAGTCTGAAGCAAAGGTTGATTATGTGTTAGTTGTCATTCGTTCTAAGTAGGGAAACGATGTATTTGGCAACTAACCCTCTTGTGGTACTGAACAGAGTTTGACTTGGTTTACAGGCATATGGAAAAACAGCTCTCTCGCGTACGCTGCGGCAACTGCAGCAGCGTATCCGTGCCATTTGTCATTTTTGTGCGAATCAGAGTAATCAGAGATTCCCCGAATCACTATGCACGGAAAGTCCGCTAGTGCGCCAGCTGCCTCCATCTCAAAACACAGAATGCCGTACTGCTTTGCTAGCTCATCACGCATGATTCCGTCCTTGATGACTAGCCCTCCAGAGGCTACCGTACCTCGGTGTATAGCAATGATCTCACCATCGCCAGTGGCATCATCTTCGTCATCGCTATCATCGCTGTCATTGGTAGAGAGTCTGGGGACTGATTGCTCTGAGTCACATCCACATTTCTTGCAGGAAAGTGTTGGATCCTGGTGGATGTAGTCGGGTCGATAGAGGATATCGTTTGCCAGGCCAGGATACCGGTATTTTCGAAGCCCTTTGATAGAGGTATCGATGCGGCTTATGTGCTTCAGGAGCGGATCTTCCCTTGCTCTTGCCCTGTTTGCAGCTAGTTGTTGAGCGGCAGCGAGAAGAACATTCGGTGGTGGGGCTAGAAAGCCAGTGCGCCGAAACCCACCAGTTTGAGCCTTGCCGTGATCGTACTGCACTGCACCTGAATGTTCCCCCTCGGGCTTGCTCACAACCACATGGCCAAGTCTGATAGGCCCGCTACTCGTCTTCGTCGGAACACCGCCGCCTATTCCAACAAGCAACCCGAAGCGCAATTGGGGAAACGTTTTTCGCATCTGAGTGACAACAGTGGCCGTCGGAGCGTTTCCGGTATATGGAAGAGTAGCCACCACCACATTGTGGCCGTTGATTTCGCCGAGGTGGTATGCATTCGAGTCTTCCTTTGCTTGCTCCAGTGGCTTGTGCGACTTGTCGAGCATCTCCAAAGCCGCAATCAATTCCACTTCCAACGGACAAACCCAACCAACTGTGTAGTCCTCATGGCTGAGTTCAGTTTCAGCCATTCTTCGAGAAAGGCATCGAGGTATTCTAATCGGGGGTGGAATGATAGCAGCGAACAGCTAGAGTCTTGTGTAGTGAGCAGCAGGTTCGTATGAAAATTTGTGCGCAAGGCTGTCTCTTGTATGTGGAAGCATTCCTGTGCGGCTGAATGAATTGCTTGGCATTAATTGAACTCAACTGAAAGGATCAAAACCTGAGTAGGCAATTGGCTGCTGGATATATTGATTTTCCGCGATCACCTTCCTAAAATGCCGTAGTCGCATATGGGGGCCGGAAGCATCGTTGCGGATTTGCCAGAGATATGCGGCCTTCGGTTTTCTCGTCGGCAATTATGGTCTTGAGTTGTATGTATGTCAGCAGGCTTTGGTCATGTGTAAAACTCTGACTGCATTACTCGCGTTACATGCTTGGGCGGCTGACGGTCTGCGCCAGTATCTTGGCTACCCAGCCGCTCTACAATGATGACTTTGCGGAGAGAAATTGTAATATTCTTGGAGTGGTACATACGACTCTCGGCCCTTTTCCGTGAAGGACTTCACGTTGCACCATTAGTATTGCTTCGGCCATAACATGGCGGCTTTTCGGGCTCTGCGCTCAGACTCGCCACGGCTGTCTAGTGTCTAGACGAAGCGTCCTACGTAGCAAACAAACCCTCCCCCCCTCAGAGCTCCGACGGCCTTGCGTAGAACAGTACGCAGACCCACTCCGGCTCTTTCGTCGCACTGGAATGGTACCCCGTACGTTACAAATCCTCACAATTGTCATGTTTGTGGCATGTACTGCGTGACACCCTCGCCGCTGTTTTTTGAACCCGCTAACCATGGAATTTCCAAGAGCGTTCAAGACAAATGACTATTAGGTATATAGATTATGCCTTGCGATAAGACCCATGGTTGACCTCGTTCAACGGTGTTTTAAAAAAAGAAGAAAAATTGGACAATGCGACCGACTAATAAAACCCTCTCCCCCACCTAGAGTTTCCGTTGATGTGATGCTCATAGAGTTGACTAGCTCCTCCCCAGCCAGATTGAAGCGTTGAGTAGACATAGACCTCAAGCGCAATTCACGCATGGCTTAATACCCCGTGAAGAACCGGTCTCCATGCCCGGCCCATCAGACTGTTTTCTCCGGTGGTCTCTCCCTGCTTTCTTGCTCTTCTGTTTCCTGGTCCCCCCGGTTGAGCCGTAAGGATCGCCAAAGCCGCTGACCGAATGTTTGTGACTCGTCGACCGGTCTGTGGTGTGGACATGGTTCGGCATTTCTGGACTCGGAACTGCCCCGTTTGTTCAGGGCTGAAAATTTCCAGTGGGAAAAGGCCTGGAAGATTGAGAATCTATGAGACGTGGCGAGGAAGGCAGTGATTGTTGAGCCGAGGAAACAGGCAGCTAAGATTCCCCAAAGCTTCAACTCTGGAGCCTTCGGGACTTCGTTCATGCTGAGAAGTGCTGCTGCAAAACCTAAAGGAAAGAAGATGAAAGTAGCCCAAGTGAAAGCGAGAATGTTGTGAGCGCTTTGATAACTCAGTTCGTTCCGAACGGAATCCAGTCTGTTGGTGAGAGAAGCTCGAAGTGACTGGACAACACGCAGTCGCTCCTCGAGCTGCCGAACTCTCTTCTTGTTCAAGAATGTCAGCTTGGTTATGGGCGACCGGTATTTGCGCTCGTCATCTTTTGTCCATCGAGGGCTTTCAGGCTCGCGGTCTTTTTCACGATTGTCCCATAGCGCCACCAAGTCGAGAGTGCTTTGGAGGTCGTCCTCCAAAACCTGTAATGTGTATTGAATGGCCGGCCACCTTCTGCTGAATGACATGTAGGCTGAGGTACCCATCTGCGAGGACAGTAGCTTGTTCAGTTGTGGCAGGGCAGATTCTTCGGCCCTCTGGCCATTGGCGTGACGTTTCCCTATCATCTCATTTCCAGGTTCTCCTTGCTTGTGTCTTGAAAGGAGCTCCAGCGTTTGATCGATGATTTCATTGATTATCTCTTTGAAATCACGCAAGCTTCTCCGAAGCGCGCAATCGAACAGAAGTAGCTCGAGAACTTTACGCTGACGCCAAGATCCTTTGTCGAGGTCGGTCATGAGATGGAGATCATGTGGTTCTCTGATTTCCTTCAAGCGGCTTCGAAGGTGTTTAGGATCTTGAAGGTCGATCTCTGAATCTGGGTCGCATTCGAGGACACGACAGGTCCAATACCGATCGAAAAAGTCTCCGATGAAGAGAAAGCTGAGAGCGGCATGCTCCAATTTTGACTTTCCTCCCAGAAAGCTGATCTCTTCGCATGGGCTCCGACGGCATACTCGGACCAGCCGATACCACGATAGGTGAAATTCGGTTTGCCACTGATTCAGTGCTGCTGTTGTCTCGTCGCAGACAAACTTGTCACGATTCTCGTGTTTGTCGAAAAAGGAAGCCAAACAAATACGCTCAGAGACCGGTGATCCGAGGAAACAAAGTAAGCCAGTATCGTGATCAGGGTTTGGCATCCAGATGAGCCTCTTCTTGGCGGTTTGTGCGATTCGGCGAGCATCAAGTCGTGCTTTGAGCTGACCGTTGTCAAAGCACGTCCCTTCATTGCTTGCATCGCGATGCTTCTCGGTCATACCATAGGTCCAAGAGCGTACAGCCTTTGGAACATCAACAATAATGCCCCTCAGAACTTTCGAATCCCTCAGAGTTCTTCTCCTTTTGAAGGAATCTATCGCGTTCGTGATGAACTCTCCCGTTTCAAGCCCGCACTTGCCCAAGGTTTCCGGCTGCGCGAACCTGCGATAGATTTTCGGGTTGAAATCCAGGAAGTCCGGGTATGGGTAGAGCCACTCATCAGCGATCTCCGTGATGCTGCTTTGATCGATGAGAGTGTTGAATGGCAAGAACTTTTTCATGTTGGGCTTCGCTTTGTCCAGAACAGAGTCGGGGTGTTGGCTAATGGACTCATCATTCACCAATTGACCTGGGGGCTTGTTGCTGTTTGTTGGTTGCTTCGTTTGGTCCCTATTCGTTCCAGGCTCAAACGAGAAATTGTTCGTCCGGTCAAGGTGTAGAAGAATGAAAGGAACTTCAAAGCCAACGTGCCAGTAGAAGTCCCTCCATGTTTCATCCAAAAATAACTCTGCTTCTTTAGTAACATCATTGATCTTTCCAGTGAACAGGCCGTTCATCGATGTAGATTGCCGTAGTACGCGCCGAGACTCGTCTATCATTTCGTTTGGAGATTTGGAGTTGATTTGGAAGCCTTTCTCTGCTACCATGAGGCCGACTGCGTACTGCAAAGGGTTGCTCCAGAAGGAATCCTCGTTTTCCTGGTGAAACTGCTGTGCGTTCAACGTCATGCTCCAAAGTGAACGAGCTTTGGAGAAGAAGTCATCGTTCAAGAACAACGCAGAATCTCTCGAATGAATCATGAATCTTGTCGATGCAAATGTGCGTGCAACGGCAATCATCCGCTGCTTCGATGCAGGGTTTTTGGTGGTGAACCGTTGCAGAACTTTGTTCTGGACCATCGCGGAGGAATAATCTCTAGTCGGGCCAGACCTTTCGTGCGAGTCAGGCTGCATTGACTGCGCGTTGGATTCTCCAGGGTGAGGTTGGATATCCACTTCATTGATTCGCAGAAATTTGCCGTATTCAAGCTTTTCGAGCGCTTTCAATGCTCTCCATATCCACACATGATCTCGAAGGCGGTACTCATTGGCCTCTGGCCGTGGAAATGCGGTGGACCCGCGTTTGTCTCCTTTCCTTAACGACCTAACCCAGGAGTGCACAACGAGCTCAAAAGCTTCTAAACGCTCTTGGACCCATTGTTCACCGCTTTTGATGGTGTCGATGAAGCCCGCTAGCTTGATGATCTGAAGAGGAGTATTGGCCAACGACTCATCGCCGAGTGCTCTGCAACTGTCGGCACTCTCATTGCTCTCGACATTCTGGTTCTGTTTCGTTCGGCGGCGTTTGATCCCTTCGCCAGTGGCCCAGTAGTTCGTTACGAAGCGGTGGTCTACCTTTTCAGTCCAGTTTGAGAATAGCCATTCCAGATGCGCTCGACAAGTCCTCTCGATCCTGCCTTTGAGGTGGTTCCGAAACTCTGTATCCTTTTCATTTTCGGTACTTCCGAGGGACTGGTGTACCAGTAGAAGGAATTGGAATGCAAAGCTGGAATGTCTTGGTGAGCATATTATGGCTGGAGTCTTGTAAATTCCACACTTACAAGCTAGCTTTGTTCACAAGCCGGTGACCTGACTTGTCACCGCAGGTCAAAGCAATCATCTTTCTTTTGCCGCCCTCACCTGAGACCACGGGTACACTGCAAACAGAGAGGATGTGCTCCAGGGTCCTCCGAACAACGAAGTCCAGGCGCGGATCCGAAGAGAATGAAATCGCAATGTAAGGATCCTTGAGAATATCCTTCAATCTGCAGTACGTAGGGCAAGATGCACCTCGCATTCTGGAGCTCAGAGGTAAGTTCGGAGGAAGAATGTGGAGCTTATAGGCAGTGGCGAATGTCAATGTCTGGCTCCCCATATCTTCTTCCTGACCCTTGATGCTGAAGATTGCGTCGTTCTTTTGCTGTATCTCTTGAGGCTTGCCATTCACGTAGAAAGAGACGGCCAAGTCGATGACCTCACCGATATTTCTGAAGTTTCTGCCGTCATGTGTCAAGACGATGGTGTTTCCTGGTTGACCAGGGCGTCGATGCACTTGGCAGCCTGTTTCCGCATTGAAGCTGTGCTGGGAATCGACAAAATCCAGTTCCCTGATCAGGAGCTTCGCATTGAAGAGCATGTTCTTGATCTTTGGGACAGGTTTGCACTTGTCCTTTGTCCGGAAAGTCCAAACATCCCAGACAGTCTGGTCGTGGACGAAGTATTGTCTCGTGCTGCATACGCGCTCGTCCTCGGCGGTGAAGAGTGGCCAACGATCGCGAATGAATGCCACTTTCGGTTTCTTGTCCCAAAGGGCGCGCATTTCGTCGGATGTGTGCATTCCCGGACCAAGGTCGAGACCTATTGGACCCTTTTGCGTGCCAAGCTCTATAAGCTTTTGCGCTCGCTTCATCACGTAGCTTGGTTCAGGTGTACGTGGCCCATCCACGCTGAAGAATCCAGAGCGACCTTTCCCCAGAAACCTGGTTATCTGCATGAGCTGGCCCATGGCAGTAACAGACGCTGTTGTTCCCTCATCCCCAAAAGAGACGTATGCTGCGGCAGTGTCGTCTGGAGGTGAGCGGCATTCCTCAGCCTTGATCTCATGCAAGTCGTCAAAAATCTCGTAATCTAGATCAGGGTCAGCGAATATTGTTATGCGTCAATGTATCCACGTCAACTCACGTATTCCCTCATTCGGATTTTCTGAGCTTCTGGCAGCTGTCCCCACCGTGGAACTCAATTGTTCTGGAACCTTTCCAGTAAGCGCCGTGGAGTACACTGGGGGCTCGTTTGAACTGCCCAGTACTCCATTGGAGGACTGAAAGGAGGACATCGGGCTTGAAAGGCCTCACATCAGGAGGCAATGAGAATGGTCAACGGTTGGTTTCGTCTTCAGTGTCCAGCGAATATGTTCAGGTGAAGCCCAAAGAAAGGGTTGAGTTTGAAGTGAGAACTCGTCCTGTGTTCTCATGCTCTATCAATCTTTTTATACACTTCAAGCCCGCCATCATTATCCCGATTTCGACGTCATGGCTGAATCAAAAGAGAATTGGGGACTTGGCAATAATTCGCAGGTCAAAATTGATCTCCGATTCCTTAGGCTTTGATTGTTGTTGATCACGATTGCGCAACGCGTACCCTGAAACACAGTCCATATACTACAGGGCCCATAAGCACCCAGAAGTGAATTGTAACCAACCAGCACGGAATGTGACAAAATTGAAGAAGGAGGGTGGATTCTGCGAATCGATAGGGAGAGGTGCATGCGGCTTACGGCTCTCCGAGAGCCGATGTATCGCTCGCGCAGAACGCAGCTAAATTGGGGCAGTTCGCTACGGCGAGAATATGCAGTTTGCGACCAAATGGCTTGTTTTGAACAAATGGTAGAATTACCGCAGTGCGGGGCGACCACGTCTTACCCCGCTCTGTACGACGCTTCCGATCTTCATCCGTTCACACACTTGGACAATGGGAAGCGAATGCCTGAGACAGAACAACTACAAATGATTATCAATTGGGCGGTCGCACCCATCCGATCTATCAGTGTGCGATATCACTGGAAAGGCGAATGGTGGTTGGTTCATTTCCCTCGACATTACCGCCTGGATGGCTCGAATTTATTGATTCAATGGGAGATAGCAGAAGTGATTGGGCTGACATCCTATCGCGTGTCGTTGATTCATCAAGACTCCTCATGACACAAGTGAGGTCACGATGAGACCGTTTTCGCGCTTGTGCTGCCAAATTGGTGCCAGTTTCAGTGCCAATTCGCAATCCCCTTCCCGAAATGTTGGTGCCGCGTACTTGGATTTCGATCCAGCCTCGAGAGTCTTCGACAGCGTGCTACAAGCAAGATGCGAACAAATAGAAGTCCAAGGATTGTGAGCGAGCCCGCTGTCACAAAGCCTGCACCAAATATGAAATGGATCATGTATGTAGCATGAACAAAAGAGCAGAGCTTGGGCACGTGACTAATATGTGACTCGCTACTTCGACACGTCTTGGGGTGAATGCAAGATCTAACTGGCCTTACAACGACTTATTTGTATCACTACGGGATGATAAAAGGTGACCACCAGTCCAGCTCACACAAAGAGGAGGTGTAAATGTTCTTTAGAGAGAAGGTGAATTGGGATTTGGGAGTGGTTAGACTGTACCTGAGTTGCGAGGTCAAGGTATAGTCGACAGGTGGAGTAGGCAGAGCTCTATGGGGTCAGAGAGACTACGCGAGAGCTCCCAGTAATACTAAAGACTCGCCAATCAGTAACATGCTGAAAAGTCCAGACGGAAAACTGGCAAATTGCAAATAGAGATGGCAGTCCACGCCGACCCAAGTTGCACTCCGGAAGAGCTGGGCCTCCTTTCCGCAATTGAGAAATGTAATTCCGTTCGTGGAGTTGCAAGGGTCTGGTGCCCCTGCTTTCACGCGCGTCAGCATTCGCCAATCAATGGTGTTCGCAATGACATGGCCCCCAAAGCTTACCACCAAGGCTTGCGCTAAGGTTTCGAAAAACTTGATTTCACCGCTAATCATCAATAAGATGCTAAAAAAAAGTATACAGGGCCATCTTTTGCCCGTGTATGACATCACAATTCAGGGGTTTCTATATACCCCCAACGTCGCGCTGCTGTTGAGCATCACTTCTCGTATTTACATGCAACGCCGACATGTGCACACTTCCCAGCCACTAGTGCTAAGGTCAAAGTCACCGAGCGCCGCCTGGAGTACCTCCACATCCCACATGCGCAGATATGATGGCTGCGCTTGGCAAATCATGGATGCCTTTTCGATTAATCACGTCGTTTTGGAAAAGCCGAACTGCTACCGTACGAGACGACACAGAAAGCACAGAACAGGCCAAGCTGGTCTCAGCCACGGGCCTCAGATCTACAGATCTTAGGTGGGAGTCTTCACCAAATGAGTCGGAGAACAGTCGAAATCATAGTACCAGCAAAGACACATCGGTGATGAGCTCCCGTCCGGATGATTCGGCCAAGATGTATGAAGACACTGAACATGCCCTCTTTAGAAGGAGAGCAAGATCTTGGTGGCTCTGGGAGATCGGCGGAACTGTCTTTAGTATGTCCTGCATGATTGCGATTCTCATCATACTTCCTTACCTTGACAACCACCCGCTCAAAAGCTGGAGATTCACCGTGTCACCAAGCACTATGATATCGACCTTCATTACCCTGAGCAAGACGTCGATGCTGCTGGCTGTCGCTGCTGGCTTGAGTCAGTTAAAATGGCAGCATTTTCACAAAGAGGCGCGGCCTCTTTATGAGCTAAATGTCTTCGATGAAGCAACCAGAGGCCCATGGGGAGCCCTTATATTTATGACCCGAATGTCTCTACGGGAAGGGGCTCTCGTCGCCAACTTGGGAGCCTTCATCATACTCTCTTCGCTTACTATGGAACCACTTGCTCAACAAGTTCTCTCCTTTCGTACCCAGTACAAATCCAACGATGTTGAGAGCCCGTGGATTTCAATCGCCACTTCTTACGACCATAGTCATACGAACTACTGTGAGTGATTTTGAAAGCTGGGTGAGTAACTAAGTATGACCTAATCGTATTGTACATACAGTATCCGGGAATATAGGATTCCAGACCGCTATTGCCGAAGCTCTAGTCAACTCACCCGGTTCACTGTCATTCAATTGTGCCACAGGAAACTGCTCTTGGCCGGATTTCCACAGTCTTGGGATTTGCAGTTCTTGTAAAAATGTCACTGCTGAGAGCACGGTGCAGAAGATTGTTACTCCGACCGCCGACCCGGCCAACAACGTTACTGGAACAGACAAAGTGGTGTTCTTGTACAAGACGCCGAGTGGTATCCTTGTGAACGTATCCGCACCATTTGAGGTCTTGCAAGGCAATCTCGTGTTGGATATCAGCCAGGGCATGTTGATGGCCGGGAACGTGACGGAGTTAGACAAAATTGAAGACGTTGCGGCGCTCTCAGGCAACACGATTACTTTGGCGGTGGCGAACTCTTCCAGGAGTCTACGAGATGGAGAACAAACACCCATTTTCAAACGAGAACCTTTCGTATACAACGAGCCAGCGGATATCACCGAGTGTTCGTTATTCTGGTGCGCCAAAGTGTTCACGAATCTCATGGTCGTAAGCCATCCTTTTCTCTTTCTTTCTTTCGCACTCAGCTTCAGGAGCTAACTTTGGTAAAGATGAACGGAACAATGAGCCACTACAAGGTTGAAGATTTGGAGTTCATGAGGGATGAGAAGCTATCAACGACGACAAACGATTCCATTTCAAGGGCCGACGTGACCGTCTTCAACGCAACCCATAGCAGCATATCTACACACTTCACCATCGCGGCAGTGGACAACGATGATATTCTACAGTATCTGCAAGCCTTTTTCAGATTCCAAGCAGAAGGGGATGTCCTTTCGCCTTCATTCAATACCGGACTAAGCATGCTCATGGGCGGAGGAGGGAACATTTCATCCATCATCGGTAGAGTTGCGGACGCCTTAACACTCCATCTTCTATCCGGACCAAACGCTACTCACCACCACGGCACTGCATTTTCCCCAGAAATCTATGTTCATGTCCGTTGGCCATGGATTATTTTCCCTGTCTTGCTTTCTGTTCTTGGGGCGTTGTTCCTGTCTATGAGCTTGTGGATCAGCCGGCAGCATCGAGCGTCGTTTTTCTGGAAGGCAAGCGTTATACCTCTGATGTTTCATGGGGTAAGCGGGTGGGCAGAGGAAGAATTGGGCGTTGACAAGAGGGAGGAAATGGATGAACGGGCGAGAGGGATGAGGGCCAGGTTGACAAGGACCGATGAAGGAAGCCTGAAGTTCGTCAAAGTAAAGAAAGAATAGGTTCAAGGCGCTTGGATTTCCACCTGCTGCTTACCTCTAAGGCAGCAAGCATGATTAATGTACAGGGTTGCCCGGGTTAGATGAGAACCGAACAACCTCGAACCTCCCTCCACAAACCCCCAAATCCATCTCCTCCGCCTACCTCTCAGCCATAACAAACGCCTCGGGCGTCCTCGCAATAAACGCATCCACACTCTCCGCCCCCTCACCACCCCCAACAAACTCGGCAAAAAACCTCACCAACAACCCCGTCACGATCTCCGTCACCCGCTTGCCCGCAATCGTCCCCAACGCCCCCAACGCCGCGGGCGGCACGACGCCGCCGTCCCTCGCCCCCAGCAGGTCGAACCCGAGCGGCGTATCCATATAATCCAAATGCGCCGTGCCGTTGACCTGCACATCCCTCAACCAACCCGTCTGGTTCTGATTAAACCTTCCCCACGACGCATCCGCATCCTCCACGCCCAAGAACCGCGCCTCGCTCGCGAGCTCGACGAACGGCGTGCGCAGGTCGGGATTCGGCGCGGCGGGGTCGGGCACCTGCACGGCGGTCGCGTTGGTCGGGTCCGGCATGACCAGGTGCTGGAAGGTGCCGTCGAGGTTGGCGCCGGCCGCGTAGAGCCCGGGGGCTGCGATGATGGCGCCGGCGGAGGCCGCGCCGCCCATGCTGTGGCCGAGCACGGCGTAGTGCGAAGTGTTGAACGGCGCGCCGTACTGCGCGATCAGCGCCGGGAGGAGGCCGCCCGACGGGTTGAGCACGGCGGCTAGGTCGGCGAGCCGGTACTCGTACATGTGGTGGAAGTCGACGGAGGTCAGCGCGCCGATGTCGGTGATGCCGGCGACGCCGGAGGCGTTGTAGGGGAGCGCGGTGTAGGGCGCTTCGCCCGGGTGGTCGATGGCGACGACGGCGTGGCCGTGCGAGGCGAATTCGCTCAGGTAGGCCTGGTAGCCGCTGGTGGTGGCGCCGGCGCCCGGGGTGAAGAGCAGCGTCGGGTAGGGGGACGTGCCGTTGCCGAAGGCGGGGTGGGTGCCGAGGAGCGTGGGGGCCTGGAATTGGAGGTTCGTCGTGAGGAGCGAGAGCGTGCCGTTGGGTACGCCGAGTGCTTGCTCGTAGGCGCGCGCGGTTTGAGCGTCGAGGTAGGGGACGGGGCCGGCGGGGGGTTGCATGGTGGGATAGTAGATGGTCAAGAGTATGATGCCGGGGTTGGGGGTTGGGTCATCGGGAGTGGTCGTGTGGTTGAGGACGTGCTGGGTGTAGCCGACTTGGTATATCCCGGTTGTGTTCCATAGCGAAATGGCACTGATGACTGGCGCGAGTTGCGCGAGGGTGAAAAAGAGCGACCGCATGTTGACGAGGTTTGTTGTTTCGTTGTTTTGCTGGTCCTTTCGCCTTTAAGTACTCACCGGTTCTCGTGTATGCTGTAAGAAGTTAATTCATCCTTCCGAATCCTTCATTGCACAGCCCATCCGGTCTCGGAGCTTTTATTATGATTCATTATTAGTTGTTGCACAATGGGGATGAAGTGCCTCGCGTATTTGACTGCGTTGCGGCTGAGCGGGTTACGGGACGTCGTGGAACACTGGCTGGATGAGCCGCGTTCCTGGCGGCACCGTTTTTAACGCCACTAAAAAGTGGCTAACCGGAAGGCGGCTGTGAACAGCCCCCTCGTGGCTAGCGCGAAGAAAAGCAGGGGCTTAAAACATTGCCTATGCAAATGATGTGATAGGTCAAGCCCGCAGTCTATCTCTGTTTTCGGGGGTTTACAAGCATCTGATAAATTAAAAAAAAAAATCACGCCAGCCACCGGCCGCGAGAGGAAATTGTACCATGCTCGGCTGGCCAAGCAATCTACGAAACCAAGCGTGCAGTGCAACGTAGTATCATCAAGTACGGATTCATTCTACCGGAAGATTATAGACAGTATCATTATATCGTGTTGAACCCTTCATGTCTCATGGCGCGTCTCGTATCTCACAAAATCGTCGTTATATCCGCAACGCAAGACCTTTCCTCCAATCCGTCATAGCTCGGCCCTTCCGATGTGCACTCGGGGACGAGCTCAATCTGAGTGCAATCCTGGTAGTCGGCACCAGTGGTGTAAATAGGATCGGTGCCGTATTTGCTAACATCGATCCAGTACAGCGTCGCCCATTCCTGGTAGAGGCCGGTGCAAGCAGCGAACGTGCCGCTCGGGATTGATGGCTTGAACAGGTACGGAACATTGCTCTTGCTGTCGACAGTGATGTCCGTAACTTCCTCGGGCGGCGTGGTGATGTATCGCGTGGCGCTCATTTGCAGGCCGTCCATGGGGTAGTCGTCCGAACCGGCCAAGTCGGTGATGCCGAAGGGCGTCACTTCGCCCGAATTGTTGGGGGCATCGGTCCTGACGTGGAATTTGCCATCCTCAGATGACTGAGAGTAGAAGATGTCACCACCACGGCTTGCGTCGAAGGTCGAGTTGATGAGGACGCCCCACATGTAGTCCGGTGGCAGACGGGTTGGAACGCCCAGTCGCTGCACCTCAACAGCCCAGCCATCGACTGGCACTGCTGTGCCGTTCTTTGGTCCCGTGACTTTGGCACGGAGTCTGTAGTGAAGGGAAGAGTCGGCTGCAAGAGTCATTGGGAGGGCAGCGAGGAGGCCAAGGGCCAGAGAGGCCATCGTAGAGGGACCCATGGTACGTGTAGATGGAATTGGAAGGTGCTGTTGTGTTGCACAGCTTAGTTGCACAGGGGTTGCGATCTTTTATCTATGTGGGTAAGGAACACCGCCAAGAAGTGACAGGCCCGACTCTATACGAGGTGGGTAACCTGATGCTGACAGGATTGGGGCTCATCAACACCAACACAATATCGAGGCGTCGTTCCTGCGTGAGATCGGATCCTGTTTGAAGCTCAGCCACACTTCGGCATCCGATCAGTAAAGAACAATTGCTTTCAATTTGTGTGGTTTCGGTGTGTGAAAACGTCCGGGAAAACGGTGAGCCTAAAGGATTTAGGTTTGCCGAATACGGCCGCGCTGGGCTGCAACACGAGCTGCCATGACGTGTGATCGAATGACGTCACCACTCTCCGTTGAAGAGGTCCTTGCGTATTTGACGGCATCGAATGTTATTGGTGGATTTCAGACATCTCAGAACGCTCATAACATAATGTGCAAAACATGAACACTATCCCAACGCCACGATAGCCATTCTTATCCCAAACGAACTAACTGATCTCGAACAGCAACCTCATCGAAAGCATGAATGTGAATCTTTCCAATTCCCACTCGATAGGTAATCCCGCCTCTCATAACCGTAACAAGGACATTGTAGAGGCAGAAGCAGACCGTCGGGTCATAAGCTACCGGGTCAAACCATTCCGACGCGGAAGAGGTATCCATGTTCAGTCGATTCCGAGCAGGACCACCGGGGGTTCCTGTAAACTGAGCCGCCGCACCACGCCATGCCGGATCTTTCTCGCCATCCGTGAGAGTCGCCGAGGAGATCTTCAAGAATTCGTACTCTTCTCTTGAGTCGTAGCGCATCTGCATGGTAACCTTGCCGAGTTGGGAGCTGGTTGTGCGGTGGTAGATACAAAAGGTATTGGAGCCGGATGACTCAGGGTCTTGCATGCGCCAGAAGGTAGGCTGTGCCTTGTCGGCAGAGAAAAAAAGGTGTCCCGTATCTCGATCAAGGGGGACTGGATCATGGGTGAAGCGTGCAATTGGATGGCAAAACCAATGGGAGGGATTGCCGTTTCTTCTAGTGTAGTATGGCCGACCCTCGGGCGTTACTTGGCGAATCCAGTCTTCATGTCGGGGCCAAAATGGTGTGTTCTTGCCGAATCCGCTTGTGTGGAGTATACGAGAGTCTTCAGGCTGTCTCCAGTTTATACAAGATACCGTGCGTTCAGAAATGTTTACATGGTCCTTGTAGTAGACCGGCCCAACCCATCCTGCCCACGACCAACTCGGAAACCGGCTTTGAAGTTCGTTGTCCACTCTTTCCACACAGCGTCGCCGAAGGAGGTCGGTAGCTGGATACCAGAGAAGCGAAATGTCGAGAGCTGCAACTGGCACGCAGAAGATGATTTCGGAGCTGAAAAGTAGGGAAATTATTTTCTTAATGCCCCCGAAAGCATTCTCGATGTCGTCTTCGTGGGAAAGTGTCCTTTTGGTGTACTCTTGGATGATCTGAGTATATGTATTGAAGTTGATGTTGCGTTCAAGCTCCAACTTGTAGGCGTCCATCGGAGCAGGCTGCGTATTTCGCAAAAGAAGTGCGTTGTGTGGATCTTCCCCATCGAGCTCATCTGCTCTACCATGACTGCAATGAAAATGGATCTGCCGGGTGGTAAAGACCAAGAGCCTTCTTGAAAGAATTCTCTCTTGATATGTCCATGCTCTTGTGTTCCAGATGGATGAGTCGACCGCGGTATCGAAGCTATTCGGATCTGCGTCCTTCCGTTGGTCGTCGAAACTGGGAAGTTTTCGAGGAGTGTCTGAAACTCCTGGAAGGCCAGTATCAGCATGCTCTCCTGCAGCAGCTACTACAGTCAGAACTGCGCCACGATAGATCGCCTCCATGGCTTGTATTTGAGCGTGCTTGTCCTGTGTATCTTGTACAATACATAAGGCATCAACCCAGAGATATCGTTCACCAATTTGTTGACACAGCAGTATTGTATCCCAAATGGTTTTGGAACACTTTTTCGGTTCGACTGTTCCGTCATATCGAAAGAAGCTCTGATTGTCCTCACGAAGCGTCCATCTCTGTCGGCCTCCCCATACGTAGCTCAAAGCAACATAGCGGCATCGTTTCGGCGCTGGTACCACTCGGAGACGGATTACGTCGATCACACGCGAATGAAGCTCGAGGCTCTCATATAATTCGATAGCCGTAGGTGTACCATAGTGGATTTGGTCTCTTGGGCACTCTTCGCAGGAATCCAGCCATCGGTTGATCTTCGTGAAGTCGACTGTTGATCGGTCTGTTGTTGGGCGCCGAGCATCTGGGCCGGTGGTCTCTGGTAAATCAATCTCTATGTCGCATTGGATACCCCGGGAGATCAACTCCACTTTTTCGCCGTGCTGGATCCCGCCCACCATACTGATGATATCGTGCAACCTCCTGTGAACTTCGGAGGCTAACGGACGGCGATCTCCTTCTCCCTGTAGAATGTCGAAAGTGAGATCTCGCCAATCGCGCTGCCATGGTAGTGCATCTTCTTCCACGATCTTGATCAACCAATCTCTTATTGTGACTGCTAAAGAGTAGTCTTCTTCATCAAACTCAAAGAAGGATTTTCTGAACCCAGTTTCGTACCGAATCGTCTGAAGTTCCATGACTGTAAGCGGACCTCCTATCAGAAATGCGAGAACTTCCATGAGTATGCAACCCAAGGACCACACATCGTTCGGGTACCCAACTCGAGCGGGTGTGAATGTCACTTCTGGTCCTTGGTATTCCCCAGAGAACAATTCAGTTCTGGTAATCCAGGGCTCTGAGCTTTCGAGATCTGACTGTCTTGTCAACCTCGAGACTGACATACCAAATTCAGAGATCTTCCATCCCTTTCCTGGTTTTTCATCAAAAAACACGAGGATATGTCGCGGATGGATGTTCATGTGCCTGCACTCGAGCCTCATTCCGTCCTTCGTAAGAATAGAAGAATGAAGCCATTGTAGAGCGCTGGACAATCCAAGTGCGTCATCGAGCATCGAGGATGGTTGGTTCCCAAGTCGCTCCGCTGGAAGCTGTTCGCTGCCGTAAAGAAGTTCTTGAAGATTGCAGCTGGCAGTATCCATGATGATAAAAGCCGGGCCATCAAGAATACTGACGTAAGAGAAATAAAGAAAGATGTTAGGATGCAAATTTACACTCCTTTTTAGACGACTTTGAGTCGTGCATTCTTTGACGAACTCTTCACGATCGAACCCCGTGAAAAACTTTACATTTTTGAATACGGCCTGGATTCGATGGTCTTAGAGCGTATCAATCTGGGCGTGGCAGAATCCACCAATACATACCTCTTGTGAGTCGCTATCGTCCTTGAATACCAACAGCCCCTTAGGTATTTTCACACGTGTAACATCTGGGTCGTCCATTCCTCGGCTGGACCACATCCAAATCCGAGATAGTAGGTTTCCATAAAAGGGCAGCCGGTATTGTCGTGATATCGCTGGCTCCAAGGCATCGCTAACATCTCCAATGTTCATCTCTCTGATATGGTAGGGTAAAAGGACGTACTGCCACTGCAGAAACGAAGGCAGCTGATCCAAAATCAAGAATGGAAGGTTACGTTGGTTCCCCTTACCCACTGGGAGACGTGCGTCTCCAGCCGTGTTGTTTTCGTGAAGGAATTTTTTCCAATCAAAGTCGAGTTTGAATCCGTTGCTCAGGATCAGAGTGGAAATTGATCTGAAAAAGAGATTTCGGAAACGGCGTTTTTCCATTTCGCTGAGCCCAAGCAACGCTGCCAATTGATCCATGTAAGAGCCCTTTTGGTGTGGGTAATCCCAGACCTCGACAAGTTCTCCATATGTAATGAACCCAAATTGTAATAGTTGCTCTCGGTTCCTCCAACAAGGTCGAAAGTGCTCTGGGTCTTTCTGAAAATGTTGCGAGAGCTCTGTTAAGGCTCCGGAAATTTCGTCGACGAGTTCTTTGAGCTTCCTTTTCCTTCTCGCAGGAAATTGCAGTGAACATCTGAGAGATTTGGGTACCATGTGTGGCAAAAAAGAATCGACAAGAAATTAGGCCGTATAGTATACCTGGCAGTCCACAAGGCTAGAGAGATCGAATAAAGAGAGCAGGCTGCGGTTCCCTTTTCAGCCTGTGAGACAATGAGGCTGAAAGGCAAGGGTCCACGGGTACCTGCCACATTGCTGTCTTTTCCGTGGGTCAAAAGACCCGTCCTAATGGCGTCTGCAAGCCAATCAAGGCAGTTCACGTGGTTGCGGGGCTGAAAGTAGCCTTTCACCAGAGATTTTGATTGGCAAATGGCGTTTTTTAAGTAAGCGAGTGCGCCCCAGCAGTTCCACAAATGTGGTATTAGCCCCACAACCCTGCTCAACGCCCCGCAAACAATGAAGTGTACTCATCTGTGCTATTCTACGACGTGGCATTGTACAGGTCAGCTCCCTAAGCCAACCAACCTTCCGATACCGTGTCGGCAAGTGAATGACGACCGTGTTCTCGGCAACCCAGGAACCCAGTTTACAGAATGCAGTAGTCTTACTCGTCGAGCTTCCTTTACGGACGTACTCGCCTTTTCTTGTTGTTAATAACAGCTTGCTGAAGGGGGACTGTGTTACCCGAGATTAGGCCTGTAAGACCTGTGCAAGCGGGTGTACGTTGGCCTAGCGGGAGTGGCGTCGGCCCAACGAAGACCCTATGCCACTGCCGTGTACGTTATTATTTTGCCATTAACAGCCGATATGGCGTGTCTTACTCGAGTGAGTAGTCGAAATACGTCAGTACTTTTATGCATGACGTTTCCGAACTTTTCCGTTGGCAAGCCATGAGCCTCAGATTTTCACACATTCAGCATTTAGATAATCCAACTTAGTTGTACATACTTTCCTTATATCAGTAACAACTACTTCAACAACGCTTTGCGTATACAAGGACACCCCTGAAAGCCGTGTAGACTTTCTTGGTAAGCTTTATAAGTCTACAGTGTTTCCTGAGGCCGTGGTGGGAAGTGCCGGATTCCTTACGTGGCTGTGCTCTCTTAATACATTGTGCGGCAAAGTTTGCACAAATTTCTAGAGCTTAGATGAACGTGGTCTATAGCGAGGTGGTAACTAGTAGTCGTGCTCAAATTGATTCGAATTTTTAATATCTCCCTCGGCTTACGTACATGCCTTCATTTCAGCCATCTGCTTTCTTGCATAGTTTAACATTGTATTAAGCTACGGACAAAACGAACTACCTTATTTACTGCAGTTTCAGGTCGTTGATCACGACGGGGATGTATTACGTGAATTTCGACCAAAGGGCTCAAAACCAGGTATTAAATGGAGAACTTGCCATTGCAGGTCCAGTAGATCTTGTGGTTTGATAGTTGCCAGTTAAGCCGCAGTTTAACTGTAGCGCGTCCATTGCCGTCCCAAAACCGCATTCGGCCTTTTGCGGATCCAGTAGTATGGGAAAATAGTAAGAGCACAACATATCCAATTTTCGATTCAACAAATGATGCACTGGAATTTCCCCAAGTCCGCGAAAAGTCCTACGCGCCCACTTCTGTTCTATTCATTCCAAGATGACTCTATGTAGATATCGTTCAGCATGGACACTTGCAGCATGGCTCGGTTCGGATGCGTTGATATGCGCATTCCTAGGTTCAGCTTCACCCGTTTCCGTATAATGCATGTTGTGCCTTTCCAATCGCGCTCAGCACGTGGCCATCGGAACGTACGCTAAGCCATTCGATCCTGGCCAACCAATAAAAAATGTTCCATCGACAAACCTTATTTCTACTGACTTACAGTGGTACGCTTGCAGCCCTGATTCAAAGATGTCACGCATCACGTAGTTGAGGACTGGACAGAGTGGGGATAATATCATCATGGATCTGCCAATGATGACCCCTTGTTGAGAAAACTGGCACAAACCCGGGTGAGATTGTTGGCGAGGGACGACATGCACAGCCGAACCACTGGTTCGCTGCTTCCAGCGTCCACTATACATATCTTCTATCCGGTTCCTGCGACATTTATGTTACTTCCTTAGCTTGGAATTCGCTGTATCGCATTCAGCCTGACATCAGGTCTGACATCAGGTCAGCGCCGGCTGTGACGGGAATATAACCCTTACAGTCCGGCGAGCAGCATCGTACTTCCACCTCCAAGCTTCGTCCATCCTTTCGTCTGCCAAACTTTGCAGACATGCATTTTCTTCCACTACTCATTCCTCTTGCGGGCGGGGCTTTGAGCTTCGCTCTACCAGAGCCCAACGGTCGCAATGTTCCGCAAAACTTGAGGCACAAGGTTGGGACAAAGCACGACGACTGCGACCCCTGCGAAGAAGACTACCACAACGGCGACCCCTACAACAACAACCCCTACAACAATAACGACCCCTACAACAACGACCCCTACAACGGCGACTGCTATAATGGCGACTGCTATGACGAGTACTTATATCCCGACCCGAACCAGGGGCAAACAGCCTATGCAGTACTCCCAGCATCGGCATCCCGTACTACAACCTCTGCCACCACTGCTTCTCCAACCACGGTGCCGCCGACCGACGAGACACTCGACGACCCGGAAGTAGACTTCCTCCCCACAATCGCCAGCGGCTTCTACTTCGACGACTACCTCGACGAGTTCTTCGGCTACTACGACTTCTCCGATGCCTCCTTTCCGGCCGCGCTCGAAGACCTCGCACCAGGCCTCTCCTCCTACAACGAAGACGATTACAAACCCGCCGACCTCCCCGTAATCATCATCATCGGCGGCCGCCAGTTCAGCACGAACGCCCAGTTCTGCATGGAACCGCCCTGCGACCCCAACGACAACAACAACAACAACAACAACAACAATGGCCTGCAGCGCCGCACCCCGCAGAAACAACAACAGCTCCCAAAACTCGACCCGAAGAACTTCGCCAGCACGGCCGACCTCCTCGAAGAAATCGCCATCCGCCAGGAAACAGAACTCGAGTTCCGCCAATGGCAAGCCTCGCAATCGCCGCCGAAGAAGCCGCCGACGCGCTCCGAGCTGCTCAGCGCGGCGGGCATCGAGATGATACAGCGGCAGCAGGCGCGCGACCTGGTCATCGCGCGTCGACAGGAGGCGAAGGCGGCGCAGGCGTCGAGCGAGGCGGCCTCGCTGTCGTCAAAGGCCGCCGCCGCGCAGGCTGCTGCCGCGACGGGGGATGCGGCGAAGGCGGTGCAGATCGTGTTGGACCGGAAGACGGTGCCGATTCTGCCGGGAAGTGGTGGTGATGTTCCGGTCCAGGCTGCGGAGAGTAAGGCAGAGCCGCTGGTTATCGGGAAGAAGGTGGCGGAGGCGGCCGCTGGGATCTTCGCTAGAGACGCCGGCAAGCTCAGGTCGCTGCAGGACCAGGCGAGGAGCGCGGCGCTGAAAGCCCAGGCGGCGCCGAAGCCCACCGGGGGGGTCGCTCGAAGACAAGACGATCCGACGGTCAGCAGCAGCGACAACAGCCAGGACTTCAGCGCCATCCTCTCCTCCCTCTTGAGCTCCGTCACGCAGCAGCCGAACGCGCCGGACTCGGATGAAGGCGACAACGCCAACACCAGCAGCTCCGCCGTCCTCGACGACTCCGACTCGACCACCACCCCCATCGCCATCGACGCCGACACCTCCTCCACCGCCAACCCGGCGCCGACCAAGCGCCCCAGCTGGCTCCCCGGCAGCAACGGCGGCGTCCTGGCCAGCCCCGGCAACAACCCCAACGACACCTCGTCCCCCATCCCGCCAACCCACAACAACGACCCCTCCGACTTCACCGCCATCATCTCCGCCCTGATCGCCAGCGCCTTCCAAACCCCCAACACCACCTCGTCCTCCTCCCCGCCCTCCCCCTCCTCCCCCTCCCCGCCAGACTTCGGCTACAGCGCCATCACCGACGTCACCGGCACCTACTTCCT
>RHKH01000118.1:82844-99456 GCA_009829795.1 Lasiodiplodia gonubiensis | reverse complement strand
CCCCCAACCCCCAAAAAAAAAAAAAAAAAAAAAAAACGCCGACGCTTTCGTTTCCAACCGCATTACCGGATTTCCAAAACTTTTCGCTACCTAAACGTATTCATGAGAAAATGACGAGAGCCCGCAGAAACACCCGGGGCCCTGACAATCTGGGTATCGTTGGCGTGCCTACTACTCTCTCATTCCAGAAAAACGCGGCCGTTGCGGGATATGATGGGATACTAAAACAAAGCATGAAAGCAAAAACAAGCAGGTCCGAAAAGGTCGTAAAGTGAAGCTCCTCGCCGTCCGCTTTCGATCAGTACGCTCTGTTAGGTCGAGGATACCGCGGTACACGCCTTCGTCGCTCGTCAAAACGAGGCCCCTCGGTCGTATGCGACGGATCCTCGGGATGAGAGCGAGCGGCCAGGGTGCCGCGGCCGTTCAATTCCTTATACTCGGCGTCGTCAATGATGCGCTTCTGCCACAGGTAGCGAAACAGCTTGAAGTCCGGGCGCGACGTGGCCAGCGTCTCGCCCATGCGGACGTGGGCGGCCAGGTGGCTCATGCGCGCCTCCCACGCGGTGCGGCCGTCGTCGGCGTCGAAGCCGAAGTCGCAGAGCGGGCAGGCGACGGAGCGCGGCGGGGCGTTGCCGTGGAAGTGGCTGAGGTTGTGCAGGCGCCAGTCGGCCTCGTCGTACGTCATGAAGGGGCAGCCGAGGAAGTTGAAGGTACACTCGTAGACCGGGGCGGTGTTCACTTGCGGCTGCACCAGAGCGCCGTCGACGTCGGGCTCTAGCAGGCGCACGCCCTGCACAATCTTGCCGTACTCAGTGTCGACGGATGACTCGGCGTACGAGGTGTGGTCGTCGTAGACGAGCGAGGGCGGGCCGCACGACGAGTAGCGCGAGGCTGAGGCGACGGTGGATGGGGCGCGGTTGTGGACCTGTGGGGGCTGCGAGGGCGCCATGGAGCTCTTACTGAGCGAGATGGAGGTCGGGTACGGGTATTGGTGGTCGACTTCGGCGTAGTGAAGGCCGTGGGCAGGCTGCGGCAAGGAGTAATTGGTAGCGATACGCTCCGTGAATCCGGCGGTGCTGTCCTGCCATGCGGCGATTGGGGGCCGGTACGACCGCGCACCGTCCTGCAGATAGGCATCCAGCGTCTGCTGGGCGTCGGATCGGCGCGACGACGAGGCTGATGCGGCGCTGCCGCTGGAAGCGGGGCTGAACGTGCTGCTGCTCACTGTTTTGTGTCCTCTCAGCCTTACCAGCTGGGCGAATCAGGGCGGGAGTGCTTACTTGTTTCGGTGACCGCCTGAATCCTTCCCCAGAGCGGCGCGGGTGGTTGCTGGTGAAGGGCTGCGACGATCCTCGGCGATGCAGTCTGCCAAAAAGCAGTCGTTCATCGAACGTCGCGGATGGGCGGTGCCGGAGCGACGGGGGTTGCGACGGGAATCGACACTCCACGACTCTGCTTTATACGGCGTTCACATGGCGCGGCCGCCAGCGAGTGGGAGACGGCTCTGACTGGGAGCAATGCGGCTCTGCGACCGGCCTGCTGGGAAGAGCGGTGCAGTTGGCTTGACGCAAAGCGCTGCAACCCGCTTGGGGACGCGCCGCTTTTCCCCGCTTCTGACGATCGCGCGCATGGGTCTGCCGATGAATCACAGCCCGCTCGGAAGCGAGCGAGAGCAGCAAGCGTGCGAAGTTCCTTGGATTTCCCCCCGTCTAGACCCCTCGACGTCACGGCTGGTGCGAGGAAGCCACCACGCCCCTCGTACAGCAGCCAAGCGCTATCGCTGCCGTGGCTCCCGCTCCGCGTCTCCTTATCAGGGGTGGAATGTGAAATGTCGGTGACAAGCTCGCGAAGCCCTGCTTGTGGGGGTTCAACACCTGACAACGCCATTGCCGGCTCGTTTCGCGCATCCGCTGTGTGGGGACGGCCGTTCTCGCCGACCCTGACGGACCCAATTGGACAGGTTTGGCGACTGCCAGGAACGAACGGAGCTGCCCCTCCGCGATTGCACGTCCCCACAGGTGACACAGCACCTTAATCATCTGCTCATGCAGCTCCACAACATGCACATATATCGAGTGCCACCTGCGAAGCAAGAGAATAGAGCAGAGTCGGAAGTTCGATAATCATGACTGTGCCAACGGCCAAGCCCACCGCTGCTCGCTGTGCAACTAATATAGAGAGACCGTCAAATAATATACAGAGAACCGTTCCGCCGTTCATACCCGCTCTCGCGTGCAATTATGTATCAAAAGATAATCCAGTAACCTTGCAAGGCGTGCGTAAAAAGAACCAAGAGCTACAGAGCCTGAGAGATGATGTGCAGTACCAAAGCATTATAAAAAAAACAAGACAGAGCAGACCATGAGACTGTAAAAACAAGACGCAATGTTTTGCAGACTCAGCGGGAATATGCGACCTTTTGCTCCAACAGGGAAAGCAAAAAGACAGCCGCGGAAAGAGACTCGAGAGTATGATGATCGGACTAACGCCACGCTGACGGAAGAACTTTATCAAAATCAAAACAGACCCATGCGCGCGGACGAGCAGATGCGCGACAAACAGCAAGCGATGGCCACTCAAAACCCATATTTCGCCTTCCCTCCCCCCGCCAACTCGCCGAAAAGCACGAGGTAATCCTTTCCTACTATACCCAAGATGAACAAAGAACATGTGTCTGGCAGTCAACAACTCCAGGGCACCCGAACCAGACGCAGCAGCGCGTGTCGATGCTTCAGGCCGCAGGTTTAGGGGTATATCAACGTCAGCCTTGAAAAACAGCATCGCCTCCGCTGTGGGCGTCGAAGCCGCCCCCTCTTTGCATGCCAACTCCGTTCTTCCAAATCCATAATCGTCACGTCGTCTCGGTCGAGCCCATTAAGACGCTGGCATCGTGATCATCCCTGCTTCGTTCCTCAACCCGGGTTGCCCTTGATTCGCTTGTTGTTCGTCGGCATTCTAGGGCTTGGTTTGACCTTTGCCGTTGGTGCTCCATCAGGACCATCGTCGCCCTCAGTCTTTACTGCGCTGCGTCTCCGCTTGTTACTCACATTTGGGCTAGTGTTGGCACTCGCAGCTGCGCTGCTGTTCGTGCCTTGCTGGCTGTGCTGAGCCACGAGACCGGGCGCTTGCATGTGTGCTTGCGCTGGCGACGGCGTGTGAGTCTGCCCGCCGAGGTGCGGTGATCCGTTGACCGCGGGATTCAAGCTGCCGGGAAACTGCTGGAGATTGGCAATGTGTGGAGACATGAACTGCTGGTTGGGGGGGTGTGGTTGAACATTAGGATTGCCACCTGCCATGGTCTGTGGTGTCCTGGCTCCCGGTGCGCTGTTTGGGGTGGGCGCTCCGGGCGGGAGGTTTATTTGGGGCTGGCCGGGTCCGCCTTGCTGCGGTGGTTGTGGTCCCTGTTGTTGCTGGCCCGGCTGCATCGGATTACCCGGCGCCATGCCTCCCTGGTTCTGCTGTTGAATGTTAAGATTGGCCACCAGGCTGTTCATAGCCTGAGAAGGGGTATTGCCCGGGTTGGCGTGGTAGTGAGCGAACAACTCCTGCATGTTCGAAAGAGTCTCGCCAACCTGCCGACGGATCAGCTGCAAGGTCCATGGCTGCGCCAGCACTCGCCGTACGTACCTCGAGGAACTGGAGCACCGGGTTGGTAACACCCCAGGTTGACACCGGTGCTTCCGGAAGTTCTGAGAAAAGCATTGTAGGCTCGGCATTTTGCATGCGTGGATTCCTCTGGTTGGGAGGATTCTTCTTGCTCAATTTTGGCGACATGTTTTGGTGGGGCGATCTGACGTGGAAAAGGCCCTCCAACGCATTCCGCGGCAGGTACTGCATGTGATCCGCCGTCTCGAAGATAAGCAGGTTGATCTTATCATCGCGATCGAACATCGCGCTGAGCTTTCCATTTTGTACCACCTGCGCGAGGGTTAGCCATGCTTCAGGGATAGCAAAGTGCAACGCGAACTTACCTGAGTTCCGTTCTTGAACCAGTAAATGAATTTCGCCCGGTTGCTCTCCACGTAGTGGCAGTTATTTCCAAACTCTTTCTCCGTAATGCCGTCCATGGTAAGCTGGATGTTTTGAACACCGCTCTGGAATTGCGTGTAGTAATAACGAGGTAATGCAGGGTTGCAAATCTCGAAATTCTTGGGCTTCTGAGCTTGAGGTGCATAATCCAGCAATGTCTGCTTGAAGATACCATCTTCGGAGAAGAACCTTGAGACAAACGTTTTCCAGTGGGTAATGTCATTTGGCTGCCGATCCGCCTGAGAATTGTTAGTTGAGTAGCAAAAACACATTCGATGGTACTTACAGAGAAGCGGCTAAGATTGTCGGCCAGGTTGAGCAGCTTGAGTATAGTGGTGCCGTACATCCTATTTTGCTGAGCATGGACCTGAGCAGCCTGAGCCTGAGCAGCCTGAGCCCTCTGTTGCATCATCTGCTGCTGAGCCATTTGCTGGCGCTGCTGCTGTTGCTGCTGCTGCTGCATTGCCTGCTGCTGGTTTTGAGGCGGTTGCTGACCCGGCTGCTGCGGTTGTTGCGGTTGCTGCTGCGGTGGTTGTGGCTGCGGCTGTTGCTGAGGAGGAGGACCTGGGGGAGGGGGCCCCTGCTGCACAGGAGTCGGGGCCTGCGCCGGCGGCGGAGGTTGAGGTTGCGATTGGGTCTGCTGCGGCGTATGATGTTGACTGGGAGGCGGTGCAGGAGAGGCCTGTGCTTCATGTCCAGGCTGCATTCCCGGGGGCTGGGGCCTCATCTGCCCCGGCTGACCCTGCGGCGGCTGCTGGTTTTGCGGTCCACCTTGACTAGGATTGCTCTGCTGAGAAGCGACATGCTGCATAGCCGTGTGGTGCTGAGCCATGAGTTGCTGCTGTTGCTGGGCCTGCTGCTGAGCCTGCTGCTGGGCTTGCGCATGCTGCTGTTGAGCCTGCTGCATTTGATTTTGAGTAAGCTGCGCGCGTATGTGCGGCGGCAGGTTTACTTGAAGTCCCTGAGGGTTCCCCTGCATAGCAGCCATTTGCTGCGGGGTCATGCCCTGGTTCCCGCCATGCGGGAATCCCATCATCCCATTCTGCTGTTGTTGCTGCATCATCTGCTGGTGCTGGTGCTGCTGCTGGCGCATCATTGCCTGGCGCTGTTGCTGCATAGCAAGTGCGGGGTTTTGCGCAACTGTATGGTCTGGGTTCAGTGACTGAGGTGGATGTGATGTGGTGGGGGACGTGACTTACACATTTGCTGCTGCTGCTGCTGGAACATATGGGCTTGGGGAGTGAGGTGCGATAACGCGTGTGCACTCGGGCCGGGACCACCCATTCCCGGCTGCATGCCCATCATCGGCCCAGCCTGAGATACATGAGGTCCGTTTGGACCAGAGACTCCCGGATGCATTTGCATTGGCTGTCCCATGGGTTGACCAGGGTTTGGCCCCGGACCGGGACCCATGGGGTGACCATGTGGAATGCCGGGCTGCTGGATGCCACCAGGATGATGAGGATATGCGCTAGCCATCATCTTGAACCTTGGAGACTACAGATCGACTGGCGACGGTCTGTCTCCCGTGGCCTTAGGAGAACAAACTCCCAGCCGGAACGGGCCTTTCCGCAAGAAGCCTTGTCTCGAAGTTTAGGCGAGAGAAGCGTGCGCGTGCAGCGCCGGTGACGATGTAGGCACGATAGGCGTATGCTCACGCTGACCAAGACGGTATCTACGTATGTGATAGCGGTCGCGTGAAGCAGAGTGGGTCCGGGGTGTGGGGTACACGGGCGCGACGCACGACTGACGACAACGCGCGCAGCGAGTATGCCAAGTGTAGGCGCGTGTCGGGGGACGAGGGCGTGTGTTTGCCGTCGAAAGTGGTGTCGTGAGTAGCGTCAGGGTATCACGGCGCAGCGGCAAGTGCCGGAGCTGACTTGCGATCGGAGTCAGCAGGTGACTGCTGGAACGGACCCCAATGCGCGACTGCTAGCGACGCGCGGAAGAGCGGCTCTAGAGCTATTCTCGGGCGTTGTGAAGGCGGTGCAGGCGGGCAACACGTCGGGAGGCGCGCATCCGGCGACGGGAGGTTGGGCGCGCGCAGGGCACGAACGAGCGTGATTGCAGAGCGCAATGGATGCGAGGTGCCGGATCACAGAATGATAAGGGACAGCGACGCCATATCAAGGCGGTCCGGGGGGGTCGCAGGAGCCGGTTTGGGGACGATGCGGTCGGGGAGATGATGGGCTGGTCGAGTTGTGGTGTCGAACGTTGGCAGCAGTCCCGGGGCGGTCGCTGTCGCCCCCAAGGCGGCTTAGCGGATTAGCGCCGAGAAGGTTTCTCCGAGCGAGCCCTGCTTAAGCTTCGCGCCAGCACCTATCGTTTCCCGCTCGTCGCGCAGTGTATGCCGCGGCCTTTTGCAACAAGCAGCTCCGTAGATGCCTAAAGGCTGCGTGCCGGCTCTTTTGCGGGCCTCCTCGCTTTACCCTCACGGAGTTGGCTGCTCCACCGCCAACATGCCAAGAACCGGGTTGCCAATATGAAAACAAGCCCTTGCCGTGTCTCTCTTACCTCTTGAGTCTTCTCCATGGCCTGATGAATGGGTACCACATCGGCAATCATTGGTCTCACCCTGACCTATAGTTCCTTGCAATATCATTTTTGACAGCTAGACACGTCGTTAGCGGCTTTCTCTACGCAATGTGTTCCTAAACCACCCTTCAGCGGGAAGGCGGTCAAAAAGCCGAGGTGAACAATACCCACGGCAGTTGCCCCTTTCTCCATGAGACGCTTAGCACTAAGCGATGTGGTTTCGTTGGACGAGTCACACCGGGCTGTAGACGCTTGCACAAACAGGGATACCGTGCTTACTCCCGCAGCGATTGTCAACGATTAGAGAGGGGGACACAGCCGATGGCTAGTGCGAGGAACGGCAGGGTCTTGGAACCGGGGAATATGGATACCTTAGCAAACCTCTTTACAAGGAACAACATATGTGGGCAATGGATGCTATTGTCCGGACGAGAGTGTATGATTGTTGATACTACCTTTACATTCGGATAGTGGCTTCAACTACCTATGGTATGTGCGAAAACGAATCCACGCTAGCTTATGACTGCATCCCTCTCTACACTTAGGCGGTCAACCCGGCTTGTCTTGGTAACGTTGCTAGGTTATTTTCTCTTTCTTTCTTTTTTTCCCCTCATCATGTGACAGATACCGATCCTCTAAGCACAAAGACAGGCGTGAAGGATTTATCATCCCTCGACTTATCATAAGAGCAGCTAAAGGGATCATCGAAAAATACGCTTTAGCTCCGTCTAGACGCAGACTTCATGGCCTGCATAAGTAGAGTCCTCTACCGCTTTTCCGTAGTTCCCGCTGGTAGAAACCCAAGAGGAGCGCTCAGAGGAGCGCCCATATACATGAGTATCGTATTTCCGTGCCAAATCAGATGCCCTAGAAAGTACGATGTCGGTTCGCTTGTTAGTGCGACGAAGCCGGAGAGTTGAAGCTATTGTCCGGATGCACTTGTCAGCATTTAAAGTGTACATTCATATCCAGACGGGCGCTTCAACTGCCCGTCCTCTGTTGAAATGATGAACGAATCGATCTCGTATGCAGTGTGCTCATTTTTCCGAGTCCGTGTGAAAGTTATCAGACTAACTCCGAGACAAAGCAACAGGGAAAACCTGTTGGATATGGTGCTATGGGAACATTCGTCATGGTTGCGACAACACGTGCTATGGTTTCTGGGTTTGCATGTTCAGTAGTACAAATGATGGTCAATTGTAGAAGGGCAGGCCAAGCGTTGTTTAGCACGTAACGAAAAAGAAAAACAGGGCGTAATATATCCAGGTAGACGAGAGGTCCGGCCCGGCCGGCTGTGTTGCCACACTCAGTAAAGTGGCCTCGTAAGGCTGAAGCTGGATCGCTATCTGTGCAGCCGCTGGTGATGCAGAAAGGCACTTCCGCGGATGTGGCCGCGATGTGGTTGCGGCCTGAGAGATCGGGCGCCTATCGCGGGGTTTCGTTAACCCGGGCAGACCGCTGTCCTGTGCGCCGCCCGCGTCAGCTGCCCGACCACCTCGAGCTGCAAGCACGCCCGCCTCCGCACCCCAGCTCCGATCGCAGGCCATCTGCGTCTTCGACCGACCTCTCCAAGTCCCCGCGTCTTCGACCGACTTCACCGTTTCCTCCACATCTACCTGCAGCCATGGCGCCCGCCCCAGTCGACCCGAGAATGATGTCTGTGAAGCCTAGGATACGCTACAATACGATTGGCGGTGTCAACGGTCCATTGGTTATCCTTGAGAATGTCCGTTGTCATCATCTTATACTTTGTCGTCTGGAGCTTCAGCTCATACTTGGGGAACACAGGTCAAGTTCCCGAGGTACAACGAGATCGTCTCTCTGACGCTGCCGGATGGCACTGAGCGGTCTGGTCAGGTTCTGGAGGCTAGAGGTATGACACAAGTCCATGCAAAGGGAGAATATTAGCTGATCTCTCGCGCCCACAGGCAACCGCGCCGTCGTCCAGGTATGCAGCTAGGATTTGCTCGTCAACCTGTATAGCTAACAAAGCGAAGGTCTTCGAGGGCACGTCTGGCATCGATGTCAAGAAGGTAGACACATCTTTTGGTTCCCCTGCGGGATATCGAGACTGATAAGCGTAGACCAAAGTCGAGTTCTCCGGACACAGCTTGAAGCTCGGTGTCTCCGAGGACATGCTGGGTCGTATCTTCGATGGTTCGGGTCGCGCCATCGACAAGGGCCCTAAGGTGCTGGCAGAGGACTACCTTGACATCAACGGCAGTCCCATCAACCCGTACTCTCGTGTATGTGCTTCTGTGTTAGCGGTTTGCGAAGCGCGTCGCTGATCAGAAGAAAGGTCTACCCTGAAGAGATGATTTCGACCGGTATCTCCGCCATCGACACCATGAACTCGATTGCCCGTGGCCAGAAGATTCCCATTTTCTCCGCCGCCGGTCTTCCGCACAACGAAATCGCCGCACAGATTTGCAGACAGGCTAGTTTGGTCAAGCCGACGAAGGGCATCCACGATGATCACGAGGACAACTTCTCCATTGTTTTCGGTGCTATGGGTGTGAACTTGGAGACCAGCCGTTTCTTCACTCGTGACTTCGAGGAGAACGGCAGTATGGAGCGTGTCACGCTCTTCCTGAACTTGGCTAACGACCCTACGTAAGTACCATCACGGGCATCACTGCGCGGATAATGCTGACCAAAGACAGTATCGAGCGTATTATCACGCCTCGTCTGGCTCTTACCACCGCTGAGTACTACGCCTACCAGCTCGAGAAGCACGTCCTGGTCATCTTGACCGATCTCTCCTCATACTGTGATGCGCTGCGTGAGGTCTCGGCTGCCCGTGAAGAAGTGCCTGGTCGTCGTGGTTACCCTGGTTACATGTACACGGATTTGTCCACCATCTATGAGCGCGCTGGTCGTGTCGAGGGCAGGAACGGCTCCATCACCCAGATCCCCATTCTCACCATGCCCAACGATGGTTAGTGCATCGCAGCGTTGAACTTGAGCCCAGTACTGACAGCATGCTTTCTAGACATCACTCACCCCATTCCCGACCTGACTGGCTACATTACTGAGGGTCAGATTTTCGTTGATCGTCAACTGGACAACAAGGGTATCTACCCGCCGATCAACGTCTTGCCTTCCCTTTCGCGTCTCATGAAGTCTGCTATTGGCGAGAAGCGCACCCGCAAGGACCACGGCGATGTTTCCAACCAGCTCTACGCTAAGTATGCCATTGGTCGTGATGCTGCGGCCATGAAGGCAGTCGTCGGTGAGGAAGCCCTTTCGTCGGAGGATAAGCTGTCCCTCGAGTTCCTTGACAAGTTCGAGAGAACTTTCATCGCTCAGTCGCCCTACGAGTCGCGCACCATCTTCGAGTCTCTCGATCTCGCCTGGTCGCTGCTCCGTATCTTCCCTAAGGATCTGCTCAACCGTATCCCTGCCAAGGTTCTTGACCAGTACTACCAGCGCCGCGCGGAGGAGAGGAAGCAGCGCCGTGGCAACAAGGACACCAGGGATAACGAGGCTGAAGCTGAGGAGCAGCAGCAACAGCAGCAGCAACAGAGCGGTGAGGGCAACCTGGTTGATGTGTAGATACAGAGAACTGCAATTGCCAGGTGTGGCGGCGAGCAAACAATTTGACGTGTAGATTACGGAGGGTTTATGCATTTCCTTTTCTTGTCTGACCGGAGCGGTGATTATCGCTTTAACGATTGTTGATATTTGATAGAAGTTAGCAAAACATGCATCATTGCATTTCACTCCCGGTGCAAAACCATGCCGCAAATAACAAGAGAGTTGACGTCATTTATCTCCCGTTTTCCACATTTTAGCGGTGTTCAAACATGATCTCACTAATGGGACACCACACATCCGAAACCGGTGAAGATATTGAAAGCTCCAATTCTACGCTTCTGAACGGAGAAAAGGGATGCATTGCGGCAAACAAGATCTCTCAGCTACGTTCAGAACCTAGCTAAATAGGTATACAAGATGGGGTCGTCCTTTCTTATACCTCTTCGATAATCGAGTCCATTTTGCGATATCGGAGAGCGGGGAAGTTATTGCGTGTGCAGGAGAGAGAAATTATTTACAGCTGGTCATTGAGGAGCTTGTTCATGCGGGCCAGCTTGGCAGAGACGCTAAGGTCAATGGTCCTGTCGCCGATCTCGACGATGAGACCGCCACGGATGTCGGGGTTAACCTACGCATTGTGGATTAGTCTCGAACGGGCATGGATTAGAGGTTCCAGTTGCAGGGCGTCTACGCACCTTGGGGACGACCTTGAGCTTCTTGCCCTGGGCGTAGGGGGACTTGGAGACGGCGGCCTCGAGGCGGTTGAGGACCTTGTTGTCGAGCGGCTGTAATCCCGGGTCAGCCATTGCAATCTACGGGGATCACTCCCACGTCTTTCATTCGGAGATGTGTACCTGAGCGCTGGTGACGCTGAGCTCGATCTCGCCGCGGTAGGCGCTCATGAGTTGAGCGAACTTCTCGGTGACGGGCTGGAGCACACCGAGCCTGTTGTTCTCGGCGAGAGTCTCGAGGAAGTTCTTGACGACGCCCTCCTTGTCCGCGGAGCCGATGATCTTGGACAGCTCGGCGACGATCTGCTTCTTGTCGGACTCGGACAGGGTCGGGGCCGACAGGACCTCGGCGAGCTTCGGGTCCTTCTTGAAGACGGCGGCCAGGTTCTCGAGGGCCTTGGAGACGGGCTCGAGGGTGGAGGTCTTGGCGGCGGCGGTGTACTGTTGGTTTTGCGATGATGGCCCGTCAGCGAACTGCAATCTTCGTGCCCCTCTGCTCTACGCGATGGTCGTGCCGCGATTTTCCTGCATTCCCTCAACCGCCTCCACCAGGCCAATTCGTGGCCGGTCCATCTCGGCGAGGGGCCAATTCCTCGCAATTGCTTCGGGTGGGGCGCGGGAGACGTACCAGAGCGCTGGCGTAGGTGCCATCAACGCCGTACAGGGCGACGGGCGGCTTGACGGACTTGGTGTCGGCAGCTTGGGCGTAGCTCCTCGTAGCGACGACGCGAGGAGCGACGGCAGGACGCGCGACGCGGGGAGCGGCGGTGCGCGCAGCGCGAGAAAGTGCCCGGGCGGAGAACATGATGGCGGACCTGCGGAGCGGAGATGGGGTCGGTTGGGGTTGGCGGTGGTTTGCTGCTGTTCGCAAGGGCTCCGATGGAGGTGCGAATGCCGGCGAAAAGGCTGATGACTTAGCAACGCCCGGCCTTGGCGTGCGGGCGCCAAAATGTCGCCCCGGCTCAACCCGCGCAACTCTGCTTTCTCTTCATGCACCACCCACAACATGTCGCCCACAGACGCATCATGTGATCGCGCTCGTGCTGCCGTCGTACTGACTACAGCGCAATGGAAGTCGGAGCCCGTAAATAATCCAACGGTATCTTTTCCGCGCCAGAGATATTCATAGGACTTCATCAGCCTGGTGCTCCACAATTGGCACAATTGGCAAAACCGAAACTCATATCATCATTAAACGTGTTCTAGACACAGGCGACAGCATAACCAGCCGGCCATCAGTTTACAGCTTTTACACCCTCTAGCGCCAATGCCCGGCGTCACCCAAGATCATCGTCTCATCTAACCTACTCCTGGAACATCTATTTCTTCTCTTCGAACGGCGTCTCGTAAGGACGCTCCGCCTGAGGCGTGATGCGTGCAAGATGGCGTCGGTGGCCGTCATCCCAGTCCAGGATCGCGGTGTGAGTAGTGACACGGTTGTCCCAGACGACGACAGTGCCGGGCTCCCACTTCAGGCGAGCCTGGAAGTCTGCGCCAGCAGCAACATGGTCGAAAAGGAACTTCAGCAACATGTCACTCTCCTCCTTCTTCAAGCCAACAATGCGACGCGTAAACTGTGCGTTCACGTACAGGGCCTTCTCGCCTGTGACAGGGTGCGTCCGGACGAGAGGATGTTCGTGGGCAACAGGCGTGCGGCGAACGACACCTCCACGAGCGGCACTGGCCTCGGCTTGCTCAAAGCCGGAGTGAATGGCCTTGAGGCCATGCAGCCTCTTCTGGAACTCGGGAGACAGACGGTTGTATGCTTCCACCATGCTTGCAAAAAGAGTATCACCTCCAGCCTCGGGTCCATCCAAGACGTACAGGAAAGTTGTGCCGGGAGGCTGTGCCTCGAAGGTCACGTCAGAGTGCCAGGTGATTGAGTTTGTCCTCTCTTGGAAGAAGTCTCTGGCAGTGGTCTCGTCAGCACTGCGGTGCACAAGATGGATCTCCGGGTATCCCTCAGGGGCACCGCTCGAGACGTGCATGTGGTGCCTTCCAAAGTAGCCACCGATGTCCAATGCCTCCTGGATGGGCAAGTCGGCAAAGTCCTGGTCACGGAAGGCTAATCTACTGTCAGCTCTCACGTCTGGACACATGACGGAAGGACTCCTTACCGACTGCTTTCCTTTGAGCAACGAAGAGCGCCAGCTCATCCTTCCCCTTGTCGGAAAGCTTGCTCAGTTGCACACCGGTGACTTCAGAGCCAATTTTCGGCGCCAAAGGCTTGTGCTGGCCAGTGGCGAAGAGGTGTGGAAACGAAGGGTCGGCGTCTTTGCCGTGCTCGTAGTGCTCAAATGGCTCAAGAGGCGGGTAGCTGTCGAGGATTAGTAGACTTCACAGATATGTGAGTATCACTTACGTCTTGGGGCTCCATGTCGGCAGGTAGTGGGGGTAACTGGCAGGCGCATGCTTCTCGCTCCCTTGCTCCTCGTTTTCTTTCTTGTATGACCTCGGGCCATAATTGAAAGCGACCTTGTAGTCCAGCGGCCCCCGGACGGGAGCCGGAGGAAGCACTGGTTGCTGCTGTTCAACGGCGACAGGAGCCATACTGAAGATCTGCAGGCGTGAGGTCAAGGTAAGCTTTTTCCGTCAGTTCTCGACGAGTTGGTGTCCGAAACTACGGGTCTCGGTGTAAGGGGCCTCAGCAGCTTAAGTATATGGCGCAGCCAAGGCATGGCAAGAGGGGCAACACTAATCGCCGACCTCGACCTGCAGAAAGCGGGGTGGCTTTGGGCCTCTCATGAGATGGCTCGTTGTCGAAGCAATGATTTGAGGCAGGACCCAGCGAGCGCTTCCAATCAGGCGGATTTGCGATCGCACCATGCCGACGGGCTTTCCGTCATGAAAGCCTTTCGACTGGCCGTGTGCGATACCAACGAGCTTATCCCCGGTCATGTATCATTGGCCTGGCGGGGAACGCCATGCATACCCGCGCTGCTGACTGTCCGATCATCTTGCCGGTTTTGATGATGCTGACTGATATAGATGAACCAATCAACTACGCCCAAACGCAATAAATTACCCGACAATCCTTTTCGGTATTATCGCGGTGGGGGATCCTTGTATCTGAAACCCGGTTCCAGGCTTGTGGTTGGCCGGCGTAGGAGCATACGCAGCGGATTCGTGGTGTTGCACGCCAGCTACTGGCCAAATCACGCAATTCGCTGGACCTTGCGCTGCCATCGCCTGAACATCCTCCCTAGTCGGGTCGCTCGAAACACAGATCGCCGAGTGCGCTCGAGCTCACCATGGCCCATTCTTCTGACGTGCTCCGCGTTACGACGCACATTGGCTGGGGATACTTGGGCTGGAGCTCCCGCCCCGGCCTGCACATCCGCATCCCGCCCGGCCTGTCTCCTTCTAGCCGCCTTCACCTTTCCTTTGTGTTCTTTTCTTGAGTCGTCGGTCGTCGGCCTCTCCCGTCTCTGCCGAACTCGCCATCATGGGCCTCTCCAAGGGCAGGCGACAGCACCGCCGCCAGCCTTCTTGGCTGCGGATAGCCACGACGAGCAACAGCCCGTACCTGGGCGGTTCGAGCGAACAGTCGCCCTGGTCGTCAACACAGTACACGTTTGCTGCCGCTGAAGCGAGCGCCTTTGAGGATATGGCATCGCCCACCACCCTCGACGAGATTGGCTACGCGAAGAAGAATGACTCTTGGATTGAAGAAAGCCCAGCAAATACGGTGAAATCCGACCCCACATTTGCTACTTCGGGACTGGACAAGTACTATCGGCCTGTGGACGGCTATGAGGGCATGCATCGGTACGATCCGGACTTCGAGTGGGAACCCGAAGAGGAAAGGCGGGCCGTGCGAAAGGTATGTTCCCTACTGGCATCTTGCATGGCGGAGCAAGGTGCACTGGGCGTCAGCACAGATCAGGATACTCCATGGCGTGTGTTGCTTTGGTTTGCTCTTGCTTTAAGGACCTGGTGCATCTTGCTTCGATGGAAGTACATGAAAAGCGAAATGGATGAACAATTCCTCGATCTGTCCCACTGATGTTTGCAGATCGATAAACGAATCTGCGCGTGGGTGTGTGTCATGTTTTTCGCCCTGCAACTGGACCGAGGGAACATTGCCCAGGCTCTCTCAGACAACATGCTCGACGATCTAGGCCTGTCGACCAACGACTTCAACTACGGCCAAACCATATTTTACGTCAGCTTCCTCCTCGCAGAGTTGCCCTCTCAGCTCATCTCCAAATGGATGGGTCCAGACAACTGGATCCCCATCCAGATGGTCTCATGGAGCTTCATAGCCAGCATGCAGGCCTTCATCACCGGCCGAAAATCTTTCTTCCTCGCCCGCTGTCTCCTCGGCGCTCTCGAGGGAGGCTTCATTCCCGAGCAAGTTCTCTACCTCAGCTACTGGTACACCAGCTCCGAGATGCCAACCCGTCTCTCCTGGTTCTGGGTGTCCTCTAAAGCCACCGACATCTCCTCCGCCTTCATAGCCTACGTGCTGCTCCGCCTACGCGGCTTCTTCGGCGCCGCCGGCTGGCAGTGGCTCTTCTTCATCGAAGGCCTCCTCACCGGCGCCATCGGCGTCTTCTCGTGGTACTACCTGCCGTCCGGGCCGACGCAGACGGCGAGCGCCTTCCGCGGCGAGGACGGCTGGTTCACGGCGCGGCAGGAGAAGATCATGGTCAACCGGGTGCTGCGTGACGACCCGTCCAAAGGCGACATGCACAACCGGCAGCCCATCACGCCGGCTATGCTGTGGGAGTGCCTGGCCGACTGGCACATGTGGCCGCTGTACCTGCTGGGGCTGACGGCTTTTGTGCCGCAGTATCCCATGACGGCGTATCTGACGCTGCAGCTGCGCAGCATCGGCTTCGACACGTTCGACACCAACCTGCTCGTCGTGCCGCCCATGTGCCTGTACGTCATCCAGCTGCTTTTTTGGACTTGGCTCTCCGAGAAGATCAACGAACGCTTCTTGCTGGCGACCGTGGGCCAACTGTGGAGCTTCCCGCTTCTTCTTGGGTTGATCGCACTGCCATTGGCTGCGCCGGCGGGGCTACGGTACATGCTCATTGCGCTTCTAGTCGGATTCCCTTATGTGCACGCGGTAAGTATTGACTTCTTAACAGAATTCAGGACAACGGCTGATTTCTTGACGTAGATCTTGGTGGCTATAACAAGCCGAAATGCGGGCACAGTCAGGACGCGGACCGTGGCATCTGCACTGTATAACATGTGCGTTCAAGCGGACAATATCATCGGATCGAATGTGCGTACACCATATCTTCTTTCCGTACCCTTCAGTTAGAGCGACGGATGAAACGCAAAGAATATCTGGCTGACAGTCCAACTTTTAGATCTACCGCGAGGACGACAAGCCTCTATATCTCCACGGTAACAAAGTTCTAGTATTCTTCTGCATCTTCAACGCCCTACTCTTCGTGGGCACAAAATTCTTCTACGTGACCATCAACCGGTAAGCCGCCCGAAAGTCTCGAGCCTCTCATGTTGCGGTTAAGCTGACGCAAGAGTTTTGTAGTCGCCGTGAAACTAAGTGGAACGCTATGAGCCACGACGAAAAGGAGATATACCTTGCCACTACCCGAGATAAGGGAAACAAGCGCCTGGATTTCCGCTTCGCGCATTAAGTACCTCTGCGTGTTTCCTTTATAGACAGCGTCATCATCGAATTTGTTTTCCTTTGGTCAAGAATACAAGCATGAACACCAAGTTCTTCGTGACTGTAGAGTTGTTATGTGATGCCAATATAGAAAGCAACTGACACGGGGGCTTAGCAACATCTTGTTTAC
>RHKH01000118.1:0-77671 GCA_009829795.1 Lasiodiplodia gonubiensis | reverse complement strand
ATAACCAGGCGGAGGCAGTCACGCAACGCCATGCGAGTTGGGGAGGGTGTGTGGTGGGGGAGGATGGGCGGGCGCACGCTGACGCATGGCGCTGCAAGAAGCGGTCCGAGTGGAGCGCCCGCTTGCCTGGTCAGGGTCTGGAGGCGCGCGGAGCGGCAACGTTTGGAGCACAAGCAGGGCTCGCCTGCCACTGGGAGCCTTGCCGTCACCGCACCTCCGCCTCTTCTCCAGAGCTAACAGCGAGCCGCAAAGGGGCGTGTGCCAATCGCCGCCTGCCCCCATCGCCACGCGCGTGGGCGCCTATTTTGGGCTCAGAGTCGCCCGACCCGTCCGAATACGGCTTCAGTGGCGCAATAGCGAGGCCGTCCTATCGTGAGATTCGCCCAAGAGCCGCATGTTCTCCTGCGCACTCCCGCGTTGCGCGTGCCGTTCCCACTGCGCGAGCGGCGCCACGTCCGTCTGCATCGACTGTGTAATGTACATTGCACGGCACCGGCATGGAGCACTTATGCGCGCTGCCCGACTTCCCACTTTTCCGCCCGCCTATCCTGAGCCCCGCTCTGTCTTGGATCCTAGAACATGCAGAAAGGCCGACATACCATCAGTCACAAAGTGTCTGTATACATGCAAGGGTCATCCCGTCCTCCTGCATCGCCTGTCGGGAGCGCCAGCCGGTCCGCAGGCGTCATCGGCTGTCGCCGCCGGGCTTGCTCATCCATCGCGGCGAGAAAAGCAGCGCGAGGCACCGCGCTCTCAATAACATTGAGCAAAGAGCCTCTGTGCAGGTGACGTGGCGGCTGACCCGAAAAGCAAACATCGTATGCCCCCGGGCCTCACCGGTCAGTCCCCATGGTGGCGTTATGCCGCTACCAAGGGTGAGGCTTCCCGCTGTCAGCGAATGTCACTTGGGACGCTGTCTGGCGCTTGTGACCACTCACCATGTTCTCCCACGTCCAAAAGGTGCCGCTGTGCTGGATGCCTTTGCTTTGTATGACATCGATCATTCCCGCGACAGACACCTCGGGGCTGATTTGGCCGTTGATGGGCC
This sequence comes from Lasiodiplodia gonubiensis, assembly GCA_009829795.1. Classification (NCBI taxonomy): domain Eukaryota; kingdom Fungi; phylum Ascomycota; class Dothideomycetes; order Botryosphaeriales; family Botryosphaeriaceae; genus Lasiodiplodia; species Lasiodiplodia gonubiensis. The sequence continues at coordinate 76,623 of RHKH01000118.1, read as the reverse complement.
AAGGCAGATCGAGGTTGGACATATCCCTAAGTAGGTAAGCCTCACAAAAAAGCTTCCAGGCACCTGCAGGTCTTACGTTGCCACCTCTCCCGGATGAATCGCCAGAATGATGGTGTCATCGTCCTTCCGCTTTAACTCCGCGGCCATGTGCTGTAGCTTCGTGTCAGCAACAAAGGAACATGGGGCGACTGTGCTTATGAAGAGGAATTTAGGGCGGGTTACCCGGAGCATTTGGTTGAGAGCACATTTGGAAGCGGCGTAGGCAGCAAACCTGGGGTGCGTCAGCCCGGGTATAACGTTAGCAGAGCTCTTGGCAATACCCATCCTCCATCTCGCGAAAGTTGATGGCCGACCCCGAGTCGCTGGACATGAAGACAATGGTGCCAATCGGTATGTTCGTCTGGAGCAACTTCTGTGCAGTGATGATCGGGCCAATGGTGTTGGTGTGGAGATGGAAGGCGAACTCGTCGAATGATCTGGACTCCTCGTCAGAAACATGCATACGCTTTCCGGGTGCACGAACAGTTCAGTGGCTCTCTATGAAAGGCATTGTCAGTGTATGCATGACCGAGAGAGTGATACAGAGGAGGCATTAGGCTCACATTCGGGTATCGCAAGACACCGGCATTGATTACAACATAGTCTATCTTAAGGTTGGGGATGGCGGCGAGCTGGCTCACGAAGTTCTGTCCACTGATCAACTGACACTCCTCTCCCACAACGCAGGAACGACAAGTCGTACTTCGATGCTGGCTTCCGACAATATGTCACAGACGAACATCTGGCAGCGGCCATGGTCGTTTCCCGAGTGGCCCCAGAGTGCTGACGCATGTTCGGCATACGGCTGCCGTACCGTCGCAATGATCTTTTCGCCGCGGGCTATCAGCTGGCGGACGAACTCGAGACCGATGCCTCTGCTGGCACCCACGATGACCCAGGTGGTGGTTTCCTGGTCGCAGTAGAGCGCATCGGGGATTTGGTTCATGTTGATTGCAGGGCCGACAGAAAGTTTGGCGAGTGCGGCACACGTTGGCGGGACACTACCTGCATGCTAGTGGAAAGTGGGCGGTGATAGGCAAGGCCAGCCAGATAGGAGGGGAGTCCTGCGCCTGGAACTGGTCGCGGGGCCGCTAGGAGCGATTGAACAATGGGAAAGGTGGTCTGGCAAAATAGAGGGCAGAATACGATGTCTGTCCCCTCGTCGATCTGGCAGCGCGGCCAAGCCCGCCCAAACCGGGCAGCCGCAGAGCTGGCGACAGGGAAGCTGCAGTAGTTATATGTGCATCATCGCCGCTTGTCCTGCTCCCAGCGCTGCGAATCGCGAACGGCTTAAGCGTGCAGGTCCAGACTCGTGCGCTGCAGCGTCGAGTGCGAACAGTGCACGCCGTCATAATTCCCGGCGACCTACGTCAGTCAGCTGTGCGGGCCTGGACGCGGTAGCGAAGCCTAGGTTGCAGAATCTCGCACATGACCTCAGCGCTGGCTGCCGATGATGCCGCACCGTCATCCGGGTACCAGAGCGGGCTTCCTGCCGGCAGTCGGGGGACTCCTGAAGGCGGTACGAGATGCAGGACAGCCAATTGGTGTTTTCTCGGCTGACATGGCTTGGCAGCCCAGAACTCGCCGTTACAGCAGCAGTGGTAGATGATTGGCTCATGAGATGATTTCAAGCTTACAAAACAGAAACTCAGAGCATTTGCCCATTAGGTTACTGCGAACAATCGCCGACCGAGGACGCTGGGGCGTTTCCAATCAGCCACACCGCCACCGGCTTTGCCGCTCGCCCGTGTTCTCCCGACCCGACCCTAAAAATCATCTTCGCTTTCATTGGCTGGCTGCACGCGGCTGACCTGGGCTAAAGACGAATCTCTTCCGTCACCAACGACTTTTTCTTCTCTCCTTCTCCTTCCTCAGCGCAACTCATCAGCCTTCTCTGCGACTCCGACAGACCACGTCGACTTTCAATTCCTCCGCCTTCTTCTTCTCTCCACACGCTACACACCTAACCTTTCGTCAAAATGGGTTTCGAGGCCGGTACGCGCGCGACTCTCCCTGTCTCCTTTCACCCACGGCTCCCGACGCGACGCAACGGTGGCTTCTTCCCCAGTCTGGAAGCAACTGTCACACCTGGCGATGGGTATATGGGCTGGTGCTCGCCGCCCTGAAGCTCTTTGACGGGGCGCGCAGCTTTGCGCCTGCGTCACGCCGGTTGACCGCTTCTGCGACTGCGGTCTCCGTCTTCGTCGCGCCGGAGCGCATCCCAATTCCCCACGACAGCTCAAGCCTATCCACCGTTCAACCGCTAACAGCTTTCCACAGGTGATGCTAAGAAGGGTGCCAACCTCTTCAAGGTACGTTGCCGCTGACAGGACTCGCCGCCGGGAAACCGGTTTTGCTAGCGCGCGCAGGAGCCCGTCCTAACAACCTTCACAGACTCGTTGCGCTCAGTGCCACACCCTGAAGGCCGACGAGGCCAACAAGGTCGGCCCCAAGCTTCACGGCCTCTTCGGCCGCAAGTCCGGCCAGGTCGAGGGCTTCTCCTACACCGACGCCAACAAGCAGAAGGGCGTCACGTGGGACGAGAACTCTCTGGTATGTCTCCATCGTGTGCTGGAGTACGCTGCACTAGCCTGCGGCGCCAGCCTCGCGCGAGCTTTTGTCTAACAGCTCCCTATAGTTCGACTACCTCGAGAACCCCAAGAAGTATATCCCGGGTACCAAGATGGCCTTCGGTGGTCTCAAGAAGCCCAAGGACCGCAACGACCTGATCACCTTCCTCAAGAACGAGACCGCATAGATGACCTAACCTACGATACCTCCACGACTTCTACCTTCTTCGTTTGCCCTCTTATCATGTACCATCAAGACATAGACGTACGATGGGCGGGTTCCGTTGGTGGTGTTCCTCCTTTGTGCTTGTATAATAAATGGCTTTGCGTATGCTAGACATAGACCGTTTTCCCAGTGGGTCATTGTCCGGCGATACCAACGAAATGATTCATTCTCCACTTCCGACTTCGGGCTCCTCATTCGCGACTTGAACGCTTGCTGTGCTGATCTGTTTACACTTTTCGCGATCTTTCTTTAGGGCTGGCACACGTCACTCGCTTACAATGCGCGCACTAAACTTTTCCATCTGCACAGGGGCACGTCATACTCACCAATTGGCTCGGGACGAAGCGAGAACCTCAAGTGAACGCCGACCATCAAACTTCCACTGGTCCCTTCGGTCGGCGAATACTACAGCTGCAGCATAGTGACGACGGGACAAACACGCTGGCATTCGGAGAGGCGAACAGCAGCGAACGGCTACTCGAATACTCACTCATCACGACCCCCTGTCGGCATTGGCGGCCCAAGGCTTCCCAGCTCGTTCCGTCCTCCGCGCTGTTTTTGAGCGGAGCAGCTCCGCCGCCAACGGGCCGAACAAAGGAGCAAATACTGGCGCGAACGCTTCACAGTTCCGCTGGTCGCCGACAGATCCGATCACAATCCATCGTCCGCTCACCAATTGCAATGGCGCCGAAGTGACTGCCTTTTCTCCCCCTCCTTCCTGCGGCGCACAATACGATGTACAGCAATCGAGCGATGCGGTCCTACGGATGTCACGCCACCGGCGCTGACAACCAGAAGGAGCGCGCGTTGGCGATGGAAAACGCGCCAAAGCTCCTGGAGATCCCGTCCGTGCCCTCCGTCTGCGCTGTCATGAGGCGGAAACAAGAGCGGAAAATTTGGGGTCCATGACGCGTGCGCTCAGTAGAACATGGTAGACTTCTTCGTTTTCATATGTTGTTTCACGCTTGGGTATCTAGTTGTACAGCATGCGCCGCATGCCTGTCCTTCAGAGACTCTCCGCTGTTCCCTTTCCGCTTTCCTCCTGTGTCGTGCAGCAATTTACTCCCTGGACCGCACAGCGAGATGACCGGCCTCCCAAAGGCATCCAGCCCGTGTGGAGTGCTTCGAATGGGAGGCGATATCTCTGTAACGAAGATTTCGTACCATCACGCTGGTGTGCCCGACCTGCTTTTCCGCGACGCAGGACTGTTGCTATCCCTATCCCTCTTATTGCTACCGCTCCCTGAACGCGAGCCAGACGCCTGTTGTTGCTGTTGTGGCGGCGGAGGCGGCGTGGCGTCTTCCCATTCAGCGTCCGAGTCGTCGCTGTCGAAGCCGGCGACAATTTTTTCGAAGTGAAGGCGAGTCTGCGGTAGCGACTGTTGGGAGGAGAGCGCATTAGCGGACCAAGTTGTCATTGCAGAAGTGCCAATGCCTCCAATATGCGCAGCACCTCGAAATCCGGAGATGCATCCATTCGTCCGTGCAAGCCGCACCCTCACAGCCTAGTGTCCGAATGGTGTCCCGTACGGTAACACGAAAAGGAAGGGGAAAAGTAGCTAGCGTACCTCATTCCGCGCGACCGAGTGCCAAATCAGCATCTCGTTGCTCTCCAGTATCCGCGCCGCGTTGTACCGCCGCTCGCGCTCCTCGAACGTCTCGTCGCGTGCCAGCGCCGCGCGCTGCGGTTGTTGCTGCTGTCTCATGCCACTGCTTATGCCGCCGCCGCCACTGCCGCGATGAGGTGCCGCACTGTGGATATGTGCGGGTCGGTTGCGTGCTTGTCGGTCTTGCTGGAGCGGGGTGTATGGTTGGTGATGGTGGTGTTGGTGGGAGGACATGGCGACGTGAAAGCGCGTATTTTTGACGGTGGAGAAACACCCGTTCGAGGAACGTTGCGGATTCGTCTCGGGGAGGACGTGATGTAACTGATCGTAGCTCGAAGAGCTGGATGGCAATGCAGCGCGAGGTGAGGACCGAGGCTTCCAGGCGAGACGAGCGGGGAATGCGAGTGGATGGTAGTTGGGAAAAAAAGTGACAAGTCGGCTATTGCCTGTGTGACCTTTGGATGTGACCGGCTCACATCTTGTGTTCACGTCAGCGAGTCGACGGCCTTTGGTGGGACACGGTCTTGGATAGTTGCAGGTCGACAATGGGGCTGGCGTCAGCCAATCCGCTGCTCGGCTGTGACGAATGTGACGTGCTGCCCCCGCGGGCCGCCCCGCACCGCATCTCGTTAAAGATTTTCTTCTTGTGCTCATGCATTCATGGGCGCGATGCAACGACAAAGGGTGGGTAATCATCACTTTCATTCGGTTCTATCTATCATGGATCATGCTTTTGGTCCTCCTCTAACTATGGGTATACATCTACAAGTTGGCAAGAGGATCGTAGCCCTCGGGCTCGGACCTGTCGGGGAACCTCAGGTTGACACCAAAGGCGGGATAGACGAATCTAGTGACGCCCTTGACCTTGTGGATGTTCTCCAGAGCCTGCAGGTCCTCGGCGCTGAACTGGACAATGTTCTTGTTCTCGTCTATCCGGGAGGGGGTGACCGACTTAGCGAGGACGGAGCTTCCACGCGCGACTGGGATCAAACCGTCAGTTTACCCGGGCTCATTGGTGGAAAAAGCAGCTGCGTCTCGGGGTCAAACTTACCGTGGTAGCTCAGCAGAATGTTGCCAGGACCGACGTTGTACTTCTTGGCAAGCTCTTGGACACCCTCCTCCTTGAACAAGGGGCTGCCAGTGCTGCCGAGCGGGCTGTAGGCGGTGATGTGGATGCCCTTGGCCTTGCAGAAATCAACGATCTCCTGCTGCGGCAGGTACGGGTGGTTCTCGATCTGGTTGGCAGCGGGGACGATCTTGGCCACCTTGAGAAGAGCCTCCAGGAAGGGAACGGAGAAGTTGGCGACACCAATGGCCTTGGCCTTGCCCTTAGCCGGCAGCTCCTCGAGCTGCTTCCAGGTCTGAAGGAACGACCACGACTTGTCCAGGTCACGGGAACCGTCAGGGAGCTTGGGAATTGTGGGGTGGTTGCCTACGCCGCTTGTCAGTTGGTGCGCTTCGTGGGAAGCTTGTTGCGCTACACACCCTTAGGGTTCATAGGCACCGGCCAGTCTGTGGTTCATTCAATTAGCCTCGGTCTTCAAGCCGGAGCAAGCATTGGGGGGGAGAACTCACGCATCAGATACAGGTCGACGTAGTCAAGACCCAGGCGCCTCAAGCTCTCGTCGAGGTTCTCCTCGACGCGCGAGTGGAAGGTGCACCACAGCTTGGTGGTGATGAAAACGTCCTCGCGCTTCACCACGCCCGAGGCGAAGGCCTCCTTGAGCGCCTCTCCGACCTCGCCCTCATTGCCGTACATGAAGGCGCAGTCGATGTGACGGTAGCCCGACTTCAGCGCGTGAGTAACGGCAGCCTTGACCTGGCCGGGCTCGGACTGCCAGGTGCCCAGGCCAAGGGCGGGGATGGTGGCGCCGGTGTTGAGGGGGAGGGGAGTGTTCATGGTGGGCTTGGGGTCGAGGATGCTCGAGGGAGTAGACTTGAGGATGAAGTTGCAGAGAGATGGGTTCATGGCAGAAGAGACGGCGTGCGCGCTGTTTTTACTCTCAGGCGCGAAGTCAACAGCTGTCGCGCACCTGCACACCCCACCTCCCCGTGTGAAAGCAGTCAAACGCCGATGACGCCACAGCCCTGGCAGGCACAGCGGGGCAATGGCCGGGCGTCGGCAGTCGGTGTTTCTGTCGGCGAGCCGAGCACGTGCGCGCGTCCGGGGTCGAAGCAGCCGCAACGCCAGCAGCGCAGGGCGAAGTGCCGTTATGGGCGAGGAAAAGGTCACTTCCGGCGCGGCTAGCCCGAAGTCTCTGCCGCACCGCCAGGTTTCCCCCCGGTTGAGGCTCGCGCTCCCGTCGCCTCAAGGGCGCTGAGCCACAGAGGCCGTTGCCGGCAGTTGAGGCGTGGGCAGCGTGCGGGTAGGCCGAAGCGGGTTCCTTCTCTCGACGGTCTCTCACGTGGGCGGCGATGGGTAATCGAGGCCTTCCAGAAGACGGCGGCGCCAAGCACGATCTCCGGGGCAGGTTCTCCGCGCTAGCGAAAAGTGGTTTCCGACGCCCTCCTTCCCCGCTGACATCAACAGCTTGCCTTTTTCAGAGTGTGTAACCTGATCCTCAGGCCTGCCGGGGCAAACTTGCCTTCGCTAGGCCTGGGGTGGAGCTGCAGACCGCTGCCCGTGTGGGGAGTGCGAGATGGGCCTACCACAGCGCGAGCGTTTCTCCTGCCGTCAGATTGTGGGGAGCGAGCTCTGCGGAGAGCGCCTGCTGGAAACTAAGTTCCCAACACGCCTCTCGTCATGGATTCCGGGGACGCCCTGGCCCAGGCCCTCCGCCCTCTGCCATTGCCTCTTCGGTGTGTCTGAGTACAGTCCTGGTGTAGTTTGATATTTAACCACGTCCGCCACGGCTCCCTTCTCCTGCCATCACTCTCCAAGTCTCTCCATCACAATCCACCTTTCCTCTTCATTTCGCAATCATCCAGAGATACCCACTGCTGTAGCAGCACATTCACAATGGCCCCCATCGCCATCGACAACGCCGCCCCCGCCACTGTCCCTACCAAGGGCCAGGATGGCATCAACAAGGACCGTGACGGCCTTGCTCTCGAGGAGCTCTCCGACAACATCGATGCTGTCAACGTCCTCAAGGATGAGTTGAAGAAGCAGGGCATGACCCAGGAGGAGGTCGACATTTACACCAAGTCCAAGTTCGACGCCGAGAAGGACAAGACGCAGTTCCGCCAGTACGAGGAGGCTTGCGACCGCGTTAAGAACTTCTATCGCGAGCAGCACGAGAAGCAGACCGTTGCCTACAACCTCAAGGCCCGCAACGACTTCCACTCCAAGACCCGTGCTGAGATGACCGTCTGGGAGGCTATCGAGAAGCTCAACACCCTCATCGACGAGTCCGACCCCGACACTTCGCTCTCCCAGATTGAGCACTTGCTCCAGACCGCCGAGGCCATCCGCCGCGATGGCAAGCCTCGCTGGATGCAGCTGACTGGCCTGATCCACGACCTTGGCAAGCTGCTCTTCTTCTTCGACGCCCAGGGCCAGTGGGACGTCGTTGGCGACACTTTCCCCGTCGGCTGCAACTTCGACAGGCGCATCATCTACCCCGACACCTTCAAGGGCAACCCCGACTACGGCCACGAGATCTACGGCCAGGAGTACGGCATCTACACCCCTGGCTGCGGTCTTGACAACGTCATGCTCTCCTGGGGCCACGACGAGTACCTCTACCACATCGCCAAGGAGCAGTCCACCATTCCCGACGAGGGTCTTGCCATGATCCGCTACCACTCCTTCTACCCCTGGCACAAGGAGGGTGCTTACCACTGGATGATGAACGAGAAGGACAAGAAGATGCTCGAGGCCGTCAAGGCTTTCAACCCCTACGACCTGTACTCCAAGAGCGACGATATGCCCAAGGCTGAGGAGCTCAAGGTATGTTCTATCACTTCATAGGGATTCATCAAGACAGACACTAACAAACTTTATAGGACTACTACCAGGAGCTCATCGACGAGTACTTCCCCAACAAGGTCATCAGGTGGTAGATTGGTTACATCTTGCGACACGACGATCACGGCACTTGAGCGAATCTTTCTTATATAATCTTTGGCGTTTTGGGATGAAATCGACAGACACGAGTACCCGCTGCAAAAACACTTCAAGCAGCCAATTGTGATAGAATCGCACAATAAACAAACTGGGCGCTAAAAGGCGCCCGTCCTCTTCAAAAACATGATACACTTTTGCTGTGCAATCTGTGATGTGATGGTTAGTAACCGTTTCCAGTTGGCTCAAATCTTTCCCGCGCCCGTCGATCTTGACTTTTGAGTGTATCAAATACTACTGCTCTCGCGGTTGGCACCTGTGCCAGTCCCCAGAGACTTACTCAAAGAGTAACATTAACGCAGATAAATCCTAATACCCAGTCCTTAGCAATACTAGCCGTAAACTCCCTCCATTTCAGTCGCTCATTAGGCGCCTGACCCCGCCTTCTGGCTGAACGCGTCTCTTACGCCCGCTTGTACCTCTCCGCATGCAGCGGTCTTTCCTCCCGCTATGAAACGTATCACAAAGCACCCCGGAATCCGCACTCCGCACTAGACGTGATTACTGCTGCAACACCAACCGTCAGAGAGCGCAGAACGCCCGCATAAAGCATGAATTCCTGCCGTGTCACGCACGTACGAATGGCACATGTGAAGACGACGCGCAAATTTGCGTCTCCGTTGCATGCCCACCATCGCAATCCATCATCCGCGGCCGTCCGTGGTCTTCCGAAGCCGTGGGCAAGCGGTGGTCGTCGCTTTCTGTTCCCCAGTTTCCCCACCGCAACAAGCCCAGCCCCACCCTGCATGTCACCCACCGAAGAACAGCAGGAGGCCCACAAGGCCTCACGCAGGAGCTGTCCTTTGCATCACAGCGCTCTGCACGGTTACGTCAGCAAGCGTCCGGTTTCACTACCGTGATGCAAACAACAATTGCCTTTCAGTATTTGCCACCACCACAACCACCCTCTTCCTTGCCACCGAGGGCCGGCGGGCATGCATCGTGAACAGCTCAAATGCCCCGATAATCCGCTTATTCGTCATAGCACCTGGAACCTGTCTCAAAATGCTCGGAGCTTGACTCGGAGATACAGAGGGGAACGGTGGCCAAGCGGAATCTGGATTCCGGCCGGGGTGTCAGATCGAGCTTGCGCAAGCCAAGACCCATTGTCCTAGGCTCGTGTCCAATCGATTTTCTTCACTTGCTAATGCCGGTGGCGCAGGGTCGATGTGCCGAATGAGATTTGCGATTTGGTGCATGTGGGGTCTGCAAGAGTCAATAATAGAGGCTATCGTCGGGTCGCTGGCTGGCGGTATGGGACGAGAGCGATAAGACGGGAGTAGGCGAAAGTTGCCCTTTTTGGACGCGAAGCGTCTGTACTGTGAATTGAAGTCAATCTAAACCGAGAAGAGACGAAAACGGAAAGAACGATCCGCGCGCAAGAGCTGCTTGCGAATTAGCGTCCCAAGGAACGAAGTACCTAATGGAAAAGATTCCTAGATGAGGTAACGGAAACGGTTACCCCACGAGGAGATCTGTCTCAGTAGCAAGACTTACCCCAGATTCCGGAGACGTGGAGAAGATAGAATCGGAATGTCCAGCAAAGAGAGCTTCGCCACCAACACGTGATAGCGCGCTTGTTCCCAAACACGCCTGATGCAAGACATCAAGGTAGGAAGTAAAAAAAGGACGAATTGCAATGTCCGACCGATGATTGGCTGTAGACCTGGGAGCTGAATCAAAGAAAATCATAATGGAAATTATCTATGCGAATTCAACCGCACGCCGGACTCTTCTATTCCTCCTCTTTTTGATAACTTGATTCTACCTCTCAATGTTCCTCCTCTTCTTTACCTGCCCATCCAACCACCGTCAACGGTCAACACCTCGCCGCCCACGTATCCTGCCGCTCTTGATGCCAGGAACACCACGGCGCCCTTGAAGTCGTCGGGACTTCCCCAGCGGCCTGCCGGAATGCGTTGCAAAATGCTGTCGGCGCGGTTCTTGTCGTTGATCAGCGCGGTGTTCATCTCTGTCGCAATGTACCCCGGAGCGATGGCGTTGACGGCAATGCCCTTGCTGGACCACTCGTTGCTCAGCGCCTTGGTCAGCTGCGCCACGCCACCTTTACTGGCGGCATAGGCGGGCACAGTGATGCCGCCCTGGAAGGATAGGAGCGAGGCGACGTTGATGACGGCGCCGCGGCGGCCGGTCGAATCGGGCTCGCGGGCGAGCATGTGGGCGCCGACGTCGCGGCAGAGAGTGAAGACGGTGTTCAGGTTGACCTGCAGCACCGCGTCCCAGTCCTCATCCGGGAACTGGTGTGCCGGGTGCCGCTTCTGGATGCCGGCGCAGTTGAGGAGGATGTCGATCTTGTGGCCGTCGCCGGTGATCTTGGGGGTGAGGGCTGAGACGGACTTCTGGTCACTCAGGTCTGCGGTGTAGATGGTGGCTTTGCGGCCAAGGGCCTCGATCTGAGACTTGGTTGCTGTGTTGGAGGTGTCGCGCTGGAAGACGTCAGTCAACGTGTCGTGGGCTAGCGGAGGCCTGAGCCGAATTCAGATGTATACCTGGATCAGGAGGAGGTCGGCGCCAGCCTCAGCCAATGCCACAGCCATTGCCTGGCCAATGCCCCGGGTGCCACCCGTGACGAGCGCCGTCTGGCCCTCGAGGGAGAAGAGTTGTTGCACAGAGGTCATGGTGGATGGTGGAGAAGAGGAGGATGGCGGGGCAGTTGCGGAGGAAAGTTGAGGAGAAAGTTGCTGGTGAAGCTTGCTCAGGCGTTGCTGGGCCATGCGGACAATATGAAGAATTCGGGAAAGCTTGGAGGAATAGGGCCGGGCTTCGGAGAAGGTTTGCCATAACGCAAGCAAGCTAGCTGCCTTTCAACTCTGGCATGACGCGCGGGGCAGCCGGAGCTTGCGTGGGGCAGGCGGCGCGGGGCCTCGGCCTTTGAGTCAGTAGCCGACGCGGACTCTTTTCCCGCCTCCACACGTCCGCGCTGCCGTCATTCGCGCCGCATCCCTGTCGGCCCCCGGAAAGTTTACTCGGCCCTGGGTATAGCTTTCCGTTCGCCGCAACTTCCCCGCGGCTGCATTGCTCTCCTCATATGCTGAGATATTTCCTGCTCTCGCCCAGCATCTTCCAATCTCCACATTTCTCCTCTCCCAACAGTCTTGCTTCTCTCCAGCTTCTCAGGCTTCAATTCTTCTCTAACAAGCTAGCTATACGCATCGCTCACAATGTGCGGCCCCATTCGCGCCTCCGTGCTTCACGGCGCCAAAGACCTCAGAATTGTAGGCTCATGTGACACTCCGTTCCCTGCAGCGCGCTGACTGGCTCAGGAAAACCGCGATCTGACTGCGCCGGCAGCGGATGAGCTTCAAGTTGCAGTGAGGGCTACGGGCCTCTGCGGCTCGGATCTGCACTACTACAACCACTACCGCAATGGCGACATCATCGTTCAGGAGCCAATGTCGCTCGGCCACGAGTCGGCGGGTGTTGTCGTGGCAGTGGGCTCTGATGCGGCAGCAACCTTCAAGGTCGGAGACAAGGTCGCCCTCGAAGTTGGTCTGCCCTGCGGCGAGTGCGAGAGGTGCAAGGAGGGCAGATACAACATCTGCAAAGGCATGAAGTTCAGGAGCTCCGCGAAGGCTTTCCCCCACGCCCAGGGCACTCTCCAGGACAGGATCAACCACCCGGCCAAGTGGTGCCACAAGTAAGTCGTGACCAGGCACGTTCTGCTGAGACTTGAGACTGATGCGGGGATTCAGGCTGCCCGACAACCTTTCCCTCGACTTGGGCGCGCTCCTCGAGCCCCTCGGTGTCGCCATTCACGCCACCCGCCGTGCCCAGCTTCCTCCGCTCAGCTCCGTCCTTGTCTTCGGCGCCGGCGCCGTCGGACTATTGGTTGCTGGCATGGTGCGAATCTCTGGCGCCAGCAATGTCATCATCGCAGATATCGACGAGGGCCGCGTCAACTTTGCCGTCGAGAACGGTTTCGCCCATGCTGGCTTCACCGTCCCGATGAAGCGCGGCCAGACGATCGAAGAAAACCTCGAGATCGCACGTGAAACCGCTGCCTCGATTGGGAAGGTGAAGAAGACAACTGGAGAGGAGTTCGGCGAGGTGGATGCTGTCTTCGAGTGTACTGGTGTGCCGTCTTGCTTGCAGGCCGGTATCTACGTACGTCAACCCCAGTTGGAAGCGCACTGTGAGCATGAGGACTGACACATGACAGGCAACCCGGCCCGGTGGCCGAGTTCTTCTCATTGGAATGGGTCATCCCATCCAGACTCTTCCCATCTCGGCTGCAGCACTGCGTGAAGTTGACATTGTGGGCGTCTTCCGCTATGCCAACACCTATCCCACCGGTATTGAAGTCGTGTCGAAGCAGCCCGGCCCAGACTACCCTGACTTCTCCAAGCTGGTCACGCATCGGTACAAGGGGCTGGACTCGATTCCAGAGGCGTTCCAGATGGCAGCAAAGACCAAGGATGAGCAGGGCAAGCTGGTGCTGAAGGTTGTGGTTGAGATGAACGACGAGCTACGGTAAGGCTACCTAGCTGTAGCTACCCTTCCAGCTAAGGGCTAACGGGTAGTTGAGCCCCAGGCTGTGAGATGGAAGCTGTGGTCTGACATAAAGCGCATGTCTGGCGTTGGTGGGTATTTGGTTTGGATTATCCTGCATAATGCGGTGTGGTGTGGGCAGAATTGTCTTTTAGCCTTGAGTAGACTGGGACTTGAAAAGTCGTTTTTTGAATAAAGTATTTGCAACACGGTCAATAATCTCCATCCTCCCGCGCCCTGCGCCATAATTCGTGCGCAATAATTGATGGGCCTTAAAGCGGGTAAGCGGTAAATCTCAAGCAGCCGCAATAATTTTTCAGGTGGAGTCCGAGCGACCCTGACGCTGCATCTACCGACTCGCATGTTAAGGCACGGAGCTGTGCCACGGTGCTACGGTGCGCAGGGAGGCTGGAGTGGTCTGTAATGGATCACGCGGACTGGTGAATAGTTGTTTGATAATTTAGGCGTGGATCATGCGGACTGCAAGACTCGACTCAATCGTCCCAATGGGGTAGTCGGCGATAGCTGTTTGAGGCGCCAGACGCGTCCAGATGCGTAGGCGCCATACGGACTCCCGATCACCGACACCCGCTTTTTCACTCCCCATGGAGAAAGTCGGGTGCGGCTACAGGCAAGTCCGGGGTAGGCGGTAGGCTAGCAGGTGTCAATCACCGCGGATAAGGGTTCAGGCGCACAGGCGGGGTGCTGCAACCTGGAGATAGCGGGGTGGTGGAGGGGCGTGGCTTGCGTCACAAAGCCCAAAGGGTGGATGGAGGCAGGCGTTTCCGAGTGAAACAGCAGCATTTGAGCGTAGTGGGAATGAGATTCCGGGGCGGACAATGCTTAGCGGCAGCGTAAACCACGTTCTGCAGAGCGTAAACCAACTGCGGTGAGCGTAAGATGCAAGCGAGGGAAGGAGATTCCGATGAGACGGCCCGGTGGGACCCTTTACGCTCTACGGGCGCGGGCGCGGGCGGCGCTCAGGCACGGCGGTGGGTATCCCGCCGGGCGGTGAGGCCAGAATGCCTGCAAAAAAGTGTGGGGAGGCGGCAGAATGCGCCGAGCTAGCAGGTTTGCCAATCCACGACGCCAGCTACCCCTGCCCGAGCTGCGCCGACCAGACTCCAGAGACTGCGATATAAGCTGCGCCTTCTCGCTGTCCTCCCGCCACCCTCATCTGCACGCCTTCCTCCTCAAGCCCGCCGCTCGACAAGCCCGGTTCTCTTGTATGTCCCTATCTACTATCTCTCCCAATGACCCTGCCTGAACTCCTGATCTGACCTGCCATGCTTGGTCGCCTGCAGACTCTGTACCAGTCCTGGACAGCTTCCCCCGAACAACAACCTCGCTCTCCATCAGTCCTTGAAAGCCTCGGCCTCTCGCCCGCCACCTCCTTTCGCTCCGCATACCTTCCAACACCACACAACGACACAATGGCCCCCAGGAAGCTCAACATCGCCATCTCCGGCCTCGGCCGCATGGGCGCTCGCCACGCCATCAACTTCTTCACCCGCACTCCTCGCGCCAATGTTGTGGCAGCCTTCACTCCCGAGCCCAAGGAAGCCGAGTGGGCTGCGAAGAACCTGCCCGAGGTCAAGATCTACAACAACTACGAGGAGATGCTGAAGCACCCCGGCCTCGAGGCTGTTGTTGTCGCCACTGTCACCACTGCCCACGCCGAGCAGGCCATCAAGGCCATCGAGGCTGACAAGCACGTGCTGTGCGAGAAGCCTCTTTCCACCAGCATCGACGTGGTGAGTACTGCTGCTTGACCGGCGAGCGGCAAGTAACTGACAACTTAATTCAGTCGCAATCCGTTGTCGATGCCGCTTCCAAGAAGCCGCACCTGAAGGTTCTCTGCGGGTTCTCCCGCCGCTTTGACGCCAGCTACCGCGACGCCTTCCAGCGCATGCAGACCGGAAGCATTGGCAAGCCTTCCGTTTTCCGCAGCCAGACCTGTGACAAGCTCGACCCCTCCGGCTTCTTCGTCGAGTATGCCCGCTTCTCCGGCGGTATCTTCGTCGACTGCAACATCCACGACATCGACCTTGCGCTCTGGTACTTCGGCCAGGACGCCAAGGTCAAGTCCGTCGTTGCCATGGGTATCACCGCTGTCTCTCCTGAGTTAGCCAAGTACGGTGATGTCGACAACGGCGTCGGTGTCGTCGAGTTCTACGGCGGCAAGATTGCCACTTTCTACTCCTCGCGTATCATGGCTGCTGGTCAGCACGACATGTCCGAGATCATCGGTACTGAGGGCAAGCTCGTCGTTAACGGCAACCCCCAGGGCTCCCTCGTCGAGATGCACGAGCCCAACGGTATCCGTCGCGAGATCCCCGAGCACTACTACGGCCGTTTCGAGTACGCCTTCGTCCAGGAGGCCAACGAGTTCACTGCTGCTTGCCTTGACAACACTGAGCTGCCCTTCAAGCTCGAGGGTGCTGTTCAGGCCGTCCGTATCGGCTGCGCTCTCCAGGAGAGTCTGCGCTCCGGCAAGAAGATCTGGTTCGACGAGCAGGGCAACCGCATCGAGAAGGCCTCGCTCTAAACCATTCCCTCTGTCCTTACACATCCGACGCAATGTTCTTGATGATAAAAGCTAGACGGCGACATTGCATGGCCTTTCGAGTACCTCTGGGCAATTGCCCCTTCATATGTTAGAAAAGATCTGGGTCATGCGTTTTGGCAGGCGTTTTGTTTGGGTTTTAATATCTTTATGGCCAAGAGGTTACATTGGAAGGACACAGTCATGAAGTCTCCGATTTCCCTTTTCGGTCTCCGTAGAAGTGGTAGCGGTATAGATTCCAGGCAGAAAAGTCTGGTGGTATATCTCCGCAAAGAATGCATGATATATTTACTCTAATACATGATGCTGCTAAGAGTGTGGTTTTTGACTTCGAGACGTATAATCATGTGCGGATACCTTATCGAGGTAGGACTAAATGCTGGCCAATCATAGACAACTGTATACATTTTACTGACGCCTGCGACTAGACTTACTATTTTCCTTCCGGTCTCTACTTCGAGCAAACGTAACAGACAACTTGACAAGGTAAGCGGAGAGCAGATTGCGTGCAGAACCGATGACTCATAGCATCTATTCAGCAGCTGTCTATTTAACAAGAAGACTCCTGTTTATCAATTTCTGCTACTTGGGAGTCAGTCACGTTAGTTGATATCCCATTTCGTCCATCACACCTAAACAGCTGGAAAGCACCGTAGAAGAAAGCATACAACCCTACCATGTCCTCGTCACCAGATCTCCTCCGCGCCGCGCTCGCGCCCTGCACCACATACGCCTTCGACCTGGACGACACGCTCCACAGCTTCCGCGCCGCCTCGTCCGCCGCAGCGACGGCAGTCTTCGAGCATATAGTTACCAGCACCAATACCAAGGACGCCGCCCTTCTCCAACAGCCCGGCAGCAACAACACTGCCACCACAACCATCGACGTGCCCCGCCTCCGCGCTCTCTACGCCGACATCCTCAAAGCCAAAACCGCCAACGCCTTCGCCGACGGCGCCACCCGCACCAGCGACGACTACCGCAAAGAGCGCTTCGCCGCGCTGCTGCGCGCCGCCGGTCTCTCTTTGGTTCGTCGTCAACCACCACCACCTCCTCCTCCTCCTCCTCCTTCTTCTTCTTCTTCTTCCCCTGCTTCCCCCTCCTCCTCTGCCAACGATGCCAGCGAGGAACTAGAAGATTCTTCTTCCTACCTCGCCGCCCTCGCCGCGACCTACAAGACCGCCCTCCGCGCCTCGCTGGCGCTCAAGCCCGGCGCCGCGCCGCTGCTGCGCGCGCTGAAGGCGCGGGGGAACCACCGCGTCGTCGTCGTGACCGAGGGCCCGCGCGACGCGCAGCTGTGGACGCTGCGCGAGTTGGGGCTGCTGGGAGAGACTGCTGGCGGGGGGTGCGTGGACGAGGTGGTGACGACCGGGGATGTGGGGAGGGCGAAGGTGGACGAGGGGTTTTGGGGCGAGGTGTTGCGAAGGGTTGGCGGTAGTGGTGCAAGCGGCAGGATCATGAGGGCTGAGGAGGTTGCGGTCGTGGGGGATAGTTGGGAGAGGGATGTTGTGCCGGCGAGGGCGGCGGGGTGCGTGGTTGTGTGGTATTGTGAAGGTGGTGATGGAGCGGCGGGAGAGGGAAGGGATAGCGTGTTGAGGGTTGATTCGTTGGATAGGCTCAGAGAGGCGGTTGAGACGGAGAGCGGCGCATGAGAAGAAGGATGATCGTTGGATTGGGGCTGGTGGCGCTTATTTACAGTTGTCGTGAGAGGTGACATAAATACGTTGTAGATTATTAAGTTACGGACGAAGTTTCGGATGGAATGGCTGAAACCCACAAAAGTGAACAGTAATCGCGTGTCTACTGTTTGGGGGGCAGAAGGACGATGGCTCATCCGCGTATTTGTAAGCACCTCTCGCCCCGCCCCAGATCAATTCAAGACAACAAAAGTGGGCGGAGTCTGCCATCTCGATACATCAGCTGGATAGTATACGCCATCCTAAAACAGCCATGACTAGTCTCAAAGTAGAAAAGGATGTAGATAGAAAACACGTGGGTCGAAAATAGCGGGCTGTGATTATAGTTTGCGGCTTAGTTAGAGCCTATCAAACGGACGAATGAGGTGGATTCTCACTCGATTGCTTCTCGATAGTGTCTGGAACAGACTTATAAGACAAGCCGAGTACGCTTACGCCCTGCACTCTATCTCATTTCAAACCAACCAATGCTAGCAGCCTTGCACCCACAAGCCCCCCATAGAATCAAGTCAGGCATTGCCTTCCACACAAGTCTTTCCATATTCCAACAGGAGGGACTTAGAAAACCTCGCCCGAAATGCCCACGCCAAACGAAAACCTCCTTCCCCGCCCACCTTATGACCCCGAACTCTACTCCGGCCTTCCCATCTTCCCTGACACCCCGGACATGGACTCTACGGCTCTAGAGGCCCACCGCACCGAGCTCACCCTCGCCACAGCGCCCGTCAAAGAAATCATCCTCGCCAACTCGGCCATCGCCTACACCGAACAGACGATCCGCGGTCCACGCGGGCCCATCGAGGTGTCCATATTCGCACCCAAGAACGCCGCCACCAGGTCCCCCGCGGCGGGATCAGGAGCAGGAGGGGGCCAGCCGGGCATCCTCAATTTCCACGGCGGCGGCATGACTTCCGGCGACCGCTTCCTGGGAATGGGCACCATGATCGAGTACGTCGCGGCATTCGGCGCCGTCGTCGTGAGCCCGGAGTACCGGCGCGCGCCCGAGTACCCCCACCCGGCGCCGGTCGACGACTGCTACGCGACGCTGCAATGGGTCGCGGCGAACGCGCCGGACCTGGGCATCGACCCGAGGCGGCTGATGGTGGCGGGCGAGTCGGCCGGGGGCGGGCTGGCGGCGGCCGTGGCGTTGATGGCGAGAGACGAGGGTGGGCCGAAGTTGTGCGCGCAGCTGCTGGTCTGTCCCATGCTGGACGATCGGAATGACAGCGTGTCCAGCCGGCAGTTTGCGCAGGGCGATTGCTGGAATCGGAAGAGGAACGCTTTTGGGTGGAAGTGTCTGCTAGGCGACAAGGCGGGCGGCGAGGGGGTCAGCTACTATGCAGCCCCAGCGAGAGCGACGGATTTAGCAGGCCTACCGCCCGCTTTCATCGATGTGGGCTCGACTGAGCCGTTCAGAGATGAGGATGTTGCATATGCGTCGAAGCTTTGGGAATGTGGTGTCGATGCTGAAATTCACGTTTGGCCGGGCGGGACTCATAACTTCCACGCATTTGTCCCAACAGCTGCGATCTCTATAATGGCCAACAAAACAAGGACGGAGTGGGTGCGAAGAGTCCTCGAACGAGCCGCGTGAAATTTAGCGAATACGTGGGTCCAACAGGAATCGAATGGTGTCTTGAATGAGTGAATCAAAGGACCACCATGAACTGGAGTTAGGGTATATAGCGTATCCTCGGATTTAGCTAGATGCAGCAGTTGAAATCCAATGAGATATTTTAGCGGCCGCTTCCACCGCGAAGAACATGTACAAACCTGTCATATCAACGTAGAATGCCCGAAATAAGGCCAAGTCCACCAACGCCTGCCCTCCAGTCCCGGAGGCTGCCCCTTACCAGCTACATCACCTACCCACTCCATATCCTCCTCTTTGTTGCGCGCTCGGGAAATTTTTCGATGAGAGGAAAACACCCTTAACGCTTCTGATGTCGGCCTTGAATGCCTCAATGGCGTCATCCTCGCCTGACTTTTTCCAGCTACTGCCGTACCTCGAGCCATAGATATCGCCTCCGTAGTAGGGGCTCGAGTAAGCCATTTCGTTGAGGTAATTCTTCAAATCTCCCAGTTGTGTCTGTACAGCATCGTCCTGCGTCGAGTTGCCTCTCGTCATGTAGGTCAAATTACGGATTTCGGCTGTCAGCTTGTCAAGGTGCGCCGACTGTGCCTCCGCTGGAGTCGCTGGCGACTTCTCTGGATCAGCGGAAGAGGCGACACTTGCACGTCGGGAAAGAGCGGGACTTGTCTGTGTGCCGAAGTCGCGATGATAGAGCTCCGTGGGGTCCTCATCCGAATCGACGTCAGAGACGGCATCCTTCTCCTGTTCCGGTGATAATGGTTTCCCGTTGCTGCCGAGCTTGGGTACGGTCGAGACCATTCCCTCCAGCTTCTCATTAAACTTCTCGATGTTGGACTTCGTATTAAAAGCAAACTCCTCCCGTGCTCCAGCCAGCTCCTCGGCCATTGGCTTGACGAGGTAATTCGACACGCCATATGTCACAGCGCCCACCCCCACAGCGGCGTATATCGCATTGAGGACGCGGGAAACGGTAATGAGCGGCGGTGGCGATGTAGGCTGGGTCAAAAATTCTGGATACGTCACAATGGGCGGAATGTCTTTCGGAGGAGCGCGGGATGCGGTGGACGGAGACGACAAAGGTTGCTGAGTCGCAGGGGACTACGATAAGGTCAGCACGCTACGCGTAGTTGCCCGAAAAGGCAGGCAATAAGCGACTGTTGAGAAAGCTCGGAGAAATAAGATGGGACGAAAGGTATTAGTGGCCTGCAAAAAGGCGCTGTACCCACCTTCGGCGGAGCTACTTTACTTGGCGGTGTATCTTGCACCTTCGCCTCGGCGAGCAGTAGCTTGATGTCGTCCTCGGCTACGCCTTTGGAGAGCAGAAAGCTCCGCTTCCGGTCGTTGGCCGCATCGCGAATGGAAGGGTCTTGCAGGAACTTGCGCGCCTGTTGCAGGAGGAGAACGCCGTCCTTGGGAGGCTCGTTCGAATCCAGGGAACTTGGCTGGGGCTCGGGCTGGGGCTCATCGGCGTGCTCGGAGGCTGAGTCTGAGCTTGGAGTGGGCGGCCGCGAGGCTTCCGAGGCGGATGAAGCGGAGTCGGAGGGGGGGGGTGGTGGCGCCTGGGCGCGCTGCCAGGCGGGGATGCCAGGCTTCCTGTCCGAGGGAGAGTCGCCCATGGTCGCAAGCCGCAGGGTGCAGAGGAAGGGCGTGAAGGCGTACTTGAGCTCTGCGACGCGGCGGCCGGGACCTCGGCTTGTGACGCAGGGCGATTCATAAGTAGCTGCCGCTGGCAGGCGTCACGTGAAGGCCTAGGCCGCGGCCCGCTGCGCAGCTCGCCCCGTCGCGCATCATGCGGAATGCGTGAGGGCAGCTTGGAGCTCCAGAGTTTTGCGCAGCATTTCGTATCGAACCGCCTCCAAGCTCGGAACCCTGCTCGATAGCGCTTGGATAAACAGCCTGACACAGTCATGGCGGATCGCGGCGGGCGGCCAGTCAAGCGGCTGCGCACCGACGACGACGACTCTGGCAGCGACGATTGGACACCTGCGGCGGTGCAGGCAAACAAAGCCAGCAACAATAAGTATGTACCCAGCTCCTCCCTGAGTAAGCCGTGCGACACGCCCAGGAACGCACGCTTCGGAGCAAGAGCCACCCCCAAGCCTATCAGATACACCTGCAGCCGCCTTCCTTTCTGCCACAACCCCAACTCGCTCCCCACCCACAATGGCGACCCGCCGCCTGCGCTCGCGCGCCCAGATTAATGCTGACCTGCAAAGTCAACCCACCTCTGCGAGCTCGCGCCCGCGCCGTGCAGCTGCTGCCCCCACCTCCGCTACCATCGAGCGCACCTCGCCTGAGGAGACGCGCCAGTCCATCCATCTCACCGTCAAGGCCGCCCCTAGCAAGCTCCGCGAAGCCACCAGCGGCACCAGCCATCCCCGCAAGAGCGCCGGCGGGAACTCGCGCAACAGCTTCGCCGGTGGCGAGATCGTTCACGGCCAGCGCAGCTCCCGGAACAAGAAGGCCATTATTGAGGAAACGTCCGAGGAGGAGCTTGACGAGGATGAATTGGAAGACGACGATGTCGAGGAGGACGACGAAGATGAGGACATGGCCGACGATGCCGACGCCGATGCCGATGCCGACGAGGACGTAGACATGGAGGACTCGTTACCCGCTCCGCCTCCTCCGGCTGTCAAGGCGAGAGGGAAGCAGCAGCAGAAGCCGAGCATCAAGGTCTCACAAGCGGATCGCGAAGTGCCAAGCGTCGAAGCTAAGGAGATGGCCATGGAGGATGACCAGAGCGAGGACGAGGAACTTTCGGAGCTAGACTCGGCAGATGAGCAAGACGACGAGGACATCGAGGAAGACGATGCCGAGGGCGACGACGACGAGCTGGACGATGAAATGGACAGCGACGAGGAGACGCCAATGTCCGGCAGTCGAGCAGGCACACCAGACCTCAGCAAGCTCACCAGGCGTCAACGGGCGGCTTTCGAGACCTACGAGGGCGAATTGATTTCTCTGTCGAACGGTATGTTATTCCGACCTCACTAATTTGGAGAAAACTAACATCCCAGCAGAGGCGCAAAAGAAGAAGCATCTGACTGCCGAGGAGCATGCCATGCGGAGAGCTGAAATGGCTCGCCGCAGAAAGAATCTCAGTGAGAAACGCAACGAAGAGGAAAAGGTGAGCACAAGTGCCTCAACCGTTGCATACAACAGTCAATGGCTTTTCGTGAATGGGAAACTGACTTATCATAGATGGACACGATCAACCGTCTTCTCAAGAAGCAAGCCCCGAAGCGCCGCGGAAAAGCGCAGATCGATGCCGACGCTGCCGGCGAAGATGAAATAGAAGAAGAACGCGCTCCGGCTCTATGGGTTCGCTATGTCCAGACTGCCGAGAGCAGCCAGATTGCGGTGCCTTACGACTGGGTTGAGTCTCCACTTGGAGAGTTGATGACCAAGTCAAAGCCTGCGACAGTGAAGACGCCTTTTGCGGGAAGAATGGTCCAAGAGGTTGCATGAACTCCGACTCAAGACTCAAAGGATCGAGGTTCAAAAATTGGCCGACAGAGGTCTGGGTGCTAGACTAGCTCTAAGGAGCTTAAGAAATTTGTACGCGGGAAGCTTGGGGTTTATTGGTAGAATCATCATACGAATTCATTGCACATAAGGCTTCCTTGAAGTCTGACTAATTTGCGTCATTTCTCGCGCTCAATTCTTATCAGCAAGTGACGCTTCGGAGACAAGCGTTCATGTCTCCGTTGCTCGTTCTTCGAGGATTTCAAACGCGGGCTAGGAAATTTTGTGAGTGCAGCTACTTTGTCCAGTTGAATAAGCGCCACTGGAACGAGCTTGGGATTGGGAGCTTTGCCTCTGCTTCCCTTGGTGTTTTGGGGGCTAACTAGACATCGTCGTAAATTTTGAGTTTTAATTGAAATCCTGGTTGGCTTTGGTGTGAAGATATTTGCTTGTTGGTCGTTGCATTCATACGTAGAAGAAAGTGCAATATATAGATTTGCTATCAAGACATCGTTGTGTTCACAAGGGGTTTCCTGAAAAGAACGGCAAGCAGACATAAGGCCTAGTGAATGGACTAAGTTTTGAGCGTGATTGCTAGGTCATAAAGAGGCCTGTGAGGCTATCAACAGGGCTGCCTTCATCAACCGTATAGTATGCCACGTCAAAGATTACATATTGGATTTCAAGGAGTAATGATGGCGTGTCAGTGGCTTCACTACAGGTAATTTAGTGAGTGATTGAGCTCATGGCAAATTTTGTTGCAGACACGTACTACTATGGCAGTTTCTTCCTCACGAACATCGCCTCTTCCAACTTCGTACATGCATCCAACTGGGTCGACTTTCAAGACATGCTTTCTCTTGACCAACACGTAAGTCCGCGTATTCCTCAACTCTGGTTTGACTATTTTCCATCACCACCACGGTGGTTTTCATGCCCCGACCCCAAGCACTATCCAGAATTTTCGTTCATTGGTTTCCTTGAGATTCTACGGCGAGCCGCTGATATCCCTAACGGGATCGTAATTGTTTGCGACAGGGTGCAAAGTCCACTCAGATTCCGATCATATCATCGAAGACCCGAGGAAGAGTGCGTGATGTCCCTTTCTGGGACATGGCCGGTTGACGCACTAGCAGACGATTAGTACTCTAGATCGCTAGCGATATCCTGATACGATTGCCAGTCTCTTCGAGTATATGAGGGGTTGCAATGCTTGAGGAGGCGATATTAACCAAGATCATACTCATGGAAATCCTCAGGCAAGTCCGTATCGAATTTCGTCCCTAGATCCGTGTCCTCAAGGAAAGTTCTGCCGAGCAATTTCTCTGGCAGGTAATCCTGAACGACTCTCCCGTCCAAGTAATCCGGATTATACTTGTACTCCTTTCCATAGCCAAGCTCCTTCATTAGCCTTGTCGGTGCATTGCGCAAATGGACTGGCACTGGTAGGCCTGCTATGCCGGGTTCTTGAAGGGCGGCCATGGCGTTGTTGAGGGCGCGGTATGCACGCGTTGATTTGGGTGACATGGCCAGCGCGACGGTTGCGTGAGCAAGATTGATGCGGCATTCGGGCATGCCGATTTTCTCGCAGGCAGCGTAAGCGGCCGTAGCGAGAGAGAGCATTGTATTGTCTGCCAGACCAACATCCTCGGATGCCACAACAATAAGCCGTCTCGCAATATACAGAGGATCCTCGCCTGACTGCAGCATTCGCGCCAAATAGTAGAGAGATGCGTCGGGGTCGGAACCACGTATTGATTTATGGAATGCTGAAATGGTATCGTAGTGTTGATCACCAGCACGATCGTAGACGAGGGTCTGCGTTAGCGACTTTTTGATGGCGTCCCTTGTCATGGATGGTCGAGTAGAGAGATCCATGGCCAGTTCGAGGAGATTGAGCCCAGTGCGGGCGTCACCGTCGGCAAAAGCGGCCAGGTAGCCCAACATCTCATCATCAACCAAGCTAGTATCAGCATTGCTTCCTTCGCGTTCTAACGCACGACGGAGTATAGTTGTGACAGTTTCTTCAGACAGTTTGGACAGGGTAAAGGTGCGACACCGTGACAGCAAGGCGTTGACAACCTTGAAGCTGGGGTTCTCGGTCGTCGCACCGATGAGCGTGACCTGTCCGGCCTCGACAGGTCCCAAGAAGACATCCTGTTGACTCTTGCTGAACCTGTGGATTTCGTCGCAGAATATTATCGTCTTGCGCCCCGTAAGGCCCAACTCATTGCGAGCCTCGGCAAAGAGTTTCTTGCACTCGGCTACGCCGGAACTGGTACTGTTGATTTCGACGAATCGACAACCAGCTGTATGGGCTATGAGGCGTGCTATTGTGGTCTTGCCAGTGCCGGGTCCTCCCCAGAGTATCATCGAGGGTACGCGATCTTGCTCAATCAGACCCCGGATTACGCCATCAGATCCCACGAGCTCTTGTCCACAGACCTCATCGAGCGTCCTGGGCCTCATGCGCTCCGCCAGCGGTGCGACCTTTTGGAAGGGGTTGGGCTTGTTGCGCTTTGGAGACGGCGGCGAAGAGACGGGTTCCGACTTCTTATCCACGGGTTCAGGTTCGAAGGGTCTCTTCAAGCCGTTGGTAGAGGGTTCGGATGGAACCGGAAGCTGTGTTCTGGTCGGGACAGGAGACGTGACAGGCGAAGGCTCGGCATTTTTGGCGGATAGGTTGGAGGAGCGCTTTGCGGAGAAGAAACTGGCGACATTGGCCTTTTGGGTTGGAGGCGGCGGTGCGTTGGTCGAGTCGATGACGTGAGCCTCGCAACCCGAATCTATGTGCTCATTGATGTGGCGTTCTGAGACGGGCTTGGAGCAGATGGGGCAGTCGACCATGGTGTGCCCAATTGCGAATAGACGCGTCGTGACTTGGATTGGAATCTGGGGCGACGCGACGGGCCGGTTAGCTTCGCAAGCTCCAGCTCCAGCAGGCAGTCAGAGCTTCTCCTCCCGTGTGGAGGGCCCGACTTCGGCGTCACCGCCCGGTTAACGCCGATCGCTGGTGGGCAAGCACGTAATCGGGCTCGCGCACTGGTAGGTGGGTGGGATGCGAGAAAAGAGTCACCACGACCTAACATGAGGCCCACGCTGCTACTACGCTCAGGCCGTCTGACGCTCTCTTCTTTCCCGTCCACCAAGCCTGGTTCCTCTTTCATCACTCGCACTCCTCACCCCGCGAGAGCTATGTCGGCTACTGCTGCGCGTCGCGACCCGTACAAGCCCGCCGCAAGAGTGGCGGGCCAGAAGCAGGATGTTTGGTGCGCACTTCTCTCTCCCAGCTCATCAGCAGATGCTAATGCCACATGCAGGTCGATTGTCAACGAGGCCGCCGCGCAAACGCCCGTTACGCCCGTCGTGAACATGGGCCAGGGCTTCTTCGGCTACAATCCCCCGCAGTTCGTCCTCGATGCCGCCAAGCACGCTCTCGACCGCGTCGAGTGCAACCAGTACTCTCCTACCAAGGTACAGACGGTAGATTATAACATACACAAGCAGTGCTGACTGTGCGAAGGGTCGCCCGAGGTTAAAGCAGGCGCTGGCGGATGCGTACTCGCCGTTCTTCGGCAAGACTTTGAACCCGGAGACGGAGATCACCATTACCACGGGCGCCAATGAGGGCATGCTCAGTGCCTTCATGGCCTTCATCGAGCCTGGCGATGAGGTCATCGTGTTCGAGCCCTTCTTCGACCAGTACATCTCCAACATCGAGATGGCTGGCGGAAAGGTCGTCTACGTGCCCATGCACCCTCCCAAGGAGGGCGCAACCAAGACGACGTCGGCAGCCGAATGGAAGATTGACCTGAAGGAGTTCGAGGCTGCCATCACCCCCAAGACGCGCATGATCGTCCTGAACACGCCGCACAACCCTATTGGCAAGGTCTTCTCCAAGGAGGAGCTTCAAGCCATTGGCGACATCTGCGTCAAACACAACCTGATCATCCTCTCGGACGAGGTCTACGACCGCCTGTACTACGTTCCCTTCACGCGCATTGCGACGCTGTCGCCCGAGATTGCCGAGCGCACCATCACCGTCGGATCCGGCGGCAAGAACTTCTACGCCACGGGGTGGAGAGTCGGCTGGTTGATCGGTCCTGAGCATCTGATCAAGTATGTCAGCGCTGCGCACACGCGCATTTGCTACAGCAGCGTCAGCCCGCTGCAGGAAGCCACGGCTGTGGCTTTCGAGGAGGCGGACAAGCACAACTTTTGGGAGGAGTCGAAGAAGGAGATGAAGGGCAAGATGGACAAGTTCAATGCCATTTGGGACGAGCTGGGACTGCCGTACTCGATTCCGGAGGGCGGCTACTTTGTTCTCGTCAACATGTCCAAGGTAAAGCTTCCCGATGGCTATGACTTTCCTCCGCACGTGGCCGAGCGCCCGCGCGACTTCAAGCTGTCATGGTTCCTGATCAAGGAGTTTGGCCTCGCCGCCATTCCGCCCACTGAGTTCTTCACGCCCGGCAACGCACACATTGTCGAAGACTGGCTGCGGTTCGCAGTCTGCAAGAATGACGATGTTTTGGAGCTTGCCCAGGATAGACTGCGGGGTCTCAAGAAGTACCTCCAGTAGAAATAAAACATTTCCCTGTTCTGCAGCGCGCATGCATGTACTCCGCGTAGGATTCCGCCCGAGCCTGGTCCGATGCAGTAACATTACGCAACATGAAGCGGCTGCGCTTCAGCGTCGCGAGCTTCCCAGCCCACAGCTGACGCACCCATCTCGAATTTGCAGAATTGACAGCAGCAGACGGCTGACAATGCAGCTAATAGACGATACAAGCTTCCCATTCATGTGCTTCCATTTTGTGTTGTCCCTCGGGTTTCCCGGAGAAAGGTCGCTTAGGTTGCACCATCGAGGGGATCCACGGCTGCGGGAGCTATGATACACTAGCGACGTCATATGCGGAGGAGCTCACCCAACGGGCCTCGCAGCTGCCCTGTCGAGCTGCAGAATGCGCCTAATAAACACAACAAGCCCCTCTTCTCCGGTCATTCCACCTCACCATCTCACATCAACTTCGCCCCATTGCTGTCGAACTCATCCCAATGGCTGAGCAAGACCGCTACGGCTCCCACTGGGGAGCCAATCCCAACAATCCTGTCAAGGATTCCCCTTCTGTCAACCTGCAGAACATCCCTGCTCCTCAAGGCTCCGGCGCCGAGCAAGATCGCTACGGTGGATGGTTTGCCGGCAAAGCTCCCTCGGCCGACCAGATCCAAGACAAGCTCCCCAAAGCTTCCGGAGCTGAGCAGGACCGCTTTGGCGGCTGGTTTGGAGGCAAGGCTCCCACCGCCGACGAACTCAAGGACAAGGTTCAGGACGCTTTACCGAAGACCTCTGGCGCCGAGCAGGATCGCTACGGCGGTTGGTTTGGACGCAAGGCTCCTTCCGCCGACGAAATCAAAGAAAAGGCCCAGCAGGTTCTGCCACACACCTCGGGCGCCGAGCAAGACCGTTACGGTGGATGGTTCGGTGGCAAAGGCCCTTCGGCCGACGACGTCACGAAGCACCTCCCGCACACTTCTGGTGCTGAACAGGACCGCTACGCCGGATGGTTTGGAGGCAAAGGTCCTTCCGCAAGCGACATCTCCGAGAAGCTGCCTCACACTTCCGGAGCTGAACAAGACCGCTACGCTGGCTGGTTCGGTGGTAAAGGCCCTTCCGCAAGCGACATCTCGGAGAGACTACCTCACACTTCTGGGGCTGAGCAAGATCGCTATGAAGGGTGGTTTGGCGGGAAGCCGATTCCCGTAGACAAGATCAACGAAAGGCTGCCTCATACATCGGGTGCCGAGCAAGACAGGTACGGCAGCCATTTTGGAAGCCACCCTTTCCCTAACCGCACCGACCGCATTGGCTCCGCCGCTGAGCAGGACCGCTACGCTTCCCACTTCGGTCTCCACCCGGACAATCCTGTTCGAACTGGTCAAACGACACCCGCCTCGTCCAGCTCGGGTTGGACGGCCAGCAGAAACATTGGTTCTGGTGCAGAGCAAGATCGGCTTGCATCGCACTTTACCGCTCGTCCCAGTAATCCAATCAATGCTACCGCCGTTGGACTGCTGCAAGGAGCCATTCTCCCCTCTTTCGGTCTGCACGCCGGTCTCTCTGCCGTCAC
This sequence comes from Lasiodiplodia gonubiensis, assembly GCA_009829795.1. Taxonomy (NCBI): domain Eukaryota; kingdom Fungi; phylum Ascomycota; class Dothideomycetes; order Botryosphaeriales; family Botryosphaeriaceae; genus Lasiodiplodia; species Lasiodiplodia gonubiensis. The sequence goes on along the minus strand of RHKH01000118.1, from coordinate 48,150 downwards.
ATATGGAGTGGCTCGCTACACAAACCGAGTGGAATTGAAAGATTGGCTTTGGCCTTCTGGAATGGTTGCCAACGCTTGGTGGAGCGCTGTTGGCACCCGTGTGGTCTACGATGGACTTTCTCTCTCGGAGGCCTGGTCTACTGTCACTTATCAGGAGAAGGTCCTGCTCACTCAGGTTTCTGCTTGGGGCATTCGCCTCTTCTACCGCATTGCCAGTCGTAGCGTGAAGCGCGGGAAGGATGACCCCCGCTACGTAACGGCGAAGGAAGACCGCAGTTTCTGGAACAAATCCTTCATCAGCATGTTCTTACCGGAGGCTGTTCTCCAGACCTTGATCACCCTTCCGTTCACCCTGCCTTTCCGTGCTGGTGTGGCGAGCGCTAGGTCTTCCCCTCTCCCCGAGAATGCTTCCCTCTTCCACAGCCTCGCCGTTCTCTTGTTCACTACCGGATACGCTCTGGAGGTTCTTGCGGACACGCAGCTCGAGTCGCACAAGCAAGAGAAGAGTGAAGAGCTCAACCGCGAGGGCGTCTGGAGCATCGTCAGACACCCTAAGTAAGTGCCTCACTGTCTGTGCTCTACGGAAATTATTCGCTGACTGTATCAGCTACCTTGGTGACACTCTTGTTCACTTCTCGTTCCCCGTTCTCCTCTACAGCGCTGGCATTCTTCACCCGCTCACTGTCCTTGGCCCGGTTGCCAACTACGTCTTCCTCCGTTTCATCGGCGGTGATAAGGAGAACGAGGCTGACCAGGAAGCGCGCTACCCTAAGGAAAACCAGCTCAAGTACCAGCAGCTGATGGAATATAAGCGCGAGAAGAACAGCTTCTGGCCTAGCCCTGGCGAGGTCCAGAACAAGTGGACCTGGGTTGTGCTTGCTGTGGGGGCTGGTGGTGTCATCCTGGAGGGGGGCGTTCGCGCATTCCTCCGTGGTTAAACATGCATCTGAACGCGGGTCCGCTTCGTATTACCTACTAGGCTACCGGATTGCGTTGGAAGAATGCAAAAGTTAATTGTTGCCTGGCTCAAGAAGGGAAACCATTGTACATTAATGAAAGCTGAAATGCTATACTATAGGAGTTCAACTACGAGTTCAATTCACGACGATCCAGAAGAAAGTCGAAGAGCTTGTTGTAAACGGGGTTTAGACTCCAAATTCCCAAGTCTTGTGGGCTGTGATCTTAAACCTTCTCAGTTACACTGTTTCATGGTCGGGATCTGACAATTGGTAATACCACATGGTGATTACACGAAGGCGATGACAAAGCCGCAAGGCTGATGACAGACTTGGCAGCTGAACACAAGCCACCACCAGCCATGGTTCGCATCTCGTGACTGGCGCTTCACGTAATCCCATCGCCATATTCGCAGGATAGCGCCACAGGACAGAAATAGAATCAGGCGTTGGATTTCCATGATCCCCCACCATCCTTGGCTCCACGCAGGAGCGCCTTACGATGCTTGGCTCCACTCGTTCCATGTCACATTCACCCTTCCCCGGACGGCGGAAAAAGAAAACGTGACATTGCACGACCATGGCGCCTGGGGAAATTACGTTTGCGAGCTAGGTGGTTCAGGCTTTACGACGGGAACGGGTCCTTCCACACAGAAATAGTGTACGAGCTGCAAAGCCTCGTCTTACTTCATTCCTTCTCGAGGTGCTATACGAGAGTTGTCTTCAGCAGATGCTACGATGCCATCGTGAGATTATTCGTTCTGAGTCTGGTGACTGCGGATGGGATACCACAGCCATGATGACCAGGCCAATTGGTGTCTATTCTTGACTGAACAAGTGCAAAGCTGGTGATTCCCGGGTGAGATGCTAGCAAGTTATAAAAGGCAGTGCGTCCTTCATTCAATACGGTCTCCATCGAGCAATCACCAAGCCGTTCTACAATCACTACTCACGAACTTCATTCCGAGCAATCCTATAATCAAAATGCACTTCACCTCCCTCACCACTGCCATCCTTTCGGGCGCCGCCTTCGTGGCTGCCCTTCCCACGGACGCACCGACGGGCACGCTCGAGCGCCGTGCGTGCACGACGCAATACCCAACGCATCTGTTCCAGATCATCCAGGACGAACCGGACCACAACACGGGCGACCACGGCTACGTGTACACCTCGCAGGGTGACGGCAAGACGCACCAGCAGGTGACGGAGCTGCAGTTCACGAACGTGCCGGCCGGCGCGTACGGCTGCAGCGTCGAGTTCTACTTCCAGGCCGGCTACGGCTACGGCGGGCCCAACAGCCAGCCCGGCGTCACCACGACCGGCGGCACCCCAGAGAACCCGACCCGCATCGACTTCTTCAGCACCGACCGCGACATCACCCTGGCCGATACCTGGAACAACCACCCCGGAAAGGGGTCGAGAGTCGGCACCCAGGTCGTCTCGGCCGCCCCGGACCACGAGACCAAGTTGACCGTGGTGACGGGCGCGTGCAAGGAGACCCTGAACTACCTGATCGAGGTGCAGGGTGACAAGGCTGGTAGCGTCGGTTTCTTCCAGAACCCGCCGAACGGGCTGAGGTTGACCTACAACTGCTGAGTGTAACGAGAGCTCGGTGAATGATGAGGGTGAGAAGCTAGGTGTTGGATGTTGCGGCGGTGGAACTCTACTATAGATAGATTATTGGTTTGCCCGTTCCTTTCTTCTTTCTGGTTCTGGCTGTCCTTACCAAACTTGTTCTTATCATATTGTTAAACTTATTTAAAGGTACTACCAAAAACTTTGCCTACCTTTTGTTCCTGATATATTTGATCAAGAAGTGACAGTGTTCGAAAGACAAGCAATGTGCATGCTCTTATACAGTACAATATTCACAATCGAGCGATCTCTTTCAAACGTCGTTACTTCGTGAGGCTCCACGGCGAAGTGCTATAATGCATAATTGCAAAAGATTAAAAGATCTGTTTGTGTCTACTATGAGTTTAAGTCAGCGCGAGCTTGGGAGATAAGTAAAGGCGGTCTTTATGGTTTTCTGCGAAGCTGCCTGGGCTGCATTACGGTTGAGAAGAGTAATTATAGATTTTGAACTGCTCTAAATCTTTGCAGAGTGTTGTCCGTTAGATTACCTAATAGCTTATGTACTAGAATCTTAAATTTAAGCCTGTTGACGCGCCTGCATAAAGTGGTTGGCTACTCTCTATCTCCCTCTCGATTCTCCGTATATCGCTCCGCTTACTTCGTTTCTGCATCGGCGTCAACCCCAGAACCGAGCGTCTGTCACGCCATTCGTAGAGAGAATAAGAGTAAGAAGCTGCTCGAACCATCCTGAAAGTCTAGCAGATGATAGTCTACACTACAACAGATATTCAACGCAGCTTCATGCATTCGGCAAGCCCACGCCGCCTCTTCGGCGCCTGACGCACCACTTTTCACACTATTTAGGAAATGAGTGGGGAAATGAGTATAGCATCGTATAATGCCAACTTATTCGCAGAGTACAGGCAGTCGTACTGCCACAGCGTCTCTCACAGCGGCATCTCCGCCCCTCTGAGTCCGCGTACGCCGGCGGCAACATCCCCATCCGATGCATCGGATATTTTCAATTCCAGCGTCTTAAGCTCTCGCAGCATGCACCTCTCCTTCGCGGCTAAAACTCCCCCTTCACCTACAGGGAAGTGTTTGGGATCGGGAAGAGTTCGTCATATTCGGCGATCTCCGGGTTGGCAGCTGGTGCTAATGTTGCTGAAATGTAGCACGCAGATTGCATTTGATCATTCGCCGATGGCATGTTTTGCATCCTTGGGAGTGACGTCCAACGCCGACCATTGCCTAATCTGGGAGAGAAGCGAGACAGGGGAGTCGGCGCTCAGACATGGAGGCGTGGAAGTGAGAATAAGATTTCGTGGGAGACTTGCGGGAGAGCTGCAGATCTGCCGTCAGGGGAGCACAACAGCAAGTTTCGAGTACATGGAGGATTGTTGTTTCGTCATCGCGGAGGCCCCACGATTAACTTCGCTCGGGCTGCCGGTTTGGGCAAGGCCGTCGCCCAATCAGGAAAAAAGCTTGCGTTTGCCATCGCTTACTCGGCATTGCGGCACCGCCAAGCTTTGACTCGCTGTCCACGAAGCTTCTGAAGACGACATGTCTTTGGCCATAACCATGTTGAAGACTGCTACCCTTGTTCGGGCTGAATATATCCTCTATTGTTTGCACTGATTTTTCTAGCACTCAATGCTCCCGATGGAGGGTTTTCTGGTACCGCTCGGGCCACTCCGTCCCGACATCTCAATTCGGCGAAGAGCTTTTGATGCTATCAATCAGATCCCTCGAAATAGAAGTGAAACGAACCTTTGTACAACAAAAGACAAGACCCGACCACTGTATGGTCGCTCAGAGCATGAGGTAGTTCTCACTTCGTCATTTCATAAAGTCTATTTGCCGAGGTGCGCAGAAGCATGATCAGCCGATTTAAGTTGTGGCCGGTCCTACCACACAGAAGTTTCCTATGCAGATTGAACTTTTCGATAGATATCCTTCAATAAGAAAACAGCCTACAAAGCAAAATAGTCTACAGGAGACTGCAAGTAGAGTAAGCTCGTTCTGTGGCGCAGGTACAGGTAGAATGGAAGCAACGAAGCTGAGCTGTGATACCGCGGCTTCGTGCACAAGTTTCGCTGCTATTGGCATGGGTGCGGAATGTCCTCTCTGAATATTCCGTCGGTCCGTGAAGCCTAGTCTTGAAATACCCCGTCACACTAGTCGGATACTATGCAGAACTAAGTTTCAGGCACTGTGTGGCTTTGAAGTATACGCTTCGGCTAAATCTGCGTGCAGCTTCACTTTCTGAAGGCCAGGTAGACATTCACAGTCATACACTGCGTATGTGATGCCAATCCGCTATGTTGTTCTTTTGTCAAGATTTCTTGCCTAAGCGCAATCCGAATCCCTCAGATGGAGTTTTTAAGCCACATGGCACGTAGAATCCTTACCAAAACTATCCAAATTTTCGCAGGAGGAGAGCAAGGAATGGTGGTGAATGTTGCCCCCTGTAATAATGCGATACCTTGCCGCCACAACTTGGAAGTGTCTCATCAAAAAAGGCGTCTCTACCCACTGTGGTGTGAACAGTGCAAGAGTCCTTGGTCACGTTGGGATGTCAAGGTTTAAGCTCTGAATCAAAGATGACTCTATGGTCTCCGAGAAACACCACGAGAGTACAGGATGTAGCTCGCCCTTCGTAACTGGTCTCACCGACATTGAATCTCCTGAACGAATAGTGGAGTACTGCATGTCAAAGAAACTGCGCGTGGTGCGCTTGATATTAATTGGAGGATATACCGAGTCAAGTGAGTCTTGTGGCGGTGTAAAATGGAGCAGTGGTGCGGCCCATGCCTGTTCCACTGCTGCTGCCAAGGCAGCATGGGTAGGGTGTTTTCTCTGGAAAATGTCCGGGGACCGAGAACAAAGTGCTTTCCGGGATTGCAGACTTCGGCGTCCGATCGTCCCGGAGCCCGAGAATGCAATGCTTTCCTTCCAGCACCCCGGCATCCGCCACGGACAAATGCACTCCGATAGTCCTTTCACACGCTATAGCGCCCGGAAAGTATAGGCACATGATGATTCCAATGTGGCTATGTTTTCGGCCGGTAGCTAGTGAGACTTCCCCTTTTCCAGAGTGGAGCAAAGAGCAGATTTCTGGAAGACTGAGGAACAGGCCATAGCATCGTAACCGAAGCCTGTGGAGAACTGTCAAGCGAGATCTGGGGCGAGACTATCTTGGCAGCCGGCTCAGTCTTAGGCGACGGTAACGGACACAATTCGGTTGCCACCATTGTCGTTTATCGAATTCAAGTGATCGATCTCTCCATCGCATGGCGCTACTGTTACCGGTACGCACGATAGAAAATGGCCTAAAGAGGAATCCGAAATCTCAGAGAGCTAACGATGGCCGGAGGCTCGCTTTCAGGAAACACGAGGGACGGGATGGACGGTCTGCTTGCTGGGTGCACGTTTCGGGCCGAGCGCCTGTGTTTCAACCACCAACCGACGCCGCCAAGCAAAGCCAAGAGGGCTTGAGAGGAGCGGAACAGGAGAGGCGGCCAGCTCCGGCGGGAATGATTAAGGTACGGAGCCAAGCTCAAACTGCCCCTGGGTCGATAGCCTGCCTGACCATTGGCTCCCTGCGCCGCTCATGCTGCGCTACTCCCTCCGCTTAGCGATTCTGACGCTGCCAAGCGCGGCCAAGCCGACTTGATCAGGCTGGCTGGCGGGACTACAGTCTGAATGTGCCTGCGCCGCAAGTCCTCGGAAATTTCCAGCATCCCGCCCTGATCGCCTTTCTCCACTCCTCACCCTCGCCAAAACTTAGCCTTGCCAAGCGATATAGATTGGAAACATAGTGTGCTCTCGTTCTGGAGCCGCATCGGGATGTCTTGGAAGTTTCAAATCCCGACGCCACTCGCCGGGAGCCATCAGCCTCTGTGCGGAAGGCGATACTGCCTGGAGCACTGTGAAATGCTAATATAAAAGAACCAGCGCATCCGCCCCATCTCTTCTTCATCCAGCAACACAGTCTTTCGCTTCAGTCGTTTAACACATTCACTCTTTTCTACACTCACTTCACCGATCTGGGATCGTTCTCTGCCTTTCACTTACCAACAAACAAGATGTTCTCCAAGTTCTTCGTCCTCCCTCTTCTGGCGGCCTCCGTCATGGCCGTTCCTGCCGATGACACCTTCGGCTACGACCTCGTCCGCCGTGCGGACTTCCCTATCCCCGCCTCCAAGGGCAACGTCAAGTACAGCTCTGCCAAGGCCATCTCCGGCACCTTCGACGGTGGCATGAAGACCTACGGCCGTGGCGTCTCCTGCACTGGCCAGGCCGAGGGTGGCGACAAGGATGCTGTCTTTATCCTCGAGAACGGCGCTACCCTGAAGAACGCCATCATCGGTGCCGACCAGATCGAGGGTATCCACTGCAAGGGCTCCTGCACCATCGAGAACGTCTGGTGGACCTCGGTCTGCGAAGACGCTCTCTCCTTCAAGGGCGACGGCAACGGCAAGGTCATCGGCGGTGGTGCCCGCGGCGCTGATGACAAGGTCATCCAGCACAACGGCATTGGCTCCATCTCCATCGATGGCTTCACCGTTTCCGACTTCGGCAAGCTCTACCGCTCGTGCGGTAACTGCAAGAAGATGGGCCAGCGTAACGTCACCATCAAGAACGTCAAGGCCTACAACGGCAAGCTCCTCGCCGGTATCAACTCCAACTACGGCGATGGTAAGTTCCCTCTTCACCACCAACTACATCTTGTACACGCTGCTAACACAGCTCTTTAGTCGCCTCCATCTCGGGCACCTGCGCTACCTCGGTCAAGAAGGTCTGCACCGAGTTCAAGGGCAACAACAGCGGCAAGGAGCCCACTGAGATCAGCTCCGGCCCCAGCAACTACTGCAAGTACTCCTCCGTCAAGGCTTGCTAGACGGTTCCTGTACAATCGGCGGCGGCTCCGGCCACTTAAGCTTGGGATCACTTTCGAGCTTGGGGGAAGTTTGTGGATGGCATTCTATTCTTGTATCGACTTCTAGTCCTAGAGCCTTTTCTATATCTCTAATGCACTGTGTCGCTGAGGCCTCAGCAACTAAGTTCAAATCATGGTCTGCTGTGCTCTGAAAGCAAAAGAAAGACAGCAAGCCTGTAAAGCGACAAATAAATCTTGTGACTCACCCCCCACACAAGTGAGCCCTTCTAGGAGGGTTTTTGTATAAGAATATTCCTCTCAATTGACGTCCATAGTAAGAGTATTCACCACAAAAGTGATGTTCTGGTTTTCCGCAGAGTGCTTGGTCTCCGAGCCCCACTGAAAGCGCCCCACGTAAGCCGTGGTAGGGATAGAGCTTTCACCTCGCAGCGCTTTGAGGAGCGGGAAATAGTCGACGTTAATACCCGACAAGTTGCGATCAGGGTACCAAGTGAAGACGGTTTGACCATTGCTATTCGGCCCTTGATACAATGTGCTGCGTTTATGTCAGCAGCAGAACCAACGTCGTGAGTTATATGAAGGGGAGGTACTAGGTGACACCGTCCAGCTCTTGCGTCGGTGCAGTGATGGAGGTTGGATCGTAGCCAATGGGGTCGCAATTGCCGTATGCAGCCTGCCAGATCATGACCTCATAGGCGGCGGTGGAAGCGTCAGACGCAGTGCCAGCGTCTTCGTCCAGGAACAAGTCAGCAGCTACATTCGCCACCACGTCAAGGCTAGCCAGCGTCACTTCGTTAGTTGCCGCCTCATCGGAAGTGGAAGGAACGATGGCCCAGTCCGCGGCCAACTTCAACGAGGTAAGGTCCTGGAAAGCCAAGGGGAATAACTCGGTGTTCAAGAGCGCATCTGGGTATGAATGGACCTGGCCGTGGTGTTAACGGAATCCTTCTTCAAAATAGCCTTCAGAGAATGCATACTTCAGTCGGTGTCTCGAACCAGCGCCAGGTTGAGTTGAAAACAGCGAAGTTATCGGTGCTTTCCCCGAGGTAAGTCTGTTGGGTTAGTAAGCGTTTCTTCCCGTTTGAGCGGGGGTTACCAACGGTGGTGCAGGTCAGGCCAGATCCGTCATCGCCCCAGGCGTTATTGATGATATCGTAAATACCTGAGGTGGTGTTGACAGCATCGTATTGGCCGCAGTATGTGACGTAATTGCCGTTGTAAACATAGTCGGCGTGAGCAGCGGGTATGCAAGACAATATCGAAAGCGCATAAGCGACAACAAGGTAACCTCGAGACATGTTCAGGTACGCTAGTGCAACACAACAAGTTGGGAGTGGCCAAATCTTTTAAGCGGCCTTGTCCGGACCGAGCCGCGTAGGAACGCCACTGACGGCTTTGGATGTGTTGTTGGATTTTAGCGTGGCTAAGTATAGCTCGAAAAAGCACAGACGAGCTGAGACACACAGGAAGCCTGAAGGTCATCACCCCTTGGGCTTGCATTAGGCAACATCACTGAGTTTCCAAGAAGTCGGCAAAGCACGCGATAGACCTTCGTATTTCGGCCGTGAAGCTAGTGGTGTTATCTCCACATCGATCACCCCACATTACCGTCAGCCACAAAGCGAGTAGCACGCTGGTGTCGGCATCAATTGAGGACACGACTCCTCCGAAGAAGTAGAAAATTGAAGGGTATTATCTTATCCACGTTTCACCGCATCCGATTCGGCCTCATGCCTAACATTCCCGTCCAATTCATGGAATTCGCGTGGCTGGGGAGGCAGTTCTTGCACGCTTTGAGGCGGCAGTTCTTGTGGCGGATAGTGCTTCTCCGACGGGACGCCCATCTCGGCCACGGGCAATTGCTGCTGCCCCCTCGTAGAGATGTGTTTGCGGTAGAACAGGTATCCAACGAGCGCGAGCCCGATGACGCCGACCGGCACTGCGACGCCCGCCGCGATGGCCGTGGTCCGCGTGCTGTCCGACGAGTCTGAAGTCGCCGTGGCGGACCCTGTGGAGGCCGAGGTCGCAGAGGTCACCAGCGTGGATGCTGTTTGCGTTGCTGCTGCTGTTGTTGCGCCAGCAGCTGGCGAGGCTGTTCCCGTTGCGGCTTGTGCAGAAGCTGTTTTGCATCGTCAGCATGTAGATTTCACGGGGAAGTTGTGGGGCTTACAGGTAGTGGACAAGCCGTGCTCAACACCAAGGGCGCAATAGCCGTCAAAAACCGCGACTGCGCTTGATGCCTGTGCTGACCCAGCAGTGCCACACGAGTTAGTGACCTCTGTAGAGATCATTCGTCTGAAGTAACTGCTGGAATCCGAGCAGAAGCATGTGTAGCTTGTCAGGGCTTCATTGTCACCGCACCCGCTCTGTTGCGCCCTGACCACGGTGCTAAGGACTCCTTCGGCGCAAGTGGATAGTTGTATGTAGCCGGATATCGTGTCGATGTAGTTCTTGGTGGGTACAATCGAGCTGCTGGCCGCCTGGGCGGGTGATGCGGCCAACAGCCCGAGCGCGAGTGTGAGTAGACCTCGAGATGCCATTGTCGCCGTAATATCTTCGGCTGGCGACGCTTAATTTCGAGGAACGTTGGCACAGGTGTGCGGGATCCGGGGCATTGATAGAAGATAAGAGAAAAAGACGAGCGGACAAGGCCCGCATACCCTAATTAGCTCAGATATGCACGCGCCCCTTGCGGGCCAACAATGAACGATCCGATATGCCGGCCGTTGAAGCTTGTGTAGCTTGGGGGCCATTGAGGACTTGACCTAAACAAGGGGTGATTCAGAGCAAGCTTCACGCTACCTTCTGCCCAGATCAGAGGAGCACGTTCGACGCAAAGCGTGGAAGCCACAATTTGGATCGGCTTCCGACGCTAAACCGGAACTTAGCGATACGAAGGCCGAGTCATTCAAGACCAGACGTGCAGCCTATCATGTTTGTGTGTGCTCAGAGTAGTCCGAGACTAGGAAATGGACCTCTAAAAAGCTAGCGCCTGCGAAAATATAGCCCTGGACCTTTTCCTGATTGTGGAAGGGAGCATTTCTATTGATTTGTTTGCATTGTGACCAGCTCTTCGACGGAATTTCAAGGTGGTTGTTTGATTTTCCCAAGCTCCCGTGGTGAGGAAAGCATTTTGACATGTCTTGGACAGCATCTTACCAAAACGAACGGTTCGCCGCCTCCGGGGTACTTGATTAGACCCCATTTGATTCTATGCAGCCGTAACCTATCTTCATTATAGGTCTTCAACGTGACCCACTAAATTGTCTCTCAAAGCCACCGATTTAGGAGTCCTTGAGACGCGCCATGCTAAAAATAGAGGCTGCCAAGTCGTTAGTCAAAAGTTCCGAGATATCTACTCAGGTCTTCCATCACTTTTGCCATGATTTCGTAGCGATGTGATCGCTCCATCCAGATTCAGCAAAGTGAGAAATAAAATGCTAAGTAGATTGCGGGGCTCTACCCACGTCACTTCAGCGATCCATGCCTTGGTCTCCCCGCCTCGTGGGAAAATGAGAAGGGCTAGACTGAGCTAATGTAAAAGTGATCACTATTCGGACCTGTCCTAGGTAACCACAGTAGTCAATGTACAGTATTTGAGCCCTCGTTCCTTGCTGATGATACTGTATTCTTCGTCCGGGGGCAGACGATACAGATGTCCGGACGCAGATGTATATTTCACATTCTTACAAATACGCCTGGGAGATATAACCAATTCCCCCTGTAATCGGGGTGCGAAATGCTGCAAGATTACTGGTACCGCCAAACTGAAAATCCCAGAGGCGGGCCAAGGTAGCTCAACTCTCGTTTGTTACGTCTCGTTAGAGGGACATTCTGTTGAGTTGGAATTTACTTATTTTAAGATAGAAAAAGAAGGTGTGAATTAGTTGGACATAGCAATAAAACGTGTAATACAAGTATCTTTCCCGATAACACCTCATAGGCTTTTCGCGTATGCGAAAAGCATGCAAAGTTCCCTCCGACCTGGTATACCATGATGCAGTTGCGCATCCCCGCCTTCAAAAGCTCAAGTTGCAACGCCGAGTCCATACCCTAAAACCCCCGTGATTATTGCCGCGTCACAGCCCTCCAGCTGTCATGGCGGGACCAGCCGCCCTGCTGATCGTTCAGCCCGCCGTCAGACTGCGAGTTCGACACGGTGAACTCGGTTCTCACACTGATGCCTGCCGCCCCGTGCTGCATCGTCGCCGCCGTCGGCGTGGCCGGCGCGGCAAACGCCTTGGAAGTCTCGCGGTCGTCGATCAAGTCCTTACTGCTGCCCAGGGAGTGCAGGTCGTCGTCTCGGAGGGACGAGCTCCCGCTGTGCTCCAAGTCCACGGTGGCGCCCGCCACTCCCGACGTGTCCTGCAGCGGGATGGCTTTGCCGCCGGGGCCTCTGGAGCCGCCGGCGCCACCGCCCCACCGCGTGCCGGTGCCGGTGCCGGTGGCGTAGAGCTCCTGCGACGAGCCGAAGTGCGAGGACCCCGACGAGCTGAAGAGCGGCTTGATGGGCGGCACGCAGATGACGATGATGGTGACGAACGTCTCGCGCGTGCCCCACTGGATCGAGACGACGATGTTGTTGATGGACTGCAGCCCCAGGATGCCGCGCAGCAGCGCGCAGGCGACGATGAAGAAGGATGATGAGAGAAGCACCGAGATGAGCAGTTTGCGCTTGAGCGGGATCTTGGCCGACCACAGGACATTGGCCGGGATGAGGACCAGGCCGATATCGTTTCTGTTGGGTTTGTTAGGCAAGCACGAAGGAATACAGAGTGTAGCTTACAAGATGTTAAGGACCATCAGCAACACAACGGTTGACGTCGTTCTCGTACATTGATCGCCTGCGTATGGCACGATCTGCCAGTTGCGTTGGATCGGCGTCTGTGCTCTGTTAGCTTATCTGTCGAAATTATGTTATAGCGGGCGTCTTACGCAGCGACAGAAGATAAGGAGGATCAGAGTTATCCATGACACAAAGCAAACAACAGCCATGACCTTGACCCACTTGTGTTGCCATGTTCCAGCACTGAGAGAGTTGTTAGAACGGACCGAAAGAGAAGCAGTGCGTAGATACGTACGTCAACCTGTTGTAGTATCCGAGCACTTGGCCCTTCAAAGTCCAGATCAGAGTAACGTATGTGAACCAGGCAGCGAAGAGAGCTTTGGACCCTGTCGTGAAAGATTCGATCATAGGCTCCGTAAGCTGTTGGGCCGTCTCATCATTCAAGCCGACGAATGACCCATGCGTGACTTCGAAATGGTCAGATGTGCGAATGAGTTGAGAGTGGGTACACGGCACTTACTGACAACATTCAGCAAGGCAGGGTCGAAGGTGAAAAAGATCTGGTAAATATCAGTACGCAGTTTGCTGCCGAAGTCGGGATGCGGCTTACCATAGACAACCCGGCAAAAAGGTCATCCCAAGAGAAACCCTCGAAGCCGACCGATTTCCATCTGGCGTAAAAACGGAGGACGAAGATAGCCATGCCTATGCCATACTCGAGCCATTGCTCCAGGATGAAGGCATTCTGTACATCATTCAACATATTCGGTGTACACAGCTTTGAAAGAGAGTCGAGGAGAACTGAGTCATGGGCGAGCAGGAGGCTCAAGCGTGTGGTTGAAAATGGCCGGCCAGGGCGGCGGGTGCAGGCAAGCTTAAAACCAGGCACGCACGCAGGGACAAAAAGCAAAGCAAATGATTTCCAGAACAGAAGATGCGAACGCCGGACTATCCCCGCGTTCTGGGTAGTGACGGCGGGTGGCTCGTTCGGCGCTACAGGGCCTAGCTCGACGCTATGGGACGCCACCCTCCCTTTGACAAGCAAGAGGAAGGATGCGGAGCTGTCACCTACTCCGCGGCCCGTCTGGAAGACACTGGGTGTTTCGGGTGGAAGTGCGGCTAGGAGTAAGCGCTGCCTTTAGCACTCGATGGTGGCAGATGCGGTTGGCAGGCAAATTGTTGCGCGGCTTACTGATCTACAGGGACCGTGGTAGTCGAAGGATGACGAGATGGAGCCGCTGACTCTGTTCTGCCCAAGATCGCCCAAGGATTAATCTGCCACTTCGGATATGGCACTTGGCTCCTTTCTTTGCCCCGCACACTGACGAGGACCCTTGTTTTTCCATACGCAATCACAAATCTCTCGGGCACAAAGATGCGAGATCCAGGGGGCCCGCCGATCTTGCGGTTGAACATTGACCTTCACACGGGTCGGGTAGAGCACTGTTTGCCGAGCTGGGACCGTTTGCGGAAAGACTGGCTGTCACTTGGGTCACTAGCCCAAGCTCTCGGAACACATAGCCATCTAGTGCCCGCCTACAGACGTGTTGACGGCTGGTCTGCCGTCCTCCCGCGCCATCGTCTGTGCGCACTAGTGAAAAGGCCCGTCCACGTCAACACCCGCTGCGTCGTAAAGAAACAAGAATCAGTCGAAGCCCTTATCCGAAAGAGTGTGCATTACTCATTTAATCTCGTTAGTTGGACAGGCCCAGGCACTTAGAGGTCGGAAGCTGTGCATCACTTCACTGTCGTTATCCGATGTTGACAAAATCGATGTCGTCAGGAGGATCTTGCTTAGGATTCCTACCAAACTGAGCCCCATCAGTCCTGCATGAACCCGTCCCGTTGGGATTCCAAAGAATCATGTTGACCGATGTCACCATGCTAAACCAAATGCACGTAAAGGGGTGCAACGAGGTAAGCACGCGTGACGAGGCTCAATTTCTTTTCAAGGCCGTCGTTAGCTATTCCAACGCATGCTCTGTCTGATATCTTCACCGGCGGCCGGGTTGTCCTGGAAGAAAAGCAATGGGTGCGATCTCGGTTCATGGATCCACACCACTGCGAATCGTTGATGGGGGGAGCAATCACATCGCCAAGCACTCACCCTCTATAACGGGACACTTGGCGATCTTTCATCTGCGCCAAATTAGCAGTGCAGGGGTCTATATCTGCAGCCAGTAGCATGGAGTGTCTCGTCGAGCGGAAGAGGCGGGAGAGCATGAAGACCGCATACCACATCTGAAAGGGGTATGGGCAACGAACCCCTTCTCGATAACCCCGCATTAGCTTTTGTTCCTGCGAACACTTGCGCAGTGCTCAACTATCTCCGGGTTTAATATAGTCGCTGTATCCGAGGAACGATGTCCGGTGGTAAGTCAACCTGCTTCAGTTCGGTTTCTGGGACCGCCTGGAGGGATTTTACTGCCCAAAGACGAGGGCCGTCATCATTTTCATTCCGGTCTTCCACCCGACGGATCCAAAGGTGCCGGAGTTGAAGAGCTAGGCAAAGTGACTGGGATAGGCGAAGAGGTCGCTAGTTGGAACTCCGTTTCTCCATTCAGCCATGTATTGATGTGAAACTCTTCCAGGGGAGCGGCTCGCTCCCGATCTACCTTTTTTCCCGGATCTGCAGCCCGAGTCTGGTGTTCTCAGACCCACATGCGGCTTATCCCCGAGGCTTTCGGCGACTCCGTCGTTGGGTTTCTTGCGCAACAAAAGCACATGCGGGGAAGCCATTGCCCCGGAAGAAATGTGCTGATGAACCACGCGGGTCTACCAAGATTCGAAAAGGGTGGATTTGAGGGACACAAAGCCGGTAAGCACACCACTGACTCCGTGACGGGGGCTTTCTTTTTCTTTTTTTCTTTTCAAGCGGGTTGACCCAGTTTTGCGGCCTGGCCCCGAGATGCATGCTGCCGAGTCAGAAAGAGTTTCAGCAGCATGCGATTCACGCCCCAATTGGGCTGCCGCATTCCACGCACGGAGACTGATGGTGTCTCGAAATCGAGGACATGACGTTAGGCTTCGCAGGGCTGGGAGCCAAGGTGGTGAAGAGAAATTGGGTCGAAGGAGAGTAGAAGTGGTCGTTGGAGGGAGTCGAGAGGCTGACTCGAAGCCAGATACGGTGTGGCACTCAGGTGATGAGGTGATTGACTTTCGGTAGGTTCGACACAGCGGAGATCTGCAGGCGCGCTCGGGTAGTTCCCTGCAGCGGGTGACAACGCTCCGGTCCCCCCTTAGCACTGCAGACCGCAACACAGATGCAATACGGCCGCAGAGGGACAAAAGAGAGAGAAAAAGCGCCACGTACGCATACGTGGTTCACCGCAGGGTTGCTGAGTCATTCTGGCACGTGACCAGCGATCGCGGGACACCCCCTTGTCCTGGGAGGGGCGAGCAAGCTAAAAGAGCCCACTTACGTCGCATGAAAACATGCGGGGGGGTTTTGCGGTGCCGCGGCCGGGTCCCATATAAGATGGTGCACTTTGCTTCCGACATTCTGGGTCCGCCAGAATTGTTCGTCGCGAAAAGGGAAAGAATCCAAAGCAAAGCAGAAGAAGGAAGTCGCTCGCTTATCAGTGAATTTTGTTGGCCGCTCTTATCTCTACTATTTTTTTCCTCGCCCCCAACCGGCGGCCACAAGGAATAAAAAATAATCCAGGTCCCAAAACCATGGCCTCGGGCGTCGTCTACTCGGACGATCGAGCCAACGCCAACGCTAACGTCGACGAGGAGAAATCGTCGGGTAGCGGTGGCGCCAGGTCGCAAACGGCGTCGGAGGCGTACCTGGACGAGCTGACGCAGTCGGTCAGCGCCTCCATCTACGAGGGTCGCTACGAGAACGGCCGCCGGTACCACACCTACCGCGAGGGTGCCTACCCGCTGCCCGAGGACGAGCGCGAGCAGGACCGCCTCGACCTGATCCAGCACTGGTTCGGCCTCGTGCTCAAGGGCGAGCTGGTGCGCGCTCCGTTGAACTTCGACGACGACGACAACCAGCAGCTCCAGCGACGCGTGCTGGACATCGGCACCGGCACCGGCCTCTGGGCCCTGGATTTCGCAGATGCGCACCCCGACGCCGCGGTTATAGGTGAGTTCTATTTTTTTTTTTTATTCCTGCAAGAAAGGGCACAGATTTTGGGCCGCGGATCGTCCGGTTCGGAAAAGCCGGATAACGAGGTACTGATTGTTGGCGCAGGAACCGACCTGAGCGTTATACAGCCCGAATGGTGCGAACAAGAGCCCGTCCACGCTGACTGACGGCTGACCATGTGCGTGTGCAGGACGGCGCCAAACTGCCACTTCATCATCGACGACGCCGAGTCGGACTGGGTCTTCACGGACAAAGAGTCGTTCGACTACGTGCACGTGCGGTACCTGTACCCGGGCATCGGCGACTGGGCGCGGCTGTGGGAGCAGTCGTTCGAGCACCTGCGGCCCGGCGGCTGGGCCGAGTCGCAGGAGATCTCGGCCTGGTTCTACTCGGACGAGCCGGGCTTCGAGCACAGCAACATTCAGTTCTGGCAGGAGACCATGGACGACGCCACGGCCCGCATAGGCAAGCGCTTCAACCGCGCCCACGAGCAGAAGCAGCACATGATCAACGCCGGCCTGGTCAACGTCACGCAGGAGATTATCGAGGTACGTCTCTTTGTTCGCATTCGTGTGCCTCGGCTAAGTGTGTGTCTAGATACCCGTGGGGACGTGGGATAAGCAGAATCTAGAGGTGGGCAAGTGCGCCTTGCTCAACGTTTTCGAGGGGCTGGCACCCACGTCGCTAGCCATCTTTAGCCGCGTGCTGGACTGGGACATGCCTCAGATCGAGACGCTGCTGGCGGCCGTCAGGAATGAGTTCTTGTACTCCAAGTGGAAGACGCACCTCAAGTTTTACTTTACATACGGCCAGAAGCCGCCGCACGACTAGAATGAAAGACTTAATTGGCTGGCCAAGAAACATTACATTAATGATGAATTGTTCACGTAAACCAAGAGCTTGTTGGCTCCGCCGCACGCTTCGGTCGAGTTGCCCGAGCAGGCGAAGTTGCAGCCTGCGAGCAGTGGGTCGGCGGCGTCGGGAACGACCAGGCTGTCGGCGGGTTTGGTCGCGCCTCCGTAGCATTCGTAGTAGTACTCGGCGCCGCAGTAGGCGAGCCCCTTGGCCGCGCAGGCGTCCAGGCATTTGGCGACGGTGGCCGAGCTCGAGTCGATGGCGACGCTGGTGGCCAGGGTGCGCCTGTTGTCGACGTTGTCCCGGTAGCAGCTGACGAGGCTCCAGCTCCCGTACGACTGGCGCGCGAAGAACTTCTGCGTCCACGCCGTGTCTTCGGTCACGCTCAGCCGGAAGCCGCCGCCGCACTTCTGCCTCGCGTCGCCCGCGCACGCGCTCGAGCAGTCGTCGGCCGCGGGCGTGGCCGGCAGCGACGGGCCGCACCAGCACTCGGAGCCGTACTGCGTGCCCGCATACTTATATCCTTTCTCCCGGCAGGCCGACGCGCAGAGGCCCGGCGTGTTGGACGAGTTGGCGTAGAGCTGGGTGGGGAAGGCGCGAGTGGCGCCGTCATCCGTGTAGCAACCTTTAGCCGCGATGCCGCTCGGCAGGCTCGCCGCCAGCTTCGCGCCCCAGACGGCCGCGTTCTGGAGCGAGGCCCCCAGCGTGCTCTTCAGGTAGCACGGCCCGTTCGAGATGTACGCCACGTCGACGCAGCCGTCGGTCGAGTCGCACTGCGAGACGCAGCCCGCGAAGCTGCCCGGGTACGTCGGCGCCCCCATGTCTCCGCCCTGGTGGTCGATGCCGCATTCGATCTCGAAGAGCTGGCCTCGAGGGCCCGAGAACGTCTTTCCGTCGGAGCCCGGGCAGGAGATGGCCGTCGTCGTCGCCGAGGAGCTGCTACTGCTGCTGGTCGAAGAGGTGGTGGTGCTGCTTGAACTAGAGGCGGTGGTGGTGGAGGAGGATGACGACGAATTGGTCATGAGCTTCGCTCCCAGAACCGCGTTGTTGGAGATGGCGGATCCGACCGAGCTCTTGAGATAGCAGCTTCCGTATACCCACGCCACGTCGACGCATCCCGGATTGCCGTCACACGCATCAATGCAGAGCTCCAGGGTGCTCGCAGATGTTGTGAGCATGTCGCCCGCGTCTACGAATAATGTCAGCCGCTATGTATGGATGGTGGCAAGGCTAACTTACAGTGATCCGTGTAGCACTCAATCAGGTAGTTGTTCCGGTTCTTGCTAGTATACGTCGTGCCGTTGGCAGCCGGGCACGCGAGAGCAGTAGCCGAAGAAGTGGCAGAAGATGCCATCACCGTAGTAGCCGTGGAACCTGTAGAGCCCGAGATTGTTGGAGTGACTGAGCTCATTGTAGAGACAGAGACAGTTGTAGAGGCCGAGATAGTTGTAGACACTGGGCTCGTAGAGACCGAGATATTTGTGGAGACTGATGCAGTTGTGGAACCTGAAGTCGTTGTGGACGTGGATCTACTGGTGGATGAAGCACATGCAGAAGGCCCGGTGTTTGAAGCCAAAGCGTACATGTTGAGGTAGCCACCACTGCCACAGTACTCTGTCGAGTTGCCGCCGCACGTCATGGTACAACTGCTTGCAAGAGACGACACGATCGAGCAGGCGACAGTGTTGCCACAGTAGCACTGCTGGAAGTTAGTATAACCCAGTTGACATTATGAAAAGGGGCTTACCTCAGCACCATACTCTACACCAAAGTACTTGTAGCCAGAGCAAAAAGTGGCGCAGGACTCCACAGTCATGTCGGATTTCGAAGTGCTCTTTTCCGACAGTGCTCTCCCCGAACTGGCCTCGCTGTAACACCCAAGGAGTGAGTAAGACCCAACTTGGCTTGGAGATGACGGCTGGACAGCGGTGGTGATATTGCCCGTCGAAAAGACTGAGAGGCGGTAGCTGTTGCCGCAAATCTGAGACGAGTTCCCTGCGCAGGCCATGGTGCACGCCTGATCACTAGTTATTTGAGCCTTGTAGCCCATCGAGTTTCCACACCAACACTACACGAATTGTCATTATGCTGAATGGGAAAGGAGAATCAGTCATCTTTACCTCGACACCGTACTCTAATCCAGCGATCTTGTAACCCTGACCAGCACAATTAGCTGCGCAAGAGTCAATTGTGTTGTCATCCCGGGAGTAAGCCTTGACAGCCAACACTGAGCCTGGATCAGAGTAGCACCCTTGGTAGGTCATGCCCGAGAACGATCCAGGAGATGTGGGCGCTACTGCAGTGCTCTGCGAAGGATCGGGGTAAGGATCATCTCCGACCTGGAGGCGCGGGTACCCAAAATCGAAAGCCTTGGTTCCTGTCCCGTCGAAGTTGTCAAGGAATAGCCGTGCCTTCCCTGCTGATGAAGCGAACATGCTACCCGCATCGTGACCTATAGGAGCGTAGTCAATGGTACACGAGCTTGTGGGCGGGAAGGCTTTGATGAAGTTGAAAAATCGCTCGTTGCGATTAGCCCCCGTAGTTGTAGGCCCACAGCTGGACGAGTCGTCCCCGAGATCCAGAGTCCCTCGAGCATAAGCAATGCTCTTGGTATTGTAATTGGCCAAGACTGCAGGCCGTCCAGCAGCGACCAAAGCCGCGCCGTAAGTGTTTGTGTACGAAGACAAGCCATCTCGCCAGTCGTCGTATGTCGAGCACGTAGAGTAGTCAATGGGTCGGTCCAAGCTCATCCACCCATAGCTGTTGGGGTTTCCGACCCAATATACGATGGGAGTTTTCGTACTGAGGTTGTCGCCCACTTCGCAGTACCTTTGCACCGTCTGAGCGCCCAGCGAATGTCCAGCAATCACAATCTAGTCGAGCCAGTCAGCATTCCCTGCCATTAGTCTAGATCTAATGTGCTTACCTGGTTGATATTAGGGAATACCGACTTGTCGTCGAAGTACTTGGTCAGTTGATCCAGAACGGCGAAGGAGGACACAGTGGTCTGTGTCTTCGGATACTGGTTGTTCGCTCCAGAAGCCCACTGCGAGCCCTTCCAGACAAGCGCAGAGGTGGTAGAGCCTTTGGTGTCACTCCAGGGGTAGCCTCCGGTGTACTTGTCGTCTCCGTTGGTGAAGTAAGGGGCCAAAATGGCGACGCTGTCCGTGCTTACTTCGGGATGGTCAGTCACTTGAGCCAAGGCCGAGAGCCTGGCATGAATTAGTGGTGATTCGACCAGTCAAAGACTTTGACATCCTACATGTTGCTCATGTATGTGTTTGGGTCACGGTTGAGCCCATGGATGACGATGACTGCTCGCTTGAGCGCTGTGGGATCCAGTCTCCTCCCATTGCTGTTCAGGGACATGTAATTCAGCAGAGTGGTATTCTTTCTATTAGTATCTTTGATGTTGAAGTAGGTGATTTCGGCGCCGGGGACGACGGGCAGAGAGGTGGTAATGTTCTCCCCGACATATTGCTGTGCGTTGCTCAGGGAGGCAACGCTGAAAACGACTTGGGCGCTGAGCAGCCCTTTGAGCGGAGAGAACAGCATTTCAAACGAACGACAGAAGGTAAGTGGAGTGGCCAGCAAAGGTCACCACCGACAGAAATGCAATGTGTCGGCTGCGCGCGGAATGCATGGCAGCGAGCTTGAGCAGCCTTTTGAAAGCTTTCGCGCCACATGGTCTATTTTCCCTCCTTTGGTCTCAGCACGGATGGAGGCGGCCTCTCGCCTCTGATTCAAAGTCCAGATTCTACTCAGGAGATAGAAGATTGTGTGAAGTGGTGAAGGAAAGTGCCGTGTTAAATGATGGAATGGAGGCTTGCCAAGCAACATTTGTGGTCATGAGGCGGGCTGAAGCGGCGGTCCAGTACTCAGGTACAGGTATAGTTGCCAAGCCACCAGGAAGGTGGCTGCTTGCCGGATACTGATGACATTCTGGGGACAATGTCCTTTTGAACGAGAAATCTTGCCACCTCCGCTTAGCCAGCGCTCTAGAACCAGCGGGAGCGGAGCGGCCGATGGCGTAGTCCAAGACAGCAAAGCGCCGAGTAAGGCTATCTTGGCAAGTGAAGCGCCACTGCAATATCCTATCATCAGATGAAAGACCGGAGTGCACATCTGCAGATGGAATACCTAGTTATGGGCTCTTGATGGCAAAGAGCATGTAGGGGAAAGGGAAATTGGACGCGTGACTGCCCAACTAGCCGCTGGGTACGAGTCAGGCGGACGAGCGCGAAAGGCCGGAGGAGAGGCCGGCGAAGCTTGCGGCTGTTCTTTCCGGGCGGCCCATCCCACACTCATCTCCCGCACGCTTCTATCGCACAAGCTATCGTCTGACTCTTAATTGCGCTAGCTTGCGTAGACAACGTCCCGGACTCCGAGCATTGTTTGTTTGAGTTCAGAATGCATGAACCTCGGTACTCAACCACGATCGATCACCACGGGAGGTACGTATATCACTGACGATCTTCGCCAATCTCATGGCCCAGATGGGCCGACCCGTATTCAGCCGCAGATTTGGCCAGGGTGACTATCCCAGCAGCCGAGGCATCAAGCCCCAGCTCCGTTGCTCCACGTCCACTCTTTTCTAGGAGGAAAACTGTCGCCTTTTTGATCAACACTACGAGATCTTCGGCATCCACAAATCTCAATGACCCGCTCGTTCGCCTGCTATTGCTCGGAGCGCTAGGACGTAGGTCCAGTGAGCGTGCCTTCAGGTTTGTACGCAGTATGGGCCGAATGCTTCTTGAAGTAGTAGCCCCACTACGCCGGCTTGGGAAACATTGGCCCGTTCATTGGATTCGTTCTTGCCCAAAAATGAACAGGGAGACAGCGAATGCGGTTCTTATCCCCGGGGTAAGCGAGTCCATCGCGATCAAACTGGGTTTTTTTGTATTGCAGACGTCATGTTGCAGTTGCGTTTACCAAATTTCTTCGCGCTGGGCTGAAGCCTTACCCAAGTTCGGTTGATGTTTCTACCAGTGTAGTGTCTCTTCACACCACCGAACCATGCTCTAGGCCTTCCAAGCGCTCTTGGATGTTCAGTGTCTGCCGATGTGCTCGTGTCCGAACCCACTGCAGCTCGTATTGTGGTTTAGCTGCAGCTATTGGAACTGGCGAAACTTGCCTACCGCCCTAGAAAGTGTGCTATATAGAGCTCGAGTGAGTTCCGACCTCCTGTACCTACCATCCTCAGCGGTGACTTCGCAGTTCTCAACATGCATTTGTCCAGTGTTTGTCTAGTCCTCAGCGGGCTTCTCCTTCAGCAGACCAAGGCTGCCCCAGCCCCTGTCCCTGAAAATGGGCTCGAGAAGAGGGACCTGAGCAGCATCCTGAGTGCCCTCAGCACCCTGAAAAGCCCTACGCCCATCTTGAACCAGCTCAAGCAGGTCCAAGCAACAGCAACGCCAACCAGCGTAGAGGAGGCACAGGCGCAGCTCGCGGCCATCTACTCTGCAACGCCGACCAACATCTTCGAGAACATCGCGCAGCAAATCGCCGACGGACTGTCGACGCTGACTGTAGTCCAAGCTCTCGGCTTCTCCCCCAGCGGCGAGAACTCGCAAGCCAACAGCAACACGCGCAGCCCGGCGAAGACCATCTATCCCAAGAAGTCGTCCTCGGATGCGCCCTACTCGATCAGCGAGACGGAGCTCCGCCAGGCCATCTACATCCCTTCGGACTTCACCTACGGCGAGAAGCAGCCGGTCATCTTCGTGCCGGGCACGGGCTCGTACGGCGGCATTTCCTTCGGCTCCAACCTGCGCAAGCTGCTGACTGGCGTGTCGTACGCGGACCCGGTCTGGCTGAACGTGCCGGACGCGCTGCTGCGCGACGCGCAGACGAACGCCGAGTTCGTGGCCTACGCCATCAACTACATCTCGGGCGTGTCGAACAACGCCAACGTGTCCATCATCTCGTGGTCGCAGGGCGGGCTGGACACGCAGTGGGCCTTCACCTACTGGCCGTCGACGCGCGCGCTGGTGTCCGACTTCGTGCCCGTCAGCCCGGACTTCCACGGCACCGTGCTGGCCAACGCCATCTGCCTGAACCCGGGCGCCGGCCTGGTCGGCCTGGGGCCCTGCGCGCCCGCCGTGCTGCAGCAGGAGTACAACAGCAACTTCGTCACCGCCCTGCGCGCCCACGGCGGCGCCGACGCCTACGTGCCCACCACCTCCGTCTTCTCCGGCCTCCTCGACGAGATCGTCCAGCCGCAGTCGGGCACCGGCGCCTCGGCCCACATCAACGACTCCAGGGGCGTCGGCACCACCAACGCTGAAGTGCAGGTCGTGTGCAAGGGCAAGGGCCCTGCTGCCGGCTTCTACACCCACGAGAGCATGCTGGTCAACCCGCTGACCTACGCCCTCGTCGTCGATGCCCTGACGCACGATGGCCCGGGTAGTGTCGACAGGCTGGATCTGGATACCGTGTGCTCGACCGTCGTGGCCGAGGGGCTGGGACTGGACGCGTTGTTGGAGGTTGAAGGCGTGAATGTTCTGGCGGCCGTCAACCTGTTGACCTACGCCGACAGGAGGTTGGCCGAGCCGGCGCTGAAGGCTTATGCGACTGCTTGAGGGAATAATACTGCTGGGGAAAGGCAAATGGTCTCGCAAAAGCCACTGCCCTCTCTAGATAGCACAGGACGTAAATGCACGTTTTAAAAAGTAATACAGACATATTCGATCTGACTGCAACTGCTCATAGAAGCGATGAATAAATGTTGTGCTGATGCTTTTTGCTGAAAAGTTAGTTGACGGATGAAAGCAGGTGATGGACTTTGGTGTGCATCGGAAGATGCAAGGCGTGCTAGGATACCCATTATTCTACACCAAGAGTAGAATGAAGCTAGCCAGGAAGCAAATGCGGACGCCAATGCTTATATTTGCAGCAATATTGCGGCAGATCGCAAGCTTCCCCGCATACCATCACCCGCCCGACAGCGCCCCATTCCGCACCAAATCGCAGCTGCTAACTCCTTCTGCCGAACCCCGAGGCTTAGGCTGCCCCACCACGGAACTGTACATCGGATCGTCACAACAATACGTCATATATAGCTTCAGCTCAGCGATCTCTTCTCCTGGCCTTTTCTCGTTCAGCTCACAGCTTCAGAAATCAACCAACCTTACCACCAACGTCGAGAAAAAGACAGATCCAAGCCAATTGAAGCAAAAAAGAGAGCCAGTAACAAAACATGGCATCCACGCAAAATGTTCCGCCCGCTCCGCAGGGGGCGCGCAAGTACGGCGCGTACCAGAACGAGATTTACGCAAAGGGCATGCTGCACAACGTCTTCCCCGCCGTGACGACCGACCCCAACAAGCTGGAGGCGCAGGCGGAGCGCGACATGAGTGCGCGCAGCTACAAGTACATCGCAGGCGGCGCCGGCGAGCGCGCCACCATGGATGCGAACCGTGCCGCTTTCCGGACCTGGAAGGTAAAGATGTCATTTCACGTCTTTTTTGAGATTTGGCCGCTGATGCTCCCGCACAGCTCATCCCCCGCATGCTGCGTCCAACAACCAACCGCGACATGAAGATTGAGCTCTTCGGACAGCAGTACGACACACCCTTGCTCTTCTCGCCCGTAGGCGTGCAGTCGATCTTCCACGACGAGAAGGAGACGGGCGTCGCCGAGATTGCTGCCGAGATCGGGGTGCCCTACATCCTCAGCACCGCGGCCTCGTCGACCATCGAGGAGGTGGCCAAGGCGAACGGACCCGATGGGAAGAGATGGTTCCAGCTGTACTGGCCGCACGATGACGACGTCACCGTATCCGTGAGTCTCTTCTCGTTATATCCCCTCCATCAACGACCTGATGCTGATGAACGCCCGGATAGCTGCTCAAGCGCGCCAAGGAAAACGGTTACAGCGCGCTCGTGGTGACGCTGGATACGTGGGCGATGGCCTGGCGGCCGTGGGATTTGGACCAGGCGTACGTGCCGTTCGTCAAGGGCATCGGGTGTGATGTCGCCTTCTCGGATCCCGTCTTCAGGCGGAAGATCAAGGAGAAGTACGGAAAGGAACTTGAAGAATGCGGCCTTGCCGCAGCGCAGGAGTGGGTGAAAACCTGCTTCTCCGGTGAATCACACAGCTGTAAGTTCTCAACTCCAGACGAGATGGATCGGGGTACTGATGGGGAAACTCAGGGGATCAGATTGAGCTTTTGAAGAAGAATTGGGACGGTCCAATCATTCTGAAAGGCATTCAGCATCCCGACGACGCCATCAAAGCAGCAGAAGCGGGAGTGCAGGGCATCATCGTCTCAAACCACGGTGGTCGGCAGCTGGACGGTGCCGTTGGCTCGTTGACGATGCTTCCAGAGATTGTCAAGGCAGTCGGCGACAAACTGGCTGTCCTCTTCGACAGCGGGGCTCGGACTGGGGTTGATGTGATTAAGGCGCTGGCCCTTGGAGCAAAGGCTGTGTGCATCGGCCGACCGTGGGTATACGGGCTTGGAATCTCGGGCAAGGCCGGAGCCCGCGACGTGATGAAGGGAATCCTTGCGGATCTGGACCAGAGCATGGGTTTGGCTGGCATCAAGGACATCGAGGGCTGCAATCGTAGCATGATCAGGCGCGTCGAATATCCAGGAGACAAGCCGTCAAGCAATTGAGGACAATACGGGAGGGTCAGTCTAGAGGAGCAAGGTGTAGAGTAACCGCAAAGGACGGGGAACCAGTTCGTGTTTGTGGAAAGAGAGTTTCTCCAGATGCTACTAGCACTGAAAATACGGAAAATGAGACCGTTATTTCTCCAGACTTCAGCAACGCTCTGTGACGGGGAAGTCTCAATGGAGGAGAGACTCAGTACTGACAACAGGTGCAAAGCGTCGAGATAGATGCAATGACCAATGGAGAAGACCAAAGGGGCGATTCGAAGAGCCGGACGCAATAAAGGATACGACCGGGGATAAGGTTGGATGGTTTCGGACCGGGGCGCTCGACGGAATTAAGCTCTTACTTTAGATTTTCCCGGTGGAGCAAGCGATAACGCCACGCGCGAGAGCGGTGTTGTAATTGTGGAATCGAATACGAAGACTGTATACAGGGGCGGGGTGATGGGGAGTGACGCAGGCACGGAGATTGCCATGACCTGAGTAGCTGCATACGAGGGACATGTACCAGGGTGAGTGGTGTCCGGGAGAAAGCCGCGTCACTATAGCGTGAGAAGTAGAAGAGGGCAAGTTGAATAATGGCAGCGTTTGATTGGGGGACTTTAGGTCAGGATGGATCTCAACGGTGAGTTGATCGGAGAGGAGGCGGTGGTCTGTTCTCATGACGCGGCGACCAGAGGGTGCTCCATGCGGACGAGGATGAGAAGCATGCGGCTGCGGTGTGCAGTGACGGGGTGCATCCGAGCCGGGAAGCCGGGAGGTCGGCGTGAATTGCCGGCGTGCTGGAGTTTCTGGAAAGTCGGGCCTGACTGGTGTTTGGGTCCGGCGGGTCTAGCCCACCGGCAACGTCCTTGACGCGCCCCGACTGCCGCCCATCACGCCTCCTTCAACCCACCCACCACGCCCATGCATCGTCTTGGCTCGCTGCCGCCGCCTTGCCGCCGACACCTGGTCGCCATGTATGCGCCGTCATCTGTCTGCTACCGTCCCCGCTTCTACAC
The DNA here is from genome assembly GCA_009829795.1 of Lasiodiplodia gonubiensis. NCBI lineage: Eukaryota > Fungi > Ascomycota > Dothideomycetes > Botryosphaeriales > Botryosphaeriaceae > Lasiodiplodia > Lasiodiplodia gonubiensis. The sequence continues at coordinate 21,358 of RHKH01000118.1, read as the reverse complement.
CGCTGTCACTCTTGGCTCGGCGGCACCATGATGCTGGCCTTTACACGCGTTGCAATCTGAGCCGCAAACGCTCGATGCATGCCCAGCCGTCGATGCAGCGTATCCTGGTTGATGGACAGACTTGCGACGTTCAACGCCGGCAACCACCGTTTCTCGACGTCGTTTCGACTGTTTCCTTCCTCCTGATCCCGACCAAGCCGCAACGGAAATTACACAGGCCCTTTCCCCTCTCAGTCTCCAGTTTGTGGCGCTGTCATCTAGTCAAACGGTTACCATGTTCTAATTTGCAGCCTCTCGAGCTGCGTCGTCCTTCTCGCACCACACCCAGACTTCCTAAATGGGTCAACGCACTACCAGCAAGCAGTAGACGAGGCCGTCGACGCGAGCTCGATGAGGCGGGCACTGACGGGTTGTTTCCGCAAGGCCGGCGTGAAACGCGATCTCCCGGCCCCGCGCCCCTGCTCGGTTTCAAGCGAGTAAGGACTGCGCCCGCTCTTGGACAAACCTCCGCCGAGCCCCATCTAAACAAAACACGCCCTGTGCCTTTTCCACGGGCCCGCAAATGTCCGGATCCCAAGCCTTGACCTGGGTCTCGTACTGCGTGATGAAGTACATACATATACAACCCGCCAACCGCCCCTAGTTGGCTCTTCACGAATCCACGGATCTCGCTATTCATTCTTTTTACAGTCATTCTTTGCAACTTGCCCAGCATGCTGGCGCCTTCATTCGCTTTACTGCTGCTCTCTGCTGTGCAGAGCACCACCGCAGCTCTTACCAAGTCCAACCTTGAGACCCACGTCGATTCCTTGGCCCTGGACTTCGAGTTCGGCCCTGTCAAGGAGGCCTACTGGACCAGCATCCCCCACCACCGCAGGACTCCTTTCGCTGTCTCTCCCGACGGCAAGAGCGCCTACCTGGCCTACCTCGACAGCAGTGAGACCGATGTCCACGTCCAGCAGGTTGACCCCTCGACCTTTGCCGCTACCGGCACCACCGTCACCGTCTCTGGCGCCAAGGAGGCTGGTGGTCTTGTTGCTCACGACGATGGTTTCGCCATCCTCGTGAACGAGGCCATGCCCTCGGGCACCACCAACGCCCCTGCCGACAACACCCCGGTCCCCGTCCTGTACCGCTACACCAGCGGCAAGCAGACCTTCAAGACCTGGCTCGGCGGTCCCGGTGTCCACGCTTCCGATGGTCTCTCTGCTTCCCCTGACATGAACGGCGACCTCGTCTACTCTGCCGAGGCCGGTCTCTACGGTGCTTACTTTGTCGTTACTGACTACTCTGGTGATGCTTCCGGCCACTTCGGCGACTCGATCCAGTACATCAAGGAGGACGGCACCCTGTCCGTCATCGACGGTGCTTCCAGCTCGTGGGGCTGCAGCCACAACACCGGTATTGCTTTCGAGGCTGCCGACGCTGCTCCCTTCGCCTCCATCTGCTCCGAGGACCAGGGTGCTATCTGGCTCAACACCGGCACCACTGGCATGACCACTGCCGGCCAGAAGATCTCCAACGAGAACACCACCAACGGTGGCTCTGGTGAGCCCATGGGCGGCATGTCCGGCTCCTACAGTGGTCTGGCTCGCTTCGGCAGCTCCTCCAAGTACATCTTCTCCTGGGTCTCCCGTGGTGCCATCGATGTCACCACCAACGACTGGATGGGTGATGGCTACACGCACGTTACTAACCGCACCAACAACCGCAACATTGCCATTGCCATCATGAGCGACAAGAACACCCTTGCCGGCGAGCAGGCCACCTCCACCGTCGGATCCGCCGATGGCGACAAGCAGGTCAACTGGATCAAGCAGGGCGACAACGACTGCCAGAACGCCCACGTCGCCGCCTTCGGCGAGTCCAACGCCCTCGTCACCTGGGAGGAGGCCGCCAACCCCGTCTGCCCCGTCATCGCCATGGGCTGCATGGGCGACTTCGCCGGCACCTTCTTCCAGCAGGTCGACAGCACCGGTGCCAAGGTCGGCGATGCCTTCAGCGTCGACAACGTCTACGTCGCCGGCGACATGGTCACCATGAGCGACGGCCGCATCTGCTGGCCCTACGTCTCCGGCACCTGGGACGTCTCGCAGGCCGTTTCCTACGGCGGCTCGTCCACCACCTCCAAGAAGATCTCCTTCGCCTGCATGTCCCTCGACGGCAGCGCGACCAGCAGCAGCTCCAGCAGCGCAGGTGCGTCCTCGGCCGCCAGCCAGGCCCCCTCCAGCACCCAGGCCGCCTCCTCCACCGCCGATGCCGCTGGCGTCGTCGCGGAGGCCTCTTCTGCCCCCGTCTCTTCCCAGGCCACCTCTGCCCCCGTTGCCCAGGCCACCACCCCCACCACCCTTCAGACGCAGACTCGCTCATCCACGACCCAGGTCGCCGTTCCCTCCACCGCCGCCGCCTCGAGCGCCGCGCCGGCCGCCACCTCTGAGGTCGCCGCCACCGGTGCGCCCGCTGAATCGACCACCGCCGCTGCCGGCGGCTGGGGCAACTGGCCCTCTTACACCCCCGGCCAAGCCTGGCCCACCAGCTTCCCCGGCTGGGGCAGCAACAAGGGTACCGTCGACGAGTCTTCGTCGTCTTCGGTCGACGGTGCCTCCGCCGAGGGTGAGGACGAGGACGGTCCCTGCGCCGTCGAGTACGTCTACGTTTAAAGGATTGTGTGAAAGGAAACGGAGTTTTTCGAGGAGTTTCAAAAACGGATGAGAAAAAAAAATTTTTTTAAGTAGAGAGGAAGTAGTACTACTGAACGGGGGAGGGAAATGCTCCGGTTGGGTTCTCATACTCCGGGGATATTCTCTGTAAATATTTTTTTTGGTCCTGGCTCGTTCGGGAACTTATGTACACTCTGCTGCTTTGCGTCCCTTGTTCGGATTGGGGGGAAAAAATCAAGCAAAATACTTCCTCTTCTTCCTGGATTTACACACATCATTCGTGAGCATACTTCCAACAGATGTTTAACTGCAACGCCAGCATTGTTTGGGACAAAGAATCGATCAATCTCGTCCATTAGATGGCAGGGACGAAATCTCTCAGTCATACAAACCAATCTTCAAGATATCTGCCTGTCACAACCCCTATTCCCCTTTCCTTCTAACAGTGACGGTAACCTCCATATCTATGATCATGACATAAGCGAGGATGACACCAAGCATTCTCGAAACCGCCTGCTTTTGTCTGATCAGAAAGTACAAAACCAAAAAACAAATCGTGAATTAACAAAACTTCACCAATCTCACACCCCAATGATTTCGTAAGAGAGAAAAAATGTTTGCTGAGAGGCCAAATCGATGCCACAGGTATCTTTACTTCCACCGACCAAGTCCTTTTCCAATAATACGAAAGAAAAATGAGTAAAAACGCCAATGATGCCGCTTTCGATAAAGATCCAGAGAACAGAACATAATGTATGATAAAAAGACAAAATCAGACAAAGGCGGGAACCGCAAAAAAGAAAAAAAAGAAGGGGGGGAACATTTGACCGAAAGCCCACGTTGCCCTAGAAGGGGGGCGAGGAGGAGGATTGGACAGATGGAAAGAAGATAACAAGGCGTCTAGCCCAAATGGAGAGAAGGAAGAAAAGGGAATGAGAAAACAAAACAAACACCATTCAGCTCGCCGTGCTCGCCGGACTTCCCGCTGCAGCTGCAGCAGACTGATCCTCCTTTTTCTTGGAGTTTTTATCTCCGCCATCCTTCTCCCTATCCGTCCTATCCGTCATATCGCTGGCGTTGCTCTCCGTCTTGAACAGCTTGATCTTCTTCCTCGGCATCGGCTCGTCGCCTCCGTCCCTATCCCTCTCTCTTTCCCTCTTGCTGCTGCTGCTCATCGGCGTGCCCTCCTTCCCGTCCCGGTCTTCCTTGGGCGGGCGTTTCGACGAGGAGCCGCTGCCCAGCGAACTGCCGCCAGTCTTCAGCTTCAAGATCTTGGTGCCGCCCTTCTCACGCCTTTCGCTGTCGCCGCCATCGCGGTCGCGGTCGCGGTCGGCCTTCTTGACGTAGCTGCTCTTCTTCTTGACCTTCTTGGGAGTGTCGCCGCCACCGTCGTCGTCGTTATCGCCATCGCCACCCGCCGATGCTGCCTCCTTCTTGATGGGGCTGATCTTGCTGCCCTGACTGCCCGGATTGGGCGTGCCGACCCTGCTGCCGAGCGGCGTGTTGCCGGCGGCGGCGCTGGCGGCACCCTGCGACGAGCTGAGCTTGGCCATGGCGTTGCGGCTGCTCTGGCGGCCCGAGATGCCCAGACACTTCTCGGCGTGCTGCGCGAAGCGCGTGATGAGCAGGCTGCGCTTGCAGTTGGGGCACGTGTGCCAGGGGATGTACGACGCGGGCTTGCCGCCGGCCGCCAGCTTCGACAGGCTGTTCTCCTGCGAGTCGTCGCCCTGCTGGCTGCCGCCCGGCGTGTTGTCCTTCTCCTGGCGCTTGAGCAGCTCGCGCTCCTTCTTCGACTTGGCCATGTCCGTGGGGAACGGGTTGTTGTAGATGTCGTGGCCCTGCCGGCTGACGAACGGGTGCCGCGTGCAGTACTGCCGCGACAAGTCCGGCAGCTGCGACCCCGCGCCCGCGATCGGGTGCTTCAGCCGTGGCAGCTTGCAGAACGGGCACACGGACTCGGGCGTCGTCTTCAGCGGGTTCCCCCGCAGCGTCACCCGCCCGTTGTCGTAGACGGCCGCCGGCGTGTCGATGCGCACCGACGGCGGCTGCGGATTGTTCGCTGCTGCCGCCGCCGATGAGCCCTTGCCCGTCGACGACTTGTCCGCGTTGTCCTGGTGCTCCGCGATCGCCGCCTGCTCCGCCACCGTCGCGGCCGACTGCATGCGCTGCAGCTTCTCTTCCCGGTGCGTCTGCAGCACGATGTCGTGGATGATGTTGTACAGACAGTCTTCTACGATGCCCGCGGCCTGGCGTGGTTTCATGTCAGCAAACGGCCTTGCGCGTCCGAAAATCAATGATGCGCAGGAAGAGCGAGCTCACAATGTCAGCAAAGCTGAGGCCGGGGCCTTGTGCCTTGCTATCTTCGGACATGGTGTCGTCGTGCTTGCAGCAGTATGCAGTAACCGTTCCTTTGGTTCCGTCGAAAGTGCGTGGCAGTCAGCGCAAGTGTTGCGCGGAGGACGTGGCGGTCCGTCGCGATCGTATCGTATCGTGTCGCGGAGGTTGGTCGGGAGTGGAAGCGGTATCGGACAACGAATGTTTGGTAGCGATTGGCGGCCCAGGGTCCGCGATCCAGCGGCGAGCTCTGGTGAGTGGCGCGAGGTGAGTGAGAAGGAGGGCGTTTGAGGCACCTCGAAGGTGTGAGGTGAAAGCGAGTCTGCGTGACCGGGGGATCTGCAGCTGGGCTCAACAGCCCGTCACGGCGTTAGGCGAGGTGGCGCGGCGTCAGCATTCCCCGTCTACGTGCGCGGCGATCGCAGCTGGCCAGAAACGTCACGAAAGGAAGGTGAGGAGCGCGGCACAAGAGCGGGCAGACGGTGGTTGGAGTCGTCGAGATTCGTCAGCGAAAGGGTCAACTTTACGAGAGATAGCCGGCTCGGGAAGCTTGCATTAGTGGCACCAGCCACAGTGCCACATCTCCGTGCCTGAGACCTCCAAGTCTTGCGACACCATGTGAAGCCCATTTATGCGGCCACCCCTCGGGACCGCAGACCTGCATAATCTCGATTGGCGGATGCTGCGAATGATATCGCCACCCAAGATTACATGAGTATAGAATTTTGGAAAACACGTGTACTGCAAGCCCCAAAGACTACGCGTTTCTATCCGCCAAGTCATGATTCCCCAGAACGCCATGGTATAGCCCATAATTTCAACTAGGCCTTGCCCTTCACCTTCAATGCTACATCTACCAGAGTCTTGAAGTCCAGCTCGCGGTAGTCGGTTGGCATGTACTCTCCACTGGCAATGCAGTGCACCGTCATCCGCGGGTGGAACTTCAGACTGTGGAGAAGTTTCGGAGTGATAAGGAAGTACTGTGAGGTGTGTTCCTGGCACGCGATATCCACCATGCGCTCGTGTACCATACGCTCGTTGCGCGGGTCCATTCCTTGGTTGATCTCATCGACGACTCGGAATGGAGAGCGAGCGAGAGATTGCAGGGCCATGAGGTAGAATACAGTGGACACCGCACGCTCGCCACCAGATTGTCGATGAGAGTCCAGAAGGGATAGTTGTTCGTGTTCGCTGTAAGCTTAGTTAGCACCATTCTTGACTTGTCCGACCTTGCCAATGACCTACCGGAACTTGACTTGAAGATGGATTGCCCACTCCGAAAAATCCTCTGCCTTGTAAACACCGACTTGTCCAGCGCATCCAATTTTGGAGAAGTTGTTAGAGAACTCTTCGCTGATGGACTGAACAAGAGTATCCAGTTCTGGCTCCCATCGGGACTTGATGTCCTCGATTCTGCCCCGTAGCTCCTCCAGCTCAGCCTCCGCACTGCGCTGCCTCTGTTCAATTTCTTCAATTCTCCTTGCACGCCTCTCGAAGTCTCGAATTGCGTTGGGATCGCCGCCGTGGAGAAGAGTCAACCGACTCTGGAAGATTTCGATCTCCGCCTCCAGGTCTTCCAGACTGATTCCCTGCTGAATGTGCTCAACCAATGCTTCCTCCTCGGGGGTCCTCTCCGCGTGGATCCGATTGACCTCACGCACCAGCCGCTGAGCTTCTTCCTTGCAGCGTTCCCTTTGCGCGTTTAGTCTTCGGACATTCTCCTCGTGTTCTGCGATTTCCCTCCTGATGGCCTGGCTCCTCTCTTCATAGATATGAAATTCTGACTTGGCCTCTGCCAGTACAATCTCGGCCTCGTACACGCCGTGATGGAGATCGAGCAGGGATTTGACCGAATTAGCGTAGTCAATCGCAAGCTGACCCTTCTTCAAAATGAGCTCGTCAGCCTCCTTATCGATCAACTCGAGCCGCTGATCCATCTCATTCAGCGCCCCGGCAATTTCATCCAGCTTCATTTGACAAGTATCTTTCTTCGTTTGCAGGCCTTCGAATTCGCCACGAAGTCTCTGTAGGTCATTCTTCTCCTTGTCGATGTCTTGCCTTTCGCTCTCAAGCTGGTTGATTTTTTCTGCGTTCGCTCGCATTTTGTTGGTCAAGTCGCCGCTAGCTTCGTTGAATTCGTGCAGGTCGTGATCAATCTCCCGGATTCTGTTTTGTTGTTCGCGCTCAACACCCATGTCCACAGGCTGATCTGTCCAGATCCTTGCTCGTCTGACCTGCCTGACGACAACCGACACAGCCTGATCACCGTATTCACGTCGGCGTGATACCTGATACGAGCGTTGTCCAGCAACCCATCGTTGAATGGGACTCGTCTTGAGACGTTCAAATTGTTCATCGCGATGGTCCTGAAGCGTTATGGCGCACTGATGGAGCCTCAAGGTATCGCAGAGGGTTGAGAGTACTGCATCCGGTCCACTCAGGTAGTCGATAATCCAACCACTGAGACCATACTGCCTCAAGTCATCGCTAGACATCAATGGCTTCCAACTGTCACGGGACCTGCTAGCTTCCTTAATGTGGATGTCATTGAGGCCCATCCTTTGGAAGGTCCTGCTCAGTGTGCCAAAATCCTGGCGGTTGCTGACGGTAAAGGCGAGGAGGTCACCCATTTGGAACATTGACTCGATCGCGTCGGAGAAACGATGGTCAGTGACAGAACAAGACACTATAGGCGGACCAAAGACATCGGCGGTCAGCTTATCCCGGTTTTGCTGGATCCAGTCCCAGGCCTTCCAGGTGTCATGCGAGACTTTCTTCAGCTTATTCGACTGCTGTCCAGCCTGCGATCTAAGACCTTCAACCTCTCTTTCAATTTGTTTCCTCTGATCTTCAAGAGAGCGAATTCGCGGCACAATCTCGTCACGCTGTCGTTTGAGGTCCTGGTTCTCCGTTTGCAGTTCGCGCGCAGCGCGTTGTTTCTCGCGCGATCTCTCGTTGAACGCCGCGGCGTCGAACTGAGGCGGCGGCTCCTTCATCCTCTCTGCAATAGCCATCATTTCGCGCTTGAGGGTATCACGCTGACGCGCCCTGTCTTTGTTGGCGTTCTTTTCAGCATTTCTCGCTTTGTCTCTGTCGTCGATCTCAGCCTGTGTGTTTTCCATGCGCTGACGGAGCGTTTCAGCTTCACGCTCCATTCGCTGGGCCAGCTTCCCGCGCTGTTTGACAATTTGGTCAACTTGATCATGATATTCCCGCTTCCTTTCGAGCACATTCAGGGTCGGCTGCTCTCTTCGCTGAAGGTCCCTGAGTTCCGCCTTTGCCTCGTTAACCGCTTGCTTAGCAGTATCAAATCGCTCTTTTGCCGTTCGGTAGTGAACAAAAGGGCGTAGCCGTTGATATGCGTGGAGTTTATCGTTCAGAGCCTCGCGCTCCTGCATTCGTTCCACGTCGGCTCTCTGCAGGTTGTGTCTGTTTTGTAGATCTCTGAGGACTTCTTGTTGTTGACTTTGCCTATCAATCATGGCCTTTTGCTCATTGTTCAACCCCTTCAACTGCTCATGCCACTCGTTCATGTAGTCGGGTGCTGCCGCGCGCTGCGTCTGCTCCAGCAGCTGGACCGGGTTTAGTGCAGCGAACTCGACGACACGGTCTTGCGGAAGAAACTGGCACAAGTTGTCGATCTGGATGGAGAATGACTTGCAAAGCCGAGTGATTTCCTTGTGCGTGGTCTGTTGGCCGTTGAGTGTGAAGGTTGATTTGTTCCCCTCCCTGCGAATCAGACGGCGAATGACGGGATTCCTGCCTCGAGTCTGTGGTCCTCCGCAAAGCTCGATCTCGATCTCGGCTTCGCGTGCACCATGCTTCACGAACTCTCCTAGTTCCTTCGCGCGCCCTAGATGTTGCGGACCCCAGCCAAGACCCAGACAAATTGCGCAGACCAGCGTACTCTTGCCAGTGCCGTTGGGGCCAATGATCATGTTCAGGCTGGGACCAAGCTGGAATTCGGCGGACGTGTACGTCACGAAGTTGGTGAGCGTGACACGGACGATCGATCCTGGCTGGTGCTTTAGCGGCGCAAGGCCGTCACTGCTGCTGCCTCTATGGTGAGGTTGTGAGCGGTAACTCTCCGGTAGAACAGGATCGTCAGACACCTTTAACCACCGTTAGTCTATGTCGTTGTTCGGAGAGGTGGACGGCAAAAGCGCACCTCAGATACGTCGTCGTGGGTCCTGCGACGCTTCGCATTTCTCTGCGATTGTGAGACATAGCTCTCTTCGCCGCTCTCATCCTCATCGACCTCAGAACTCGATCGGCGACGCGCCATGTTGGGTGCGAAGAGGCGCGGTGCTGGAGGATAGGTGCAGTGTCGCCAAAGGTTGAGAGTAGAGACAACCCGCGTTGTCTTTTGGAGGACGCGTGCTTGTCGCGCGCCGCGTGAAGGGCCGGGGTGCGACTAGGCGGAGATCCTGATAAGATAAGATGCGCACGGACTCTAATCACTATACGCTACTAAACTAATCAACAGACATCGTTAGAGATGCTTTTGCCCGTCTAGAAGCTGGCTGCAGTGAGATATCTTGGAAAGGAAGCTCATGCTTGCTGCAGAGTTGTATCTGCCAAGAGTTGCCGGATATACGGCTCATGCCTTCCAAGCTTAGCACATAACTTCCTCTCTGCAACTACGAGAGCTTGTCTATCATCCTGCATCCTGCAAGTCATCCGATGTTTCTGCGACTCTTAGCCCTGAAATTTATCTTGTTTACACTTCAGGTTTTCGTACCACCGAACTCAACTACATGCCGGCGCAGTTTTGTTAGATATGTGCACCGTAGCTGAAGATACAGGGTCGTCGAATGAGGATGAGATTGCTATTTCCCTCCCATCGCCGTGGAAGTTGGACTTCTTCAAAGTATCGAATTGAGGAATCTCAAAAGCAGACGTTTTTTTCTCTGCCCCTCCCCATTGCTTTCGCTGCCTAGCCTGTCTGATTGTGCATCTATTCGACCTCGGCCTTACCCTCGAAGTTCTCGCCCGCAACGAGGTCGGGGATGTCGTCATCGTCCTCATCCTCCTTCTTCTCGCCCTCGCCCTTCTCCTTCTGCATGCTCTGGTAGCTCTCGGCGAGCTTGCGGAGGGAAGCCAGCGAGTCGGGGCCGAGCTGGTTGAGGATGCCGGGGACGAGCTCGGTGAGCTCCTTGTCCTCACCGTTGCCGTAGATGGCGAAGGTGTTGGCAGGGACGGCGGCGTGGACTGCGCAGAGAGTTAGATTCAAAGCCACTCAACCCCGCAGACTAAGTTCTGGCACGACGCCAACCCAAAGCTCCGAGCGCGGTGCGAAACTCACCCTTGGGTGCCGAGAAGTGAATGACGTTGCCGTCACTCTTGAACATGTTGACCTCCTCGATGGCCTGGATGGGCTGGACGTTGAGCTTCTTCAGGGTGGCCTGGAGCTTCTTGTCGTCACCGCCGGAGCCCTTGTGGACCTTCTTGACCTTCCTGCGCGGAGTACCCTTGCCTCTATCACAATAATCATCCGTCAGCGCGTCGTCCTAGATCCATTGCCCCATGCGAAGAAACCGAGAGGCGTTTTGGCGCTTGGGAGCGGGGGCGCGTGATGTTGAGGAGCAGAATAGCTTACCCTATTCACGTCATCGAGTCAGCAGAGCTCTCGCACGTCACTGTTGCACGGCAAAAGCATTTCTGAGAGGATTCCAGCGAGGACTTCGCTTACCGATGCGCACAGAGGCCTGCATCCGCGCGAGCTTGGCCTGATCCATATTTGCGGTTTGTGTGTGGAGGGGAAGGTCGGGAAGGCTGGAGCTAAGAGGACCTGCGTCAGCGGTCGGAGTCAGCGCTGCGGGGCGCGGGAGATGAATTGGCGAGCATCGCGGGCAAGCGCAGGGCCAGTATCGGGGGGCGAGCGTACCTTTGCGTGAGGATGAGGCGGGTGTATTGAGGTCGTGAAGTTCGTGATGGTTTCAACTTTCGGCGCATTCGGCGCCGTGTGCGGACTCGCTTAGACGAGCAAAAACACCACCGGTCCCCCATCTCAGAAGAGAACGCTTCTGGGCTGCCATCCCCCGACACCGAGTGCAGTCTCCGATCGCGCCAGCCGTGAGATAATGGGCATGCCGATAAACTTCGAGATGGAACCGCCCGATGGACTCTCGGCAACAATCGGCCCAATCGACGACGCACCAACATAAGCTGTGCGAGGAATGCGTGTCATAACGCAGCAAGCAACGCATCAGCACGATCACTTTCATAGACAAGGCAGTCGCAACCGGACTGGTTGTGTCGCCTTGTGTTTTCTTTTTCGAGATGCTACGAGCTCTTGCTGTCACTTCTAGCGGGAAGCAGTAAAACACATGTCTGCAGATCATTGGAACAACAAATGGTTCGAGACTCAATGAAATTCGTATAGTCATCGACGCTAGGTCAAAACGAAAGACAGGATATTAAAACAGGTTCCTCCGTTGCGTCATTCAAAGACCGCGCGCTTGTTGGGCGTACTTCATGCTTCTCTTCGCCTCAGCGCTGCCGAAGTGCAGGTCAGCGGCGACCATGCCGACAATGAAGACGCTAAAAGCCACCAGGAGTTCGAACATCTCGGACGTCTGCCTCGGAAACGGCAGCGCTTTTCCTGGGCTGGTTGAAGCGGATCTGCTCGTCGATCTCAACAAAGGCAGCGGCAGCGCTAATGTTGAACTGGGCGGCCAGGTAGAGGGCGTAGCGGTTGCGGTACTGATTGGTGATGTTCTCGGTAGAAGGGCGTCGAGCTAAAGCAGCATAAGCGTTGATCGGCACCGACGTTTGACAGCCACTTGTCCTACCGGGTATTGGGTGAAGAGAAACGTTGCGAGCCTGCTCGGGAGTAGAAGACGTAGCCGGCGTCAGGATTATGGAGGGTGGAGGCATTTAATGTAAGGGAGGATGCGAGTTTGAGACGGGCAGCAGCCCGGAGAGCGGGGAGCAGCTGAAGACTCTGGTCACGGAGGATTGGAATTCAACTTGCTTGAGGCCTCAGAAGACAGCGGCTGCCGAATATATAGTGGTGAGTGCAGCGGTGAAGACATCGTGAGGCGCCGTGGCGCAGACGTGAAGCCGCGGCAGCTAACTCGGCCTTGTCAGTAGTGGAATGAGGAGAAGGCCATTCCCGCGACGGGTAAATCACGCTGCCGATCTGGCCGAGTCGTGATGGTGGGCAGGAGGTACAGAGTTAGGCGAATAGCACTTCTGCCTCATGGCTCTGGCAGGCGGGCGTTGCTCCGCCAAAAACCACGCACCGGCTGTAGCCGAATGAGGTGAAGCTTGGCCCGATGATCTATGCGAAATACCTCAGCGTCGCTGCTGCGCACGCGTTGCGTCAATAGCAATAAGGTTTCTGGGGAGCCCGGGGGATGACGCTGCAGGCCCACTCGTTCGACCAAGGCCGGACAGAGCCTCAGGAGGAGCTACGTGCCAGCCCCGTGAATAATGCCGCGCACTCCGGGCGATCGGCTCGCTCTGGGTGGCGGCAATGAGGGCTAGGCCGTCGGCACGCCTCACTGCTCACCGACCAACAACACTCCGCTGTACTTGGCCGGCATGTAGCACCTGTTGTTTCTGCCAGCCCTACTGTTTCTGCCGCCGTGCAGCGCGATCGCGCATCGGCGATGGGCGCCGTATCCAAGTCAACGGGTTTCTTTTCCATCCTTCGCGCCCCGCTTGTCTGCGGCTGAAGAGCACAATGAAGTTCACGATGCGACGTCCTTTGCCGCCGGCTACGACGGATGGCGAGCCTTTGCAGGGCTGCCCCGACCTGCAGCTGCAGCACCACCGCATGCTGACGCACTGCAGACGCCAGGCAACGAGTTGACTCCTCTCCATGGCGCTGGGTGGTGGCAATGTCAGCGCCCTGCATCGGGCAAGTCGAAGCCGTGGCTGCCACTAGCCGGTACACAACACCAAGTAGCTTATCCTGAGCCATTATTCCCCCCAAAAGTCCGACGCCCCTCCCGCTCCGGTCCTGAAGCGGCCCAACAAGACGGCCACCCTGAGCGTGCACATATATCGCGCACCACACGCTCCCCTCGAGCGGCACTGCCACCCTCTGATCGCTCGCGACGATCATATGCCCACACTCGAGCACGGAACCCTTTGATTCTCCACCCGGCCACCCCCGGAGTACCCAGCTGATCCTGGCCGCCGGCCAAAAGGGACTGCTCGAGACTTGCGACCGTTCAACTAGCCTCTGGACCTCGCGTCACTGCCGCTTTCCTGCTTGCCCCCTGCTCCGCTCGCCGTCTCACCATCTCCTGGCCGTCACGGTATCGATAAAACCCCCGCCGTGGCACCTTTCTACGACCTGCTCATACCCTTCCACTTAATCCCGCCCTGCCGTCTCGCTTCTCCACGCTCCACTCGATAATCTTCCTAATCACACCACCTCTACACAATCATGGCCGGCTCTACTTGCGCTCCGGGCTGCTGGTATGGCAAATACCTGCGCCAGAACTGCCCCTACTGCTCGGCTGCCAACCAATCCGCACGCACCTCCTCTTCACGAGACAGCTCCACCCGCTACCAAAGTAGCGGAGCGTCACAGGACCGCAGGGGAAGCACCCAAACGACTGGTGGTTGGCTCTCGTCTCAGAGAAGATCATCGTAGGCTACGTGTATTCCTAATGGTAAGCAAACTCACATTGCCTCCGCTCTCGAGCACGTGCTAACATGTCATCCGATCAGTTTGCCGATTGCCTTCAGAGGAGCAATCATAATCACCTTCGACCTTCGACGCCATGTATGACTATATTACTTAATCACCTATTGCCCATCCATCAGTCGGCAAGACATCACCTTACGATGCTTCATTACCTACCCTACGGACCAACATCTGGATCCTAATCGCGTTTCATCTTCACCTCCGACCTTAATTGCCTTCTTCCATCACCACCTCGGCGAAATCACTCCTCATTCGAGACGACGGAGCTCTCTCGAATTAATTGCAACCAAAGAACAAAAGTTCTAGACAGACGTCAGAAAGGAGACGAGCAACCAAAAGCAACATGTCTTCGGAAAGTTTGGGACGCTGGTGCTATCATCAATTTGCAAGGAAACCGCTGTTATCGGCTGGGCGATGCTTTCTGAGCATGATTTTCACTCTCGGTTTTCTCGGTCAAAATTTAAGCGTGTAGTACGTAGTATGGTGTTCCTGGCGTTCCTGGAGTTGACGCGCACCCCGGACAGGGGGTTGATAGGGTTCATGCTGGGAAAATTGTACCTAAATTTATTCATCGTTTTTGCATACTTTATCCTCGCAGCCCAAACTCAATGTGACGTCTCCTGAATTGTGCATTGGAGGATGCAAGTAGTGTCGCTGTGGCTGGCAGCGGACAGATACGCGGCCTCTGCGGAACGTGGGTCGAGAACGGTCTCTGCAGCCCTGCCAGTCCTGAACGAGCGTCGCTCCGCAACGTCAGCTGGATGCGGCTGCCCGTGCTCCGTTTTTGTCTTGTACGCCCTGTTCCTGCCGCGCGTGGCTTGCACGGCACGGTAAGCGGACACGAATAGTCTCTCCACCATCGGACCTTCTTCTGGCGCTAAATTTAGATGTCGGACAGTACGTTTGGATGTCGTCGTGTACTACGTATGCCTCCCGGGACGAACGGCCGCTTGTTCCGCCTTGGTATCGCGTTGCTGCTGCGGCAACCCCGTCCAAAAACTTGTATGCAGGGATCGCACCTGTTCTTTACAATTGCCTCGAGACCTTCCACAGTCACTTTCCGGTCACATGTTAGTCTCCCCTCAAAAAGCTCCGATGTGGCTGCTTCGAGAGGTACGGGCTGCAGCCCGTTCAGGTAGTACCAAACCGTTCCTTTTCAGCCGCTTCCTCCTTTTCTTTCTTCCACGTGGTGGCGCAACTAGGCAGGTATTCTACTGTTACAAGGCCCTTGAAGGAGCCTCGATCTTCAACGAGACATGAATACGGAACCAGGCTAAAGACTAGATAAGAGACGCTTCGCCACTCGGCGCGTCTACGCGTACATCGAGAAAGCGACTCCAAACGAGGTGTTTATCAACTCGCCGGAGGCGTGACAGCCACCCCCGGACCACGGAACACAGGCGTCGTTGGCTTGAATCGCCCCCCTCAGAGGCTAGTAACAACGCCACGTGCCAATATCCGGGGAAACCGGGGTCTCCGGCTATACATGATGTGGCTTCGAATCAGTGGCACTTCGACCGCAAGATGGTCACTCCGACACCGTATCGCTGGTCTGAGAGGCGTTTGAAGGCCTTCACATGCGATGCTCTCAGCACTCTGCTTGCCACGTGCGGATCAATGAGTTATTTGACCTAGTGTAGCTCGGTTCCCTCTGTTTTGACTTCGCAGTTTCACCCGAGACGCCGTCGGATGCTGACTCAGTGTCCTTCAACTAGTCAGGAACGCCGCTGTGTGGTTAAGCACAGCCATTCCAGGCACCATTCGGCAGCGTGACCCTCGCTAATCTCATTATCCGCTGTTCCGAAGACTAGAGCCTCCCAACGACAACTTCTGGTCTCGTGATGCCAGCCATGTGCTCACTGTAAGGGTGGTTTGTGGTAGCGTCGTGCCCAGAAGTCTAGATGCGCTAGAATGAGGCTTTCCAGCGGTTCATACGGTCGGCAGTCAACCGCCTTCACTGCCGCCTGGTGACTCACAGCCTCAATTGATGAATCAGGCTGTTCTTGCCGAGATGGATCACCAGTATGGGGCCCAGCTCCGTTCGAGGTCGTGCGGCTCTGCACTGCAGCTGGTCGACTTGTGAGCTGGAACGCTAAAACTCCGGGTCCATTATGTAATCCCTCCTCACCATAGGTCTGGACTCGTTCGCCGAGGTAATCGGAGTATGGCAGTGGATCACACGCGTTCTCTTTCTGCCCGTTTGTGGACAACATGCAACGACACCCCGGAATCACTTCCCACCATCTCCGCGCTTTTCTGCATGTGCGCTTCTCAGCTCGCTGCTCCAGAAAGGTTTCGAACCACATTTCATGAGATGATAGCCACAAACCGATTAGGGCTGTGAAATAGCTGCTCAAAGATCCTGGCGAATTTATCCTTATGGTACTCATGAGCGGTTTGAACAGAGGCTGGAACGCGATGGACCGTCAAATAAAATGCGAGTACTCTCTGTTGAACCTGTATCAATGCCATAGTGCCGCCGGGTATACCTATCAAAGTCATAGTATTAACGAGCTATCCGTCTTGTCTGGGCCGAAGGGTCGGTAACGAACGGCGTAAATTAATCTCAGCGAAAAATGCATCGGTTGCCATGCACTTACGGTTATAATAATGCCCCTGGCTTCAATCCTCAATCTCAACAAAAGAAAATATGTAGCATGCTTTAAAACAGCGGTGTTCTAGCAGAAGTAGCCCAAGGCGATGAATGGCAAATTCCAGGGGCCCGCAATTAATTAATTCAGACCACTCCCCTGCAATCGGAGCCAAAGTCTGCAGCTATACCGGGAGAAAACGGCTGCCTCCGCCTCGCTCTCTAGAGGATGTGCTATACTAAGTTGCTACGTGAGTGATTGAACAATCATAAATCAATACCTTAGCAGTAAGGTTGAGTGTTTTCGAAGAAAAAAAAAGAAAAAAAAAGAAAGGTGGAAGAATTATAGAATTAATACCGAATAAGCAGATGCGGGTACTCAGCTTTATAAAAACAAGTTATAACACCGTATAATAAAGGGGGATATCTTTGAGAGAGAAAAAAAAGAAACCGAATCGAATGAGAGTGGAAGTAAAGGAGAGGGATCGTGTAAACGCGACTGGATAAAAACATCTTGGTATGACCGAATAGTCGTTATTTACGGATGCAAGCGCTGGAATAGAAGGATACAGTACCAAATTTACTGCGTAGACTGGAAATGCCCAAATTAAAGGCTTGAGAATACGGGAAATTCTCATTTTCTAAACAGTTCTTGCTTTCTGCAAACTCCTGGACGTGAAGGCGCAGTTCGAATTTGGTGGAGACTTTCCATGCCATCTCAAAAAAGAAAGGAAACAAAGAGGAGCGGAGATAGGGCGGCACGAATATGAGGCTGATTAGAGATACCCTGACCTTATCTGATTTTGTGGGGTTTGGGAGGCCACCATGGTTGGCTGGCTGCACACGATGCATGGTGGTTCAAGATTGACCACGTGCGGTGGTAGCGTCGCCTAATGTTTGTGTCATCAAATGACCGATTGGATAGCGGCCACCGGTATCTGACCAACGACACCGGACCGGAAGCAATGCACGGACGGAGCACCGAATTTCTGCTCGATATTTGTGATTGGCGACGTCAAAAAATAGGCAGAGTTGATGTGTTTTTGCTTGCATGCCTGCATTTCCCTCGCTCTTTCGCTATCGTCATATGGGATTCCAAAGTCTTTTTTCTTTTCACTGCTCTCCACAGGCACCGAGTGTTGGCGAATTTTGCGGAAGTGGAGAAGCGGTCGTGGTGACATCATAAGTCCGTCTTCCGGCAAGCACGAGATATTTCTGCACCGGTCGCAGAAAGACAATGTCTCACAAACGCAAGTGAAGCGGGTGGTAGGCGATACATAGGACGTCGAAGCATCCGTGCGGATGCATGTGCCAATTTTTCTTCACATGCCAGACAATGCGTGCCGGGGATATGTCCCATTGATTCTGTTGTAGGTAGTGAAACTGGTTGCCACAGCACAGGACAGGAGAGCAGTGTCTTATACGTGAGCTGAAAGGATTGTGGGGCTATGATCGAACTTCTCCTGTACACGTTGGACGGTGAGGTGTATCTTGCCAAGATCGAGTGAATTACCGAATGCGGTAAAGCCGGGGTTTCAGTGGGGAGACCGGAAGTCCCGCCTATTGGTCGCAGCGTGATGTGGCGAGTCGAAGTCGATGCGTTGGAGAAAACTTCCTTCCTAATTCCTGGTTGCACTTTGCAACGCTTTCCAACCCCATGGCAACAAGGCTGCATTTTTCGCCAAGTGAGACAGGCATCCCCTCCGACAACAACTCGATTGTTCTCGTACGCAATATGAAATAAATGAGGACGAGATGTCTCTGGACCCACAGTTGTTGTTCTTTTGGGCGACACGAGATGAAAATCTGGTGGCGGCGGATGTGACGCGGTGCAGGGCGGCTGCAGGGTGCTGGCTGGGGGTGCACAGGCCGGCACGACAACGAAAACAGAGGTCAAGGGGTGCAGGATCAGCAGGTGGGCTTCTGCCTAGGAGAGCAGCTCGGTTCGTCCTTATCATGGCTCTTCTGGCGCGCGGTGGAGACTGTGACAGGCCGGTTGCGGCCCGTTCCCTAGAGAGGCTCCCACCGTCACCGAACGTACCACCCGTTTCATAGGCGGTGGCACAGCCTCGCGTCGGTAGCACCGAATTCCATACATGGCCCCTCCGCAGCCGCGTCTGCAGTCGAATTTAAAGCTTATCTACCTTGCAAGCTATAAGTTCGGCGTAGCATCGCTGACAAGCCACTTCATCCTTCCACGTCGTTTACCCGTGCTTCGTATATCTTTGCTCGCGTGCCCTTCTCCACCGCCCTCTCGTCCCACCTCACCACACAACCATGAGTGCCAAACGCTGGTCGAGCTACGACACGGATGCCTACCGGCTGCCGTCTGGCATCGAGCGCATTGGCTACGACGCCGACTCGCAGAAGTATCTCTTCCGCGACAGCTCGGGCCAGGAATACACCAGCTCCAGCGGCTCTGCGTACGGCAAGCTCGAGAAAGGTACGTGACCTCGGCCGTGTCTCAGAAAATGTCGATAACTGACGCCTGCTATTGCAAGTACCAGCCGGCTGGGACGGCGGCCCTCTTCTCCCGCGCACCACGCGCACCGGCAGCGAGTCGTCGGCTTCGACGGGGCTGAAGAGCCCGGCAACAGACTTCAGCGAGATCCTCAGCGAGCTCGAGGAGCAGCAACAAGGCGAGGATGAGGATGAGGCTAAGGAGAAAAGCAAGCCGCTTCCGTTCCTCGTCCTGGTAAGCGCCCGCGGGTCGATCTCGTTGCAAACGGAATGGATCATCCTTACTGACACGACACACCCAGAGCTCCGTCATGTCCTTCAAGTCCAAGCTCCGGACGCGCCAGTCGCGCCGCGCGCGGAAGGACTCAGCCGTGTCCACTGTCATTGCGAAGGAGAAGGACTACATGTGATGGTGGCTGAGAGCAGGCGTTGCGGGGGCGTTCTTCACTTCTGCCGGCGGCTTACCCGGCGCTTGTTTGGGCAACAGAAATACTTCGACGATATCCTATTTAACGGCCTGGGGCTGGAGTTTTTTACCTGGTGCTACGACATCACGACTGTTAGTTTTAGTAATGAGCCACGCGTTCCACGCATCCACCTTGTTGAGCGATTGCGGAAGATGCTAAACAAGCGCTCCCGTAGCTTCCGTGAAGAAGGCGTTTTTGGCGCCCGAGACTGCACCGCTAGACGTGGGGCGCGCGGAGAAGCTTGGGCAGGCCCAGGCCCCGGCGCACCCCACCATATCTAACGATGTCATCATCTTGATCAGCATCTTCGACCCTCTCCGTCATCATGAACATCCCGGATGCACTCCTGGCCCCAGCTCCGTCAATGCTAGCCTAGACAACTTCAAATACTGCCCTTCGTCCAGCTCACCGCCAGTCGCTAGACCGCATCTCGAATTGCATCGCAACCATGACCTCAGCATGCACGGCCCGGGTCTTCATCGTCCGCCACGGCGAGACCGAATGGTCCTTGAACGGACGACACACCGGTACCACCGAACTCCCTCTCACCGCCAATGGCGAGCGTAGGATAAAGGCTACCGGCAAGGCTTTGGTCGGCGACGACCGCCTGATCGTTCCCAAGAACCTGGCTCATATGTGAGTTCTGCTCAATATAGATCTGCCCCATGCATATCAGAATCCTCCCGCGTCTATTTTAATTTCCATTTCAATCCCGCAATTCCCCAATGTTGCCTGGATCCCACCTCGCCGTACCACTTGCCCATACCAGCGAAAGGAAAAAATGAATCTACCTTCCCTGTTCACGCCACTTCTAGTTTTTACCCGGAGTGAAAGCAACCCGTGACTCACGCTGCCGCGTTTTTGCGCGCGCGCCGGCCCCCAAAAATAACGGCGCGCGCGAAAACCAAAAACGCCACGAGCTTTTTCTAGTTACGTCTCTCCCCGCAAGCGTGCCCAGCGCACCCTCGAGCTGCTGTCGCTTGGCTGCGCGGAGCGCATGCCGTGGCAGGACGAGGAAAGCACCGATCCCACCAAGGACCCCATCCGCACCCACGCCGGCATCCAGGTGACGGACGCCATCCGCGAGTGGGACTACGGCGACTACGAGGGCCTTACCAGCGCCCAGATCCGCGAGCAGCGCGCCGAACGCGGCCAGGAACCTTGGGATATCTGGAAGGATGGGTGCCCCGGTGGAGAGTGAGTGTCTCTAGATTCTTTTCTATTTTCTTTTTTTTTTCTTCAAGTTCGGCTTCCTTTCGTTGCGAACTTGAGGTTTTGGAGGTTCTCTCTCCGACTTGGAGCTGCACGAGAGGATGGGGAAGTGTGGGGGCCAGTCAATGGTTCTGGACCGTCGCAGCCACATGGGACGGCGGCGAGAGAACGAAGAGGGAATTTTACTGATACGACGCCCTTTTTCGCATCAGGTCGCCGGAGGATGTAAGCAAGAGGCTTGATGAGCTGATCCAGGACATCCGCGCGCGCTTCCACGGACCTGCGGTTGGGAAGCCGAAGAAGGACGTTGGTCCGCACGACGTGCTGATCGTGGCCCACGGCCACATCCTGCGCGCTTTCGCTGCGCGGTGGATCGGACGGGACGTTTCGGACAACCCGGCGCTAATTCTCGAAGCTGGTGGTGTGGGAACGTTGAGGTGAGTCTAAGCGTGTTAGGCTACCTGCGCCCCTTATGCGCTCAGCTGACTTTTATGGGATGGCAGCTACGAACATCATTCCATCGACGAACCCGCTATCCTCCTTGGTGGTGCGTTCGTGGTGGACGTCGTCGAGAAAGAGCAAGCATCGAAATAGAGATGAGACAAAGGACATGATAAGAGATTCATTATATTCAGCTATTCGTGACTTACTCAGTGCTGTCACCGGCCTGGAATTTCAGCACCAGAGTCTACCCGCTCTCAAGCCCCAGGCTCGTCCTAAACATCTGTGGGTATTTCAGTCCTGCCCTGCCCAGCCGGGTTACCCTCAAATGTTGCTATACCTCCCCTGTTCTGAACCCTCAAGGTTCCCCTACTTGTGTAAAACGAACGGATCATGGCGCTTGGCCGCCATTATATCATTATCCGCCGTCCGAGTCCCTACACGCCCCTCATTAGCCTTATGAACATTCCTTCTTCATTCAATTGCCAAAAAAAGCAAAAGGAAAGGAAAAAGGAAGAGGTGGAGGGGG